>OZ020189.1:75197458-75672458 GCA_963971165.1 Philopedon plagiatum | reverse complement strand
CGCCCTGAGAAGGTTATCTACTTACAACTCTTACCTAATCGACCAAATCAAGCTGCTTGTAGAATACCTCCATACGCTAGCTCTATCTCAAGGGGAGGTTCTTTTAGTGACAGATGAGCGTTAAGCTTTTAAAGTCAAAATCGGTATTTTAGTCAAAATAGAGGCGCCACCATAGTTTAACTTTCTAAAATTTTGGCTCTAAATGGTGGTCCGTTTAGCCTTCAATGTTGAAACAAAACCGGGAAAAGAAAACTAATATGTCAAGTCCGGTATTAAAAATTACGGGGTAAGCAAAACAAGTTATTGTTTAAGGCCAATACATTTAATCTTTGAAAAATGTTTAGGATAAAATAACAAGTCCTATTTTTTTTAAGTTAAATGCAAGCTCCTTTGAGACAAAAATAAGTTAGAGTTACTTACGTGACTTACAATAAATGATGAGTGATAAACTCATCCAGTAGGATTGGTCCGGCTTGGACTAACAAGTCCTGGTATTACGCTTGCGTGTTGTCGACAGTCCGCCCACGTTTACACGTCACCGGCTCTTTACATTCGTTCATACGCACCAAAGAAAAAGGTTATTAAAAGGCTAAAACAAAATGTTCATATTTTATAGCCAATGATTGGTCTGAAGGACTCCGCCAGTACGGTTCAAGACATTGATTCCCCCAATAAGACTTTCCAAAATAAACGTACCCCGATAAGATACAGTCAGTATGGCATAAGCCAAATTAAAAATAGGGAAAATTACTCCTTGGCAAAAATCAATGTCGGTAACCCCACGGGTAGGTAAAACTTAAAAAGCTACACTCAGCTGTCTGCAACCATCCAAGTTGCCTCTCAGTGCATGTTAACCATGGAGAAGGGTTCTCACTTTCCCAGCCAAACCTTGTCGTCGTGACGTGGACAGGATAAAGAAGCTTGTTCCAAAACGGACACCTAACAGGTCTCAAGGTCCTCGGAATAAAATTGTGGGTCTACCATAAACTACTCCTGGTATGTCTAATCCATAAGTTCAGGTACTTTAACCCAAACTTAACGCGTTTAATCCAAAAATTAGGTACTTTAACCCAATCATAAAAAGTTTAGTCCAATACCAAAACTTTGGTCCAACCCTAAAACCCTAAAAGAAAATACCCCATATAGATATAGGCTAAAACAAACCTTAGAACTAACTCAATCCATCTTGAATGTACATATTTACAACCCTAAATCTTATCTATACAATTTCGCCTACCTTAAGTTAATAAGGGTTTTTCAGCACCGGGGGAAACACACATTTATCGGCCTCCTGGCCAGGGAATGTATACCATCCAAATACCATACTAAAAACATTCCAAAAGGGATGATTCCAAGAAATTATATTTGCCAATGTGGCATTTTCCAAGAAAAAAACGAAAATTCACTTGGATTTTCCCATGTGCTCTCCTCTTGACGATGGCTGACGACGTAAACAAAAACAAAAGACCGATGACACGTCATTTCCGCTTAAATCCCCAAGATACCCAAGAAAATATGGTTCCTTTAACCATAGGACCAACCATAACTCCCGACAACTAAAATTCCGCTTGAAAATCCAAAAAGGAAAACCGTCCATGTCAATGTCAACGTCCTGACATTGACCCAAATTTCGAACAGCTGCCTTATTTTGTCACTACATTTCAAAATAAATACTTTTGAAAATGAAAGGCCTAATAACTATTCAAAACAAATTTATCCCGAAAATTCAAGGCTAGACGACCAGCATTATATGCCAAGAAAACTGTCATAAAATTCAAACTATTTGACATGGAAAATAATCAAGAAAAAACACTTGAACAAACATCAATTATCATATTCATCCTTCCCTTTTAGCAAGGGTTCCAGAAAATATAAGGTATCGTTTATTAAATTATTATCTATTTGCTAATTAAGGTTTCTAAAATCCCACAATAAAAATCTTTACTTACAAAATGAAGTAAAAAAAAAATGGTACTTTATTATAAACTCAAAGCTGCTGTTTTTCTGCCCGTAACAATCTGCTTCACCGATATAGCAATTGTTGAAAGTGCGGGCAATAATTAAAATCAACTTTTACTTCACGTTAAAAATACCATTTGAATAATCCTCTGGAAAACCCATGAGATATTTTAGAGGAAGCTTGCCGGAGAACACGTTACTTGTGGAATCTAGTATACCTTGATTTGCTTCATCTAGACCCCATCCACATGCCATGAGAGATCTATTTTGTGCCGCACCCAATGACACCATAGTTTTCAGCGTTGTAGTAATTCCGGGTTTCCGAACGACAGCAACTTGCTCCCCTCCCATTTCATAACGACATTCGTCGAATAGAAAGGCGATGGCATTATTAACATTTTTTAGTAACATCTTTGGGTTTAAATGTTCCTTCGATGTAAATGTAACTATCCGATATATCCAAAATGATATCTTGTAAGTGTACAGGTATACGAATTTCATCAGAATTGCGGAATGTTGGAGAACCATAACGTTTATATGTGTGTTCTTGAAAACTAATAATGGAGTTATCAAAAATTGGTTCGGGAAAAACTTCGATTTTGTCACTGCTAGCGGCCATCATTTTCTAATTTTTCTCACTTTCAAACCGATCGAATGTAGAAATTTGCAATCTTTCACGGAGAGCTGGCGATTGCTGTGCGGATGTGTTTTCGATCGTCCGTCTGACTTGTGAATGAACCTTGACTGTGTTGTCTGCTTACTTTTATGTCGTTTAACTGAATCTTGAATTGTTGACAGCATATGCAGTTGAGGGTTAAAGCAAAAACCCATTATACGATTTTTTTCAACTCGAGTTTAACTATAATTTTGTCACCTCGAAAATCGATAAAATCACCGCTATCGTCCAAGATGCGTAGAGTAATGTTGTCGATAAACTGACGACCATTCGGCATTATCGGCATATAAATATTATTTTGCGGTTCTTTGGAGATTTTGTAACCAGGTTCGACGTCAATATCAAATTCAAATAACGTATGACTTTCCAAAGAATTCAGGTATGCTCAGGAAATTATATTACAATCCACACGTACAATGCGCACTTTTATTATGTCCACGATGGTACTTGATTCGTGTCGTTTTCCAGCTTGCGGCAACACAGAGCCAAATCCGAGCACTTTGCCGATACTGTTGCTACCTCGAAAATCGATGCTATATTTTGACTTTAGCTCACATTTTAACGTATTATTATTGGCAGTTAATGAAAATAAATCGGTACCATATTCATTGCATGAATCTTTTAAAGCGGTGTGCATGACTTTTGCTATTTCATTAATTTCGTAAGCTCCTGGTGGAATCCTTAAATGCTTTGGTATCACTGTTTTCATGTGGGTGAATGAATTATTGCTTTCGTCGATATTAAATATGGAATTATATGTGTAAAATCCCAGTAGTGCAACTCCATATTTGCCTGTTGTATTTAACTCGATGGGTGGGTAAAAATCCTCACTTGAATGTCCTGTTAGAGTGAATGTATAAGCCATGACTGACGACGAAACTATTTGTGTAGTTATTTTATTGCTGTTTGCAACATTTAAACGGATTTAAGCTGAAGCGTTGCTTTATTCCTTTGGACGTTTTAAAACTGTTTTCTGCCTTTATATTCACATCGTTAATTTTGCAATAACAACAAAATATTTTTTTTTGGTGTCGGTCCATCGCCCTCATCCGAATCTGAATTATTGCTATTATAATGTTCGAAACAGTATTGATATTTCAATATATCGATGTCACTTTTTAGGTGATTAGGTAACCTATCCCAAACTAGTGCGATTTCATTTGGAGCTAATGCAATCAACAATTCTTTGGGCGTATTTTCTAACTGTTCAGCTGTCATTTTTTGTAATCCTCCGACTTCACGATATGCTTTAAGTGATAGCAACATTTTGGTGTAGTTGTCACGTTCCATTTGGGGAGTCAAAGACATACTTTTTATGATTGTAAAAGAAACTTCAAACACAAATGTCCACACCAGACTGTTCGTACCAATTCCATAGGTGGGGGTAAATCACCGAAACTATCGTAGTATGTTACATCAGAATTGCTTTTTCTATATGCTACCCAATGAGTCCCTACAACCGACATACTATCCAAATTTATAATGGCGGCCTCATAACGTTTGGGACCGCGCACAGGTAATGAATCTCTCATATATACGCCTCGAAAGTGTGGTATTTTCATTTTTAAGGCGTACTTTTCTATATCAATATTGGATAGTGGTCTTTGAGGTAGGGATTCTATCAGTTTTTTGATTTCTTATTTTTACCATTGCCGTTTATAAATATTCCCAAACCTGTGCGATATGGTTTCAAATATAATCCGTTTCCTCTTGAACTTAGATGTAAGCCGGTACCTATTTATTCTGCAGTCGACCTTTTTACTGCTTTTACGGCTCGCACGATGCCAGTTACACCACCAGCTAATGAGCCTAAGGCCGATAATCCTGCAAATATTGGTATTAACGGTAATATCCCCCCGATCTTTGGAATTGGAATGATTCTAGGTGTGCGAATTTTTCGTTTGCCACCAGCTATTCTTAGGGATTTACGAGCAGCTACTGCAGCTATTTTCGATGCTTTCATGATATTTTTCTCGATCAGTTTTTTCCCACCAGCTTTTAACAATTCCGATCGAACGGGTCGTCTAATCGATGATCCAAAAGCTACTTTGTGTACTCGCTTATGTTTACCGACTCCTTTACCTTTAGTGTGGCGGCGGCGGCGCTGGAAGCGACGTTTACCTCTAATGGATGCTTTTCTCGATTTTTATGATGATGATGATGATACACCCATACCAAAACGTTGTTTCGCTTTCATAATGTTGGTTACCAACCAAGCTGCAGCTTTTTCATTAGCGCTAGAGTCTTTAGATTTTCCTCTTTTCCACGCGCTTTGGTCCAGCTCGTGATCTGCTTGGTGGCGAGCACTTAAATTTTCACTATTACGCAAATAGGCTAAATCGTGTTTTTTGCATGCGCCATCCAAATAATTAATTCCTTGATCACCTCTTGCCACACGTTTAACTACTTTCGTCCCAGGCCCACAATACTGATAGCCAGGAAGGTGTAACTCGAAAGGTAGCCTATTAATTACTGAATTAACAATACCGCTTCCAGTCTTACTTGATAAACGAGACCGTCTACTTCGTCTGACGAGCGACATCTGAATGATGGTTTACGTGAAAGTTCAGTATAAAATATAGATTTTGTTAAGATGCGTATCGTCAATCTTAAACAAAAACTTCCCGTCGATAATCTCGATGTGAAGGTCGGATCTGGACAACAACATAAATTATTTAAAAGACATGGTCCTTTGCTACCGTCATCTATTCGTGGATTATTAATAGGACCTTCCAACTGTGGAAAAACAAATGTTATGATTTCGCTGCTTACTCACCCCTCGGGACTGCGTTTCGAAAATGTTTATATCTACTCAAAGTCGCTCTATCAACCAAAATATGAATATTTAAAGAAAATTTTATCACCAATCAAAGGTCTTGGCTACTACGCTTTTAGCGACGCAAATATCATTGTGGAACCGTCAGATGCTAAACCTAATTCAATATTTATTTTTGATGACGTTATGTGTGAGAAACAGGACGTTATAAGATCGTATTTTAGCATGGGACGTCACAAAAACGTGGATGCCAACTTCATTATTATGTTTAAACAAGATGAGATGAATATGAAACATATATTTTCTGATCACGTTTCATCCGACCTGACGTTCACACAATTTCAAGAGATGTGTGCTAATTGTTGGGATAATAAATATGGTTTTTTAGTTATTCATAAGGATAGTGATGTAAATTCATTCAGATACCGCAAGGGATTCGATAGTATATATTCCTATAATAGTAACTTGGATAATCATTTCATCGTTAAACGGTGCTTTGAAAGCATCATGAATGAAGAAATCGAATTAAAACGAAAGCTACTGGAAACTACAAATGCGGTTAGAAAAAAATTTAAACAAATTAAAGCAGCTAAAGTGCAGAATGAACATTATTTGGAAAAGTTTTATGAACCAGTTTCTAAACCACTAGAATCTATATCTAAAGCCGTAAAGAAGCAGCAGCAGCAGTACGCAACTAAAAAATCAAGTACTACGACTAAACCACAAAGTCGGAGTAGCAGGAGCAGCTCGGTGGGAATAGCGAAAATGTTTGAAGAACATCCAACAGAAGCGGATTTTGAAACATCTACACCGATTTCGCAAAGAAACTCAAATTCCTACACCAAAACGTGGAAATCGTGAGTCACTGTTCGAAACCCCTTCCCCATCAACGATAACATCATGTCACACATCATCACACACATCAAGTGGTAGTAGTTCAACCGCAAAAAATATTCAAGATTATTTAAATGGATTAAAATTGGAACCATCCCATTATGATACCGTGTATGGTGTGCGCTTTGGTAAAAAAGAAAATAAATCAACAAAATATATTGGCAACTTGGTGGTTCGTTTTCTAAAAAACGGAAAGATGGTGTTATACAGGAACAAAACAAACATTGCTGAATTCGATGGAACAGCTGAGCTTTACGATTTGATTTTTCTAAAAAATCCACCAATCCTAGATAAAGAAGACGAAATTAGTCTAGATGTACTTCGAAAATACCAAACCATTTTGAAATTGACGGATGCGGCCTACGACGGTTATGACAAGAAACGTGGTTTAAGGGAAACCCGATGGAAAAAATATTTACAAATCATGAAACCGCTAATTATGGGAACTAAACTGGGTGGTGGTGGTGTAGGAAGAAAAAAAGTCAACAACAAAATCCAACTACCAGTAAGAAAGCATCTATCTTCGAAATCATCTGAATATGTTTATTGGAATAAACCTAAGGAGTTAGTGGAGAGATTACGATTATTGTGGGGGTCAAAAGTAGCTGGCCATACCGGACATGATAATGAGATTATGTCAATTATGGAAGACCTTCGAGAGGAAGGAATAATATATTAAGTTCTGCACGTAGTTGTCATCCTCAGTGTCTGATAAGACGTGCAATCTTATAATATGGATCCTAGCCAAGAAAAAATTAAAGTCGTAAATGAATTACATAGGACAGCAAGAAAAAATTTTGTTAGAAGACGTACAGTCATAAAAGGATATCGAGATTTGTGGCAAATTGATTTGGCGGAAATGCAGCAATATCCTATTGACAATGATGGTTACCGTTACATTGTTGTATGTATAAACTGTTACTCCAAATTCGTGTACACCAAAGCAGTTAAGAATAAGACTGGTGTTGAAGTTACGAATGTCATGAAAAGCATTATTGAAGAAGCACATATGCACCAAACAATTTACAGAGTGATCAAGGAAAGGAATTTTATAATAGCACCTTTCAATCACTCATGAAAAAATATAATATAAACCATTATTCCACATATAGCACGAAAAAAGCGGCAATTGTTTAGCGTGTTATAAGAACTTTGAAAAATAAGTTATATAAACAATTCTCGGCTAGAGGTTCATACAGATGGTTACAAATATTACCAGCTATAACGAAGACCTATAATAACACTAAACACCGCACCATTGGAATGAAGCCTAACAGTGTAAAAGAGGATACCCCTATTAAAGCATATGACTATTTGAAAATTGTTCCGAAGAAAAAAAAGTTTCATTTGGGTGACATTGTTCGCATTAGCAAGTACAAAGGTGTATTTGATAAAGGATATACGCTTTCATGGTCAACAGAACTGTTTGAAATAGCAAAAGTTAATATTACAAATCCACCTACATACTTGCTGCAATCATTAGAAGGTCAACCTATTAAAGGATGTTTTTACGAAGCAGAACTGCAAAAGACAGCTAGCAGGGCTAGCTTATTTTGTTGAGAAAATTCTTAGAAAACGCATGAAAAATCAAAACGATCAATTGTTTGTAAAATGGTTAGGTTTTCCAAATCAATTTAATTCTTGGATAGACAAATCAGATATTGTATAAATATTATCAAATAGTTTTTACGTTACGTATGTATGCATTATAAATAATAATAAACATTGCTTTTCATAATTATGCGTTTTATTGTTAATTTATTACATGTAATAGTATAATTGTGTTTTTAAATAGAACTTTATCTAGGTTGGTTTCCATTTGGGGTTTTTTGGATCCTTTATCTTCGTTGTGCTATACCGTGCAGCATGCGGGTGAATTTGATACATTTTTTCCTTAAGATACGTAATTTTGGCCTCATCATCTTCAAACATGTTTTGAAAAGCTGGTACTAGCTCATTACTAAGTATGGTATTTATCTGCGAACCAAGTTGATGAACTTCCGTAAGGACATATTCTTTGGTAGCAGCATCATTATCATTTATCGGTTGGGCAACATTCCTTAATAATTTTCCCTCTTTATCAAAATGTACATCTGAAGTAAGTTTAAATAAATAAAATTAAATCCGATTCCGGGCAACCCTCGCGATACGTTGTTACAAATAAGTGTTTTCTGTCGACCAAATTTATCAATTGTGTTGTTAACACGACAAATTTTAAAGTAAAACTAATTTACTCTCTTTATGTTCAGCTTACATATAAATAATATAACTAATAAAAATTCAGTTTACAATACACTATGAAGCAAGTAAGATTTGATGAAGAAAGAAATATTATTCACCGTATGTCTGTTTGGTGTTTTGCATATAGACAAGCCCGACAAAGTAATTTTCTGCAGCTAATACTTGATAGATATCGTTTTCAAGGGAGAATTGGAAAAATGGATGCAATGCTAGCAAGGTTTTTAGAACGCAACCACAGAAATAATGTATATCAAGAGCGATTTGTTGATTCAAATGTATGGTGAATAATAAACATATTTAGTACAAAAAGATTTTTATTAAGATTTAAATAATACATCCACACCATCATTAGAAAAACACACTTATTCACATAAATTTAAAATTACATGATTACCATAAGAAACTTTTACACTATATCTAAATTGTCTCTATTTTCGGAATTACCAGCGCTGCCTTTCTTGGCCGAATTCCATGGTCTCACTACTATTACGTTCTGATGAACCTCCTCCCCCTCCTCCTCCTCCTTCTAAGGAAACAGGACTTTGCGGTGATTCGTTAATTATTTCGAGATCTCCAAAATTGCTTGAAGAAGTCCAGCGCTGCCCTTCTTGGCTGAATTCCGGTGTATCATGATTATTATGTTCTGATAAACCTCCCACTAAGACAGCGAGACTTTGCAGAGATTCACTAGAATTTTCGCGAGATATTTGTTGCGGTGATTTCATCCCATGTTTCTTATGGTACTCATTTTGACACCATTCACAGAAACCCATTATTCCACTAATAAATTCCCAATTTTCGCAATTGGCACAGATCTGACGACCGTTTACAGAGAACGGATGAACAACTACAATTTGACGTTCACTTTTTGGTGACTGCATTTTGAGGAAATAAATAACTATGTAGTATTCTGGAAGTACTGAATACAGACTGAAACAGGAAATTTTTGTGCCTCTATTTGTATCTGTTAGGTGATCTTCAAACCCCCGCCACTCTCATATCCGATGTAAAATCGAGGTCACCATACACAGAATAGATTTTTTTCTTTCTCTACATGCGCGTAATACGTATACGCTGAATAGCTTTTTCTTGATTAAACAATTTTGAATCAATTTCCTTAAGTCTTTTTGTAACAGATTGCAAAAAATCTTCATTCGCCTCTTCAGCAAGCTTTTTATTCATTTCATTAAGTTCTTTTTTAACATATTGCAAAACATCATTATTCACTAATTCACTAAGTTGTTTAATAATTTCACGCCTTTGTTCAAGAACATATTCCAGATTAGCGGCACCCCCAGGATTCCTTGGCGGTGCTACATTAGTTAGAGATTTCCCTTGTATATCATATTGACCATCATCTGTCAATCTAAATCCAACTCCTGGTTGTCCAACAAGAACAATTTGATTTTGCCCATTAAATTTTTGGGGCCCAAATTTATCAATTGTGTTGTTAACACGACCCATTTTTAACTTAAACTAATGTGATTTTTGTGAAGGTTGCCTATTTGTAAAAAAATTAAACAATAATTTAGGTACATAATCATTTATTTAACATCTCATGTTATTATATTATACAATGAATTAAAGATTTTCTTCATCTTCTTGAACACAGTCCATTTTGTCATCGCTAACAGTAGCCAATGCTTTACTATCAACTTCATTGGTGACTGCTTTATTTCAAAGGTCATCAAGAATAGTGGTATCATCTTCGGGAGCCAAACCATATTTTGTAGCTAATTCATCGGGTAAATGAGGCACTTCGAATAGGTAGCTTCCCAATTCTTCATTTATCATTCCAGCGCAAAATTCGTCCAGATCAATGGTTCCATATAGGTATTTCTCGCACATATGTGCTCCAGCCGTGAAACTTACAGCGTTTTTCATATACTTCCTATACTGACTTTCACTTGCAAAGTGTAGTATTTCTTCAGCCAGCTCTCTTAATTTACATGATAACCAATTAACGTACATACATATCTCGATTTTCAATGACAGTAGGGCAGTCACACATCTTAAATAAAAAATAATGGGCATGTGATTGTGTGAGTGTGTGTTTTCGATATATACTTCACAAGAATTATTTTATTACATTTTAAATCAACATTAAAATAGCCTAACCAACAATATATTACAAACAACCAAAATTTAATAACGCTCTAGTATTACCTCCAGAGAATACATGTGAGCTTTGCCCCAAATAAGTTAAGGTGTACTGATCACCGGAGTTATTCATCATTCATCATTTCAATAGTATCCTCTGTCAGAATTTCAGCTACGCGTGATGGTAAAAATGTTTCAAATGTTGGTTTATATGTTGGATCAAACAATGTGACGACAATAGCATTTCCAAAACGTGAAGTCAAAGAATTAATTTTTTTATCATATAAATTTTGCCCACCGTTAATGTAGAGAATTTTATACTTTCCAGAAATTTAATATCTTGGTTTATCATATTGTTAATTTCGGCTATGGTCTGCTTTGAAATGCTCATGATTTAAAATGCAATAAAAACAATTACTGTCAAGTACCTTGAATAAACACTTGTAGAACACATCACAAACACAATACTTTATATGTCAAAGCAACAGTTAACGCATACGATGTATGTGTGACTATGAAAGCTATTTTCGAAATGAGCCATATTTATTAGGAGGTAATCCAAGGTCAAGTATTTATTTAGGGTGGGAGGAATACATCCGGCGGCCTCAAAAAATACACCACAAATGTAACCTTGAAATAAGGATCGTCCACCTGGTCATCACCAAACAAAGAAACATCTGCTCGCATTCAAGGCCAAGTTCTTGACCTTGACCTTGGAATAACACCTGCGCATATCAAGGCCAAATAACAATAGCACAGCTGGGCGTTCAAGGTCGACCCTACTGCGCATGCGGAGACTCGAGATGCATCATATACCTCTACTTTCGAAGTTGTATATCTGTGTTCCTACATACAGGACCCGTACCAAATTTAGTGGTTTTAATAGTGAGCCCACTGGGAACGTTTTGGTAAAGAAAAAAAACATTTTGTAATTTGCGAAAAAAAGTTAAATTTTTGGTGCGCCCCTCCCAAGAAAAAGAACACGTCTAGGTATTTTAGTTATTATTTTTTCTAAACAAATTTTACATTATTTTGTCGACAGTTCTTACATTTTGAGAGAAAAAAATGTGTTAGTAGAAAGTTATAGTCATTTGAATATTTTTAAGCCTAAAATATAATTTAAAAAAAAATCAAATGGCTATAACTTTCTACTAACACATTTTTCTATCGAAATTTAAAAACTGCCGACAAAATGATGTAAAATTTGTTTAGAAAAAATAATAAATAAAATACCTAGACGTGTTCATTTTTTTCTTGGGAGGGGCGCACCAAAAATATAACTTTTTTTCGCAAATTACAAAATGTTTTTTTTTCTTTATCAAAACATTCCCAGGGGGCTCACTATCAAAACCCCTTAATTTGGTATGGGTCCTGTAAGTACGAACAGAGATATACAACTTTGAAATTTCACCAGCCGCCACTGGTGTTTTCATCGAAGAAAATAAATAATGACATAACCGCTTACATTTGATAGACACCTTAATAGCTAGTAGTGCCCCCTAACAAGTATGAAAATGGTAGCCTTTATTTAAGGTGTACTAAAGAAAAATACATCTTAACTTATTACAGACATCTGCTTCAAAACCAAAAAGAAATTGTATACGGTAATAGTTCAGAAATATACGAGCCCTATTGCAACAATTTGATTTTATATAATAATATTATCTTTAGCTAAGAAATTTCCATTCTTTATTATCTACTTCATAAAAATCAAACTTTTACAGCTAACCCAAGCGTCCAGACCTTTGCATCGTGGAGTGTGCAGGGATCACAAGATCGTTGTAAAATGGGGCAGTAAATTCATATCAGCAGGACCGATCACTATACATATTTAGTGATCCTGATTACGGCGTAAATTGCACACTGCGTAATTGCACAAAAGCGTAACTGTCCACAAGGATAAACGTCGTTGTTATTTTTTATGTATTAATTTATTTAGGCTTAATGTACAATTTACAGTTAATTTGTTTTTAGTACCACCTTTATGAGGTCTGTACAGTATTGATGGAATACGCCAAAACAGCCATGTTTACGTGGATGTTTATTGAAGGATTGTACCTGCACAATGTGATCACAGTGACAGTATTTCAAGAATATCTTCACATAAATTTTTATATTTGGTGTGGATGGATCGTGCCAGCTATTATGACGTTAATTTGGCTGGCAGTAATGATCGTTAAAGAAGTCAAAACGTAAGTATGGTAGCTTGCTTTCTTTTACTTACTGACATAATTTGCACTTCGGTAATGTTAAACATTACACGGAAACGGAAGTTCGATACTCTATAAAAAATGTATAATTTTTATTTATCTTTTTATTTGCACTGAGGGAAAAGTATATTAACCAATATAGAAAATTACATAATGGTTATGCTAAATTTGTGACAAATAAACCGTTTGATGCGGTTAAGGTGCAATTCGAATGCGACGACTGAAACGACGATTATAATCGCGCGACTGGAGCAGCGCGACTCTAGACGCGAAGCAATACTTACTGCTTTTTATGAAATTATATGGGCCCCTTTTCAATGACGCGTCCACAGCCGCGCGACCGAAACGATTGATGGCGTACATCTCGGGTCGTACGGCTCGACTGCTCCAATGAGCAGTCTAGTCGTAGAGCCGCTTACGACAGGAAGCATTTTGTTTTATTTTTTTATAAATCACATCGCTCGTGTTCGACAAAATGTAATTAAATTGGTTAATATTTAACCGGAAAAACTTCCTGAAAACCGAATCATCCTTTAGAAGGTGTCTTTGAATAAGAATGTTTTGAAATCCTTCACTTTTTCTCATTAAATATATTGGGTGAGGTACATTTCTTTTTTAAGTGGTTTAGAAAAATCACTAGCAACTCTTTTTCTTCCTCTTCCTCAAGAAGTAACATAGTAAATAGAGTTGCTTCAGCCATAATTTCTAGCACACTGCCTGTATTGGAGGTTCTACGATCGCGATATTGAAAATCAAACAGGCGGCTCAAAACGTGCGGCTTTCTGCTTACGACTATAACTGCGCGACAATAGTCGTTTCAGTCGTCGCATTCGAATTGCACCTTTATACAGCGCGTTTTTCTAAAAACTTAGCAAATTTACCATTACCACTAAGTATTATTTTATACCGGTTATATAACCAGTTATATTAAATATCGCTAGGGCAAATTTTAGTTATATATCCGCTATGTGGTTAAGTATATACCACCAAAATATCATTATATACCGGTTATATAACCAGTTATATTATATTCTTTTAGAGCGAGCTTTAGTTATATAACTACTATATGAATAACTATATACAATTAAAATATCATTATATACAGATTATATGAAATGTTAATAAAGCAAGTTTTTCGTTATGCAGCCGCTATATGGTTACTTATATACCATTAAAATATAATTATATATCAGTTATATAACAAGTTATATGAATTTTTATAATGGTAATATTCTAGTTGTATGAGAATACCTAATTATATAATTTTTAATGCGTTAAATATCAGCTCTGTATTTTAAAATTATTATATAGATGCTTGATCATGAATAAAGGTTTGTTACATATAACAGCCGAAAAACTTTACTAATGATAAAACATCTATATAGTAGTTTGAAAATACAGAGAGAGCTACTTAACATACTAAAAATTACCCATAATTGTCATATAACTAAGATATAACCACTAGAAAAATGTATGTAAAATAATTATTACTGCAATGCATAATTTAATGACCAGTGACGAAATTTCAGTCCGTTTCAAATAAATAAAACATCAATTTCTATAAACGTGAAATATAAACTGGTCAACAAAAAAATCGGCAAAAGCCATTTGACTTTTCAAACTGCAATAACTTTTTCAAAACTTAACTTTTTTGAGAGCGGTTTTCGGATATCGGTAGCCCGTCTTTCCCAGATTAAGCATCAAAACGTGATTTTGCAATGGAAGCGAGATTATTCGTACTATACTATACAGGGTAATTAATTAGGTAATGTAAAACTACTTAAAGTTTAGGTGTGTGCCATATTGCCAATAAATTTTTTTGGTCATTTTGATATAGCACGTTAGTAAGCTGATATCAGTATCTCCAGATGTGTTTGCCGGAATTTTAATTAATGGGCGTTGGCAGAAAATACAGGAGGAAACAAAAAAAAAACACAAATTTTGGTAGCGTCATTTTCAAAATGCTATAGCTCGAAAACGGATTGATAGACTTTATTGGGCTTCTTAGGTATTGAAAGCCCTTTTTGTGTAGAGTTTTACCTTATAAACTATTTTTTTCAAGGTCAAAATGTTTGCCTGGTATATAGGGGTGAACTAAAAAGTGAATGAAAAGTATTGTTAAAAATAAATATATTTTTAATTTGTGCAAATTGAGCCGTATGCGCTTATTTTCTCCCAGAACTATGGCGTTTTGTCCAACTTTCGATTATTTATACAGCGTGTCCAGAAAGTACTTTAACAAATGGTAAACTTTTTTATTTTTGACTTTACGGAAAAAAGTTATTCTTCATAAAAAGTTCTGCATCGTGAGAAAATAGCATTTCCATTCAAAAATTTGATGTAAGACATACAGGCTGTTCCAAAAATGTAGAAGTCCTAATCCATGTGAAGGTAAAGACACAAAATCGTCATTTAAAGGTAAACGGCCACTTTAAGTGTACTAGGGGTACCGTTTTTATGTTAGTGAATTAGGTTTAAAAGATACTGGAGGTCCCAAAAATTAAATTAATTTTTTATTATCGACTTTACAAAAAAGTGTCGCTTTATAAAAATTTTTACATTGTGAAAAAATAACATGGTTATTCAAAAATTTGATCTAGGATATACAGGGTGGCTAAGAAATTTAAAACTCTGTAATGGTCTTAAAACAAGGGTAAGGTAAGTTTCAATTTATCGCTATGGTACTTGTATGAGTTTACTAATTAAGTACGTAAACTTAGAATGAGACGTACATATAGTGATTGAAGATTTATTTGTATTTAAAACAATCTTAATATCAAATTAAATATGAGGGTAAAAAATAACATATTAAACATGACTAAATAACTAAACAAATTTAAACCTCCACGTAACCTCCGTCCTTTTCCATAGAGTTTATCCTTTAAATAAAGATTTGGTGTCTTTTAACTTTGCGTAAATTGAGACTTTCAGCTTTGCTGCTCTTTTTTCGAAATGTAAAACTTTTTATGAAGATACTTTTTGTGTAAAGTCGATAATAAAAAAATTATTTTATTTTTGGAATCTCCTGTATGTTCCAAACCTAATTCACTAGGTACCCCTAGTACACTTACGGTGGCAGTTTACCTTTCAATACCGACTTTGTGTCTTTTTAGCTTCATGTGGGTTAGGACTTCTACATTTTTGGGACAGTCTGTATGTCTTACATCAAAGTTTTGAATGGAAACGATATTTTCTCACGATGCAGAACTCTTAATGAAAAATAACTTTTTTCCGTAAAGTCAAAAATAAAAAACTTTCCCATTTCTTAAGATGACTTTTGGACACGCTGTATAACTAATTAAAAGTTGGACAAAACGCCCTAGTTCTGGGGAAAACAAGCTCATACTACTCAATTTGCACAAATTTAAAAAAACATTATTTTTAACAATCTTTTTCATTCACTTTTTAGTTCACCCCTATATACCAGGCAAACATTTTGACCTTGAAATAAACAGTTTATAAGGTAAAACTCTACACGAAAAGGGCTTTCAATACCTAAGAATCCCAACAAGATCTATCAATCCATTTTCGAGCTACAGTATTTTAAAAATGAGGCTACCAAAATTTGTATGAGTTTTTTGCTTCCTCCTGTATTTTCCGCCAAAGGCCATTAATCAAAATTCCGGCGAACACGTCTGGAGATATTGATATTAGCTTACTAACGTGCTATATCGAAACGATCAAAAAAATTTATTGGAAATACGGCACACACCTAAACTTTTAGTAGTTTTACATTACCTTATTAATTACCCTGTATAGCATGAAAATGTCCCTTCCATTGCAAAATCACTTTTTGATGCTTAATCTGGGAAAGACGGGCTACCGATAGCCGAAAACCGCTCTCAAAAAAGTTAAGTTTTGAAAAAGTTATTGCAGTTTGAAAAGTCGAGTAAAAATGGCTTTTGCCGATTTTTTTGTTGACCAGTTTATTTATAAATAAAAATAATTCGGAACTGTCAGAACTAATTGTAACGTAAAATGTTCAGTTTTGTTTTACATAATAATTAAAACTAAAAACTTGAAGATAGAAGTTAATGATATATTCCCGACTTTTGCGAAACGTGTTTGGGAACATTTAATTCTCGCCCTAGTTCAAAAATATCTTCAACATATTGTAAAAGTTATGGCGGAGTTAAGAGTGCTTTTAAGAGAGGACCTGAAAAATAAAACAAATACAATGACCAAAACATATACATTTATAAATTCATCTTATTAACAATATTTTCATGGGCGCCCATAGAGTAAATTTCAGGTGGGGGGGGGGGGGGGGGGATGGCAACCAGCCAAAAATCCGTATGTTACAAAGTCACGAAGTTGCGCAGTTGTTAAAAAGCACCGCGGAACCCGACCCCAGGGGGGCAACTGCCCCCAATGCCCCTGTCTATGGGCGCTCATGAATACTGTTAAAGTTTGTTGAGTAATTGGTGATGTTTATATTGCTCTTCATCAAAAAAACATTTTTGTTGTCCTCCCCTTGTTTCTTTACCTGTATCTTGAATTTGCGGACCATATTGATAAAAAACGAGATGGTTTGTTGACCGATTTACAGTAGTTTCATTGGTTCCGACTAGTTGATATCTGCGGGAGCAGTTATTTTTTTATTTCTTTAACAAAAACCTCCCCTTGTATCAAAATTTTTCCGTTGTTTCTTACGTTATCCCATTAAATTTTTCCATAAAGTTATTTTGCCCCATGCCCCTGTCTATGGGCGCTCATGAATACTGTTAAAGTTTGTTGAGTAATTGGTGATGTTTATATTGCTCTTCATCAACAAAACATTTTTGTTGTCCTCCCCTTGTTTCTTTACCTGTATCTTGAATTTGCGGACCATATTGATAAAAAACGAGATGGTTTGTTGACCGATTTACAGTAGTTTCATTGGTTCCGACTAGTTGATATCTGCGGGAGCAGTTATTTTTTTTATTTCTTTAACAAAAACCTCCCCTTGTATCAAAATTTTTCCGTTGTTTCTTACGTTATCCCATTAAATTTTTCCATAAAGTTATTTTATTTTTAAATCAAAATAATAAATTTTCCCCATCAACCACCCTTTCGAAAATACAAATTTCATGCTTACTGGCGATTTCTTTTGGAATCACACATACCTTTCGTGCTTTGGCCTCTGCTGCTAGAATGGCATTAGCTATAGTAGTTCAGACAGTTTGGTGTAAATTAAATCATCCTTGTCACTATGTTTGACATCGACGTCACTTTAAACCTAAGAAGTACATTTTACTAGTTACTGGCCAAACATTTTTGTTAATAAAGTACACATCTCGTAAGTATACAAACAAAAATACAAAATTGGATGCTTACCAATGTTTTCTTCTGGAACCATACATATCTTTTGCGCTTTGGCCTCCGCTGCTAGGATGGCATTAGCTAGTTCGGGCAGTTTGGTGTAAATTAAATCATCCTTGTCACTATGTTTGACATCAATGTCACTTTCAACCTAACAAGTACATTTTACTAGTTACTGGACAAAAAATTGTTGGTAATAAAGTACACATCTCGTAAGTATGAAAAAAGGGAGGAAAATCTAACTTTTGTACTTTTTAGTAACTAATAGTAACCAAAAACTAAACAAAAGAGAGTTTAGGTTAATTTATTAATTAATTTAATTATCCGCTATTAATCCGCTTCTCAACCTTTTGACACTGATCAAAGCATACTATCTATTCTTATCAGCTGGATATCACTCTCGTTACATTTCAATACAGATAAAAAAAAGTAATGCAAACTAAAATCACAATAAAAGCCTACAGAAAAGAAGAACACCCTACGCCAGGAAAAATAGTACCTATTTTCAACTGGTAAAATGATATTAAAAATTGCAAGAAAGTAAAATAATCCGCTATTTTTTCACTATATATTATTACAAAAAACTGCCTTATCTTGTTAAATATTATTTTTAAAGAAAATTAAGCATTGCGTTAGTGTTCAAGAACAAAAAATATACATCACACTCGTAAAGGACAAACTTCATAAGAAAAGCCATGTTCATGATTCGTGTGTGGGAAGGTGAAGCTAGTAAAGCAAAAAAATACTTAGATAATATAAATATACCTTTAAATTAACTTACTTACCTTTAAATCTTTCTAATTATTCCTTTATCAAAACTAACTCCATCTTCCATTATTGCAAAACTACGGATTTAACAAATAAACTGCACATACAATACCGGCGATGTCGCAAAATGCCAAAATAATGCATTACCTATACCTATTAATACATAAATCCAAATGGCCGTATCGCGAATCATATGCACGAACAAACGAAACACGAAATTAGACGAGCTGCAATGTTGACGCATTTTCATTGGTTGGCAAACGGAAACCTTGAACAAAATTATAACTTGATCTTCTTGGGACAAAACAACTGGTACATTATCATTATATATTTTTTGTGTAATGGTTATACAATCTCTCTAAATGGATCATGTATATAGCTAATTATATTAGCACTATGGAACAAGAATATAGCGTCAGCAAAGTATTTAACAACAAAAGGGATGTTGTATAATGGTTATATTCCTTAGTGCAGCATAACTGATATTCTTGTCACAATACAAAAGTATCGTAAATTTATACAAATGCGTATTTATGGGTATGGAAAATTGTATAACCACAAATATCCTCGTGTCAGGATAACCGCTGTATTGGGGGATTTCTCTCAGTGTATATTTAGATTTGCTTAGGTGTCTGTTAAAGTAAGTAAGTAAAGATATTAAATCAAGAACTTAAGCAGATTTATGAAATTGTTTAGATAAAATTGGTCTTCCGTTTTTTTTTGGATATTACTCTTTTACTGACCTTGTTTGTGTCAGCATTTAAATTAAGCAGAACCAATATAAACAGTTTGACTTCAAATTTCAAGGGGACTTTCTATTCTGTCATTTAACGGATATAATATCCTACGTCGCGTCGTAAACTTTTGCTGAATTATACTTAAGATAATATTCGTTAGTGAGTTTGCTCATTCTATTGAGGTTAAATTGAACCTGGTTGTACTATTTTATAATTAATTATTTCACTTAAGTATAAGTGGAAAAATGTGGGTTTTTGTAGTCTTTGAAATATTAAAACATTACATTTTGGCTAAGCGACTTCGGTTGATTGGCCAAAGTGCGTCAAAATTAAAAAAAAATAATTACATAGAATTGAGGAGTGGATTACAATTCCCAAGGTAAAAATTGCTACAAAAGTGTTGAGAATTATAATTGCATATTGGTTTGACTACAGTGTCACAGATGTGATGGTAATTACTACTTAATAAATATTACTGGTTACCGATTCCTGGACTGTTTTGTTACTAGTAGAGGAATTCTTCCTCGACCGAGGTGGTACCACGCCACACATCCTCTTAAAGGGCTGGTGAAATCCCTAGGGATGTTTCCATCTCTGGATGTGTGACTCGATTCTCCAGTACACCCACGGTACATAGTACTTAGACTTTGGTCTTCGTGGGCTGTCAGAAGATAAAAAGAAAAGATAAAAAAAAATACCTCGCAGTAAGCTTTAAAAATGTTCCGCATATCTTGAATTATACCTAAAATTAAAAAAAGGTGATAAAGGTACTAAAAGTTATGTAAATATTAAATTACTCTCGTCAAAAATTTGACATATTGGTATTTTCTTAAGAGAAAATCTTAAATATGGTTTATATCTCGAGCAAAGTTCGTTCATGGTAGAAAGTTAATTTAGAAATGGTAGGAGAATTGATGGCCAGCGGGTCTATTCAGTACATGAAGCTCTGGAGTCCTGAAGAGTTAGTGGACTACGACCAATTTCGTCATGTTTAATCAAATTGTGTAAGTTTATTTGGGAAGACCGGTAATGTTAACAGAAAAGAGGGCAGAGGCCGACGAAAAGTCCGAACCAACGAAAACATTAAGGAAGTAAAGCAAATTGTTGAAGGGCAGCTTCAAACCCCTATTCGACATTTAAGTCAGCAAGTAAATGTTTCCTATGGCACTTGCAATACAATTTTGAAATCGGACTTTCATCTTCATGCCACCGTCTCAGCTCTGTACAAGAGCAACTTTCTAACGACCCGCCGCGGAGAGTACAGTTTTTCCAATAGTTTATGGATATCCTACACAACAATAATAATGAATTTGAGAAGACCTATTCAGAGACGAGGCATCGATTTACCTCTCTGGATACGTGAATTTGCAGATGAGAATGTGGAGCTCAAATAATCCAAATTTTGTTTTATAGAAAAGCCTCTATATCCTCAGAATATTGGCTTCTGGGCAGCGATAAGTAATCGGAGGCTTCTTGGGCCAATATATTTTTAAGGCACTCTTAATGCGTATCGATACCCACAAGAAATTTTAACATCATTTATAGAGCAACTAGACGACGAAGGAGCTCGACAAGGTTATTTTCAGCAAGACAAGGCCCATCCACGTGACTCGAAATAATTTAAATTTCTTGCAAGCATTTTTTGATTCGGTTGGGTTTGCTTCGGTGATTGGCCGAATTATTAGCAGGAATATGCCAGTAAGCTGGCCACCTAGATCATGCGACCTTACCCCATGCGATTTCTTTTTATGGCCTCATATTAAAAATTCAATTTTTAAAACCCCATGTCCAAATTTGGAGGCGCTGCAAGGGCGAATCACTTTAGAGTTTGAGGAAATCAACAACTGGGTCTCCGGTGACCGAGTTGGTACGGCGCTGATTATAAATATTTAACAAGAAATGAATAAAGATGTTTGAAATGAGAATGAGCTTCGCAACCGAGAGGCGCGGGTTCGAATCCCGCTTCGACACTGGATATTTTGCGATTGTTGGAAGGTGGTAGAGGATTTCTTCCTCGACCGAGGTGGTACCACCCCACACATCCTCTTAAAGGACTGGTGAAGTCCGTACGGATGTTTCCAGCTCTGGATGTGTGAGTCGGATTTCCCCAGTACACCCACGGTACATAGTACATAGACTTCGGTCTTCGTGGACTGTCAGAACAAAAAAAAACTCTCCTGAAAAACTGAATATTTTTTTGATTCTGTAAAAAAAATCGAATTTGTCTGAAAGAGCAAGATGGGCACGTTGCTCATTAAGTATAAGTAAACTTTGTAAAAAAAATGAAATTGTTCTTTAAAAGTATCAATACAAATATATTTTTTTAAACCCTGTATTATTAAAAGAATTTAAATTGAGTGTTATGAATTAATCAAAATTTTACAGCTAATAAAAATTTATGGTAACAGGTTAAGGGGTAGTTTTATAAAATGAATTAATCAACAACACGAGGAAAAATTTCGAAGCTTACTGCAATTTATTTATTTTTGATCTTTCGTAATTAATTATTATTATATGCGAAATTATACAGGGTGAGTTTTTTTAAAGTGTTACAAGGCAATATCTCGAAAACGGTTTAAAATATTTTCATGAAATGTTGGTGAGTTAATAAGATGGGGGGACATATTTAAACTTATTATTGACATTTACCCTCTCTCAATTTTTAGAGGAAACTTTGGAATTTTAAATGGGATGATGTACTTTGGTTTAAAAAATTCGAATCTACGTAAAAAGTACGTTTGTTTACAATTTTTTTCTTATTTGCTCTTTCGGTTACGGAATTATGATTTATTGGGTTATAAAATAAAAAAAATATTTATCATTTAGTTTCATCTTATTTATCATCTGTTATGCTTGAGAAGTTGTTCGAAATGTCCCTCTTCAACTTCCAAACACTTTTTCACTCTTTTACTAAATTACTTTCGTACCCGCTGTATTTATTTTTTAAATTTAATCAAAATTTAGTTAAATATAATTCTGTAACCGAAAGAGCAAATCAAAAAAAAGTTTGTATACAGAAGTTTTTTACGTAGGTCGAATTCTATAAACAAAAGTACATCATCGCATTTACAATTCTAAAGTTATCCCCACCCCTCAAAATAGAGAGAGAGAGGGTAAAAAATATGCCCCCCCCCCCCCCATCTCCCTCTTATCACCAAAATTTCATGAAAATAATTTAATCCGTTTTCTAGATATTGCTTTTGTAACACTTTAAAAAACTCACCCTGTAACTATAATTTTGGTAAAGGATGTTTAATTACTTTAATTATTAACATTTTTTAAAATTATACGTGTCTGTGTTAAGGAGGGTGATTTCATACTGAATTATAGCTAGCGAATATTGAACGATCTCTTCCAAAATCCTATAAATTAGATTCTTATATCTTGAACCGTGGCGTAATCGGCGTGGGCCGTAGTGTTTATCATAACTTGGAAAATCATGTCTATCCTGTTTGTGGAGTTTTTTTAAATAAAGCTCTTATTTTTTTAACTCCATTTGTATTAAATCTTTACAAATGTATAGGTTCTTAAAAAGAAAGTCAAAATGAAGCAGGTTGAATTGTGTTACTTCAAAAGCAGGAGCTTTTAACGACTCCAAAAAATTCGATTTTCCTTTAAGGAAAATTAGTACCTATATCCTAAAACTCTAAGAAGAAATCATTTTTTCATATGTCATTCGATTTAACTTTTAGGTCCAATTTTTTAACCAAATACTAATGCGCAGTTGCCAAATAAATATTAGTGTTTTTAATTAGTGAGCCATAAAATCGATTTTCTGAAATGATTCAAAGAGGACATTTTTATTATGAATCTTTATTTCAGTTTAGTTTATCAGAAACAACAAAAAACATTAATATATACTGAAATAAAATTTCCTTATGAAAATATCATTTTTATAGCATTAAGCAAAACTGTTTTCATGGCTTACTTATAAAAAACATTGGTATTTTAAAAATTGTACTTGGAAATTGCGAAAAGGAATTGGGTCGGAAAATTTGTCATATAAAATAAACCTGACGAAATATCAAAATATGTCAAATGAGATTTTTTGTTAGGAAGATAAGCGGTTTTAGGACGTGGGTACTAATTTATTACCGTTAAAAAGGAAAACTGACATTTTGCCAGTCGTTTAATAAACTTCTTCTTTTAAACTGCTCCATAGACCAACATAATTCAACCTGGTTCATTTTGATCTTATTCTTTGAGAACCGTCATATCTGTAAACATTTCTTACAAATATGGTAAAACCATAAAATAAAAAATAAAAAAGGTATTGGGAAAAGAAAAATGTGGGTACGGTTTTTGGCATACCGTGTGTAATCAACACAACGTTTTTTTTTCATTTAGCAGGCTGCCCGAAAATATTTTTGTCTTGTTGAAGAAGATTTTCCGAAAACTTATTAAGCTAGCTCCCAATAAATCAAAAATTATAGTTCTAGAACGTTATCATTTGCACAATTTTCCGTTGAAAAAATAATTATGCGCATTGTGGAGAGATAGACAAAGATTTAACTACTGGGGCTATTATACCAGGTTCTTGGAGAAATAAGCCAAACCAATTAGTAGAACTACAACGACCTCGTGCTTGAAACACGGCTATACAAGCTAAAATAAGTTCAATATTATTTCTGTGAATATTTTAACACAGTTGTTGCAGTTCCATGGGAAGATAAGTGCTTGTAATAAGTGATTCATAAGTCAAGAACAATAGGGCCATTGCTGTTTGAAATTATATCTTATTATTAAAGCTGTGCAAAATGACTGTTTTTCCAGTGTTGTCATTTTATTTATACTTTAGGTCGTATCCATTAAAGGTTGCTGTAGAAAGTCAGTAGCGGCGAATACAATGTTAGAGGTATACTAGGTATATGAAAGATTGCTTTTTGTACAGTAGTTTTGGTTAAATAAAGCAAATTGCAAAATTAATGAGAACATATTTTTAAACGTATTGAATTTGATCGACATTGTTTTTTCTATTATAAGAACTAAAACAATGTATTTTTAAATTCACGACTATTTACAAAAATTTATTGTTAGTGATATCAACAAACAACAAAAAATTACACTTGACAAATGTCGGGAAAAAAGGGTTTGACAAAACGCGGCATCCCATTGTGGTACTAATGACTTCTTTCAATTATCACTCACAAATAAGGATTATTGGCGAAGGACACAAAAATAATGAGACATTCCTAGCTATCCATGCCTTTTATAGATTTGATGTCGTGCACGCATCAACTCATTCGCTTGTTTGCGATGCCGGTGCACTTGCTCTGTAAACAAGTCATAACAAGCTCCCATATTTTTGTCGAAACATGCTTGATTGCGTGAATCGCGTCGTTGCTTACCAACTTGCAAAGATTTGTTACCGACAATACTAAAACTGAATTAGGTGTACGTACATATACCTAATGCTATTTTTTTTTCTTATTTACGCGATAACAATAAGATGAAAAATTTTAGAGATAGGTAAAATATTTTATATGAACACAATATTTCCAAAGTATTTTATCCACGGCCGCCCTCCCTGACGGGCTTAACGCCCCACCTCCCCCCCCCCCCCATTTACCTCTGGGCCCGCTTCCACCCCCATAGAAGACTCAGTGCCCACTATGGGGCTGCACCGCCCCCTTTGGAAACCTCTGGAGCAGGGTATTTTACAATTTTTTAAAGAGCAGCATAAATTGTTTATATCGTTGTGATATACCACTGGTATTTTTAATTTTCCAGGTATGACAGTAGGTATAGCAGCCCTAAACTCAGGCCGTTTAGGGGCTGCTATACGATAGAGCTCTAGACATCCATAGACAGAGCTCCAGGAGTTGATGCATGGGTCAATGCTCCAGCAAGTGGGCCACCTTGAATTTGGATGACGTCACACCCCCGCAGTTCAGGCTTTAACAGATACTTGTGGTGCTATCCTCCGTCGCTTACTTTTAGTACGTGAAAGCGTCTGCAGCCACCTGTATTCGACGTAACATCTCTATCATCTACCTGTGGTAGCAGAGCGCGACTAACATAAGGTGTCATAGAATTCTATTTGTAGGGACAACGCGATATTTTTCGCTCTGTTGTAACACGATGGCTTTGTGTCGATTATAGAAAATTATAACTACCCGTTCACCAAAATGTCAACAACTTATTTAAATTACAATATTTATTTACAGTTTGCCAAAAACCCTAAATATTATAGTCGCTTACTAATTAGCTTCGAAATAAAACATCTTGAAGAAAAAAGAGGCTATAGACAGTATCATACCTGATGTTTTGAATATTACATCAAACCACACTACCAATCTCTGTTCTGCTCTACTACAAAAGAGAGAATAAATAAGACCAATAATAACTGTAAAAAATCACATTTGGTAAAATCACCTAATAATGCGCTAATAATGTAAAAATTATGCACTTTGATTAGGAAAATGAGGGTCCGCTGAAAATGTAAGTATTTAGTAAAAGGATACAAAAACAGCTCTTTCACTGTCTAAAGAAACATTCGATTTTAAAAGGGGTATTAATTGTGGCATTCGATAATGCACAATACAAACACTCTAATGGCCCTGTTTATTATCAGATTATATACCTCAGTTCACACTTGGACAGACTGACAACTGTCAAAATAATAGATTACGGGATATTTCACCTATCCATTATTTTGGTGTGTTTAAAAGTGTTGCCGAATCAACAGACTTTGGTTTGTTTGTCACAGTAGTAGATAAAAATAGTTATCAGTCAGATCAAAATAGCAAAAAATTTAATAAAAAATAATGTTATTTTAAGGGCAGTAAAATTTTCCCTTCATCACTTATATTTTCTCGTGTAACATCGCGTTCTTTTACCATCAATCTAAATATTTAATATCTACCAAAAGTATTATCCATATTAAAGCAAAAAACAGTGAAATAATAAGTAAAGAATGACTTAATTAAAAGTTAGGTATGTGTAAATTAAAACAATCGTATATTTATAATTCGAAATAGAATACTGACAGGACAGTAAATTAACAGATAAATTTACTATATATAAAGCAGCCAGAGGGTTTTTGTTATCTAAATAGTAATTTATAATTAACCAATCACATCTTATTTAAAAGTCAAAAATGTCCCTTCGATATTATTAATGAATGTTGTCTTAAGAGTTTTCTGATCGATTTTATTTTCTGAGTGTTAAACACAATAGCAATAGGGAGCTAAAGGTCTTAAATTCTACATTATAGTTATATAATACTGGAAGTAAGAAATTTTCACAACTTAGCCCAAGTAGTAGGTGGTAGAGGATCTTTTCCTCGACCGAGGAGGTACCACCCCGCGCAGCCACTTAAAGGGCTGGTGAAATCTTAGCGGATGTTTCCAGCCCTAGGTGCGTGAGTCGGTTTTTTTCTCTTCCTTTCCTCTTCAGACTGTCATTCTTTCTCTTCTCTTTTGTGTTCCTTCTCTCTTCTAACTATCCACCTCTTCAAAAAAAAAACAAATATGAAAATGATGATGGCGCTTCCAGGGGTAAAAAATTCCGGAGGTAAACTACCCCTCCATTCGGATCTCCGGGCGAGGGGTGCTCTTGGGGGCCCACCATCGTAGAATTCTAAGAGCATAATAACCTTTGCCAACATCTGCGGGCTTAATTCCAATTTGGACTCTGTCCACCACTATCTCCAATCATGCAAATCCCACATTCTTTTTCTGACCGAAACCCAAATCAGCTCCAAATCCTCAACCAATCATCTCCTGTTTCCAGGTTGGGTTCGTCTTCATGGTGGGGTATGTGCCTACGTTCGCAGCAGTCTTTCTTGCACCAGACTCCCGAACCTGGAATCAGGCCAGCCCGATATTCTGTGGCTAAAACTCACCCTTAAATCCTCTACTAAATTTATCTGTTGAATCTATCGCTCTCCATCAGACAAATCCTGCAATGAGTTCTTTGACTTTCTCTCGGCAAAAATCGATCATCTCATCTCCGAATTTCCCTCCGCTGAAGTTATCGTCCTAGGCGACTTCAACGTCCATAGCAAGAAATGGTTAGGATCCACAAAAACTGACCCACAAGGTAGAGCAGCAGAAAACTTCGCAATCAGCAACTCGCTCACCAATTTGATCAGAGAACCAACATACTTTCCCCGCGTTTCTACCCATAATGCAAATCCACTAGATCTTTTTCTCACCACCCATCCTGAGCCTTACTTAACATCTGTATGCGCTCCCCTTGGTCGTTCAGATCATGGCCTCATTACCTTCTCTTGTCCCATACATCCCGAGTTCGCTGAAATCATGCCAGAACGCACGATCTGGCACTACAATTCTGCCGACTGGGATGGTCTTCGAAACTTCTTCTCTGCTTTCCCTTGGAACCCTGTCTGTTTTTCCACTCCCGATCCCTCCGAAATTTTCTCTCACATCACAGACATTATTCAATCAGGTATTGAATGTTTCATTCCACATACTCGCAAGAAACCGAAACTCCACCATCAAAAGCCATGGTTCTCCAAGGCCTGTGACAAAGCCAGGCTCAAAAAAGCCCAGGCTCACAAAAGGTATCTTCAAAATCCTACACCCGAAAATCGTCAAATTTTCACCGAGGCCAGAAATCAATACAACCAAACTATCTTAGAGTCCAAAAATACTTTTAACAACCGCATAAAAGATAAAGTGCTTTCCTGTCCCAACGGCGGCAAATCTTTCTGGTCACTTGCCAAAAACATTAGTCAGAACTTCTGTAGAAGCACTTTTCCTCCCCTGACCTCTGACAATGAAGTTATCTCCACCTCTAAAGGGAAAGCAGAACTATTCGCCAAACAATTCGCTGCCAATTCCACCCTGATCCCTCCCCCCAATCTCGCTCTTCCAACCGCTAAGTCTGTACCCCACAGAATGCCCGATATAATACTTAAGGTCAAACAAGTTCAAAAAATTCTTCTATACCTTGACACCAAAAAATCCTCTGGTCTGGATGGCATACCAGCAGTTGTTCTAAAAAAAATGCGCTCCAGAACTTGCTCCCATCTTAACTCGTCTTTTCCAGATCTCTTATGACAAGGGTATCTTCCCAGATAGCTGGAAGACTGCTCGTGTGCAGCCTGTCCCGAAGAAAGGTTCCAAGTCCCTTCCATCCAATTATAGACCTATCTCCCTTCTCTCCGTTGTCAGCAAAGTTATGGAAAAAGTAATCAACTTGCAAATTCTAAAATATCTAGAAAAACACAAAATTATCCATGACAGACAGTACGGATTTCGTCACCAAAGATCCAAAGCTGATCTTCTTAGCTTTGTCACACATAACTGGAACAAGTCTCTCGAATTTCATGGCGAATCTCAGATTGTTGCTCCCGATATTTCCAAGGCCTTTGACCAAGTATGTATGGCATGCCGCACTCCTCAACAAACTACCTTCTTACGGCCTTCCTACCAAACTATGTGCCTGGATCGGCAGCTTCCTTTCTAATCGACGCATATCTATTGTGGTTGACGGTCACTCATCTAACTTCCATCCTATCAATGCTGGTGTCCCCCAAGGGTCAGTCCTGGCACCAACCTTATTTCTCCTTCACATTAATGACCTACTCTCTTCAACCACCAACCCCATCCACAGTTATGCTGACGAAAGCACACTTCACTCCAGTATTCATTTTTCCAGACAAGTTTCGAACCAGGAGTTGGATAATAGACGCAGATCTATGTACCTATCCCTTTCCCAAGATCTTCAATTAATCTTAGACTGGGGTGCCAAGAACCTTGTTCAGTTCAACGCCTCCAAAACCCAGTCTTGCTTCCTCTCGCGCAAAAAATCCGGCAACGCTTACCCCATCCACATGAATGGCCAAGCCCTACAAAACAACGAAACATTCGATCTTGTTGGTGTCGCTTTCGAACATGATCTCAGCTGGCACAAACACATTACTTCAGTAACCACATCGGCAGCTAAAAAGCTTGGTTTTCTCTTTCGAGCCAGAAAATACTACTCCCCTTCCAAGTTATACACTCTCTATGTTTCCCAAATAAGACCTAATCTAAAGTACTGCTCCCACATCTGGGGAGCGGCATCACCTTCGACACTTAAGATCCTTGATTCTATCCAAAAGCGAGCTATTCGACTTATTAATGACCCAGCCCTCACGAGAAAACTCCCTTCTCTCGCTCATCGCCGCGCTGTAGGGGATTTATCCATTTTCTACCGCTACTTCCACTGAAGAACTAGCCGGTATTATTCAACCCTTGAATGTCCCCAACAGAACAACAAGAGGCGCGTTACGTATGCATCCCTTTACTGTTCAGCTACAAAAGCCTAGAACAGACCACTTCTCTCGCACATTCATACCTAGGGTCTCCAGATTATGGAACAAATTGCCTGCAGATGTTTTCCCTGTTGAGAAATCAATTAATACCTTGTACCTATACCATATTACCTTTATTTATTTTAATTATTAGTCATTATTTGTATTGTCAGTTGAATATATATTTGTCAAAAGAGAATTAGTTATTTCCCTGTTTTTATTGAATATTCAAGAGGTTATGGGCCCAGGGACGCTAGAAGATGAAAAATATGAGCTGAAAATTCCACTGTTTAATGGCAGTAATTATGATAATTGGAAATACAGATTAGAAGTTGTTCTAGAAAGAAAATGTAGGTCTCTAATTATACAACGAATTGCGGATAGTCATTTGGAATATGTTAAGGACAAAAAGACTCCAAAGCAAATTTTTGAAACATTACGATCAATTTTTCAAAGAAAAAGTATTGCAAATCAATTATTTTTGCGTAAAAGATTGAAGTACAATGAAACTGATAAAATTGAATCTCATTTTTTAAATTTTGATAAACTTATTCGTGATTTAAGAAACACTGGAGCAAAACTGGAAGAAGGAGATATTATTTGTCACCTCTTGCTTACTTTACCTCAGTCATATGATCCTCTAGCACTGGAAACAATAGATCCGAGTACACTTACCTTGGACTTTGTAAAATCTAGATTATTGGATGAAGGGAGCAAAAGAAGAAATGATATTGTTGAATTCGAGTCTGGATCTTCAAGTTCTGCTTTCTCCGGTGGAAAACAAAAATGGAAGTGTTTTGTATGTGGAAAATATGGTCATAGAAGTTTTGAATGCCGAAACAAGAAAAAATACCACCAAACAGCTAATTTTGGACAAAGAGAAGAAGAAGATTCATATGCATTTGTGGCTAATGCCGAAGGTAACTCAATAGAAACTGAAAGAATTATTGAAGACTCCAAAGACATTGATTGGTTTCTGGATAGCGGTGCAACTGAACATATGGTAAATGATTCAGCATATTTTAGTTCCATCAAAGATCTTGAACAACCTATTAATATAACTGTAGCGAAAACTGGAGTATGTTTGACAGCTTCTAAAATTGGAAATATTAATATTTTATCAAAAGTAGGACAGAAAATTTTAAATTGTCAAGTTCATGATGTCCTGTATGCTCCATTTCTTAAATGTAATCTCTTTTCCGAAAGCGAAATTGAACAACAAGGAAAAACTGTTGTATTTAAAGACGGTAAAGCAAAAATTTATTTCCAAAACAAGTTGATTGCCATAGGAACTAGGGTCAATAAGTTGTATAAATTGAATTTTGTTGTAATAATTAAAAATAATACTGAAAATAACAAAAATACTACTAGTTTATTGTCACTTCCTGAAACACTTGGTATTTGGCACAGGAGATTCGGTCACCTAAATTATAATTCTGTTATGAAACTTTCTAAAGAAAATATGGTTAAAGGACTACCAAATTTAAAATTTTACAACAATATGGATTTATGTGAACCGTGTTTAAAAGCAAAACAAACACGTTTACCTTTCGACAGAAGCGGGTGTCATGAAATAAGAAGTTTGGCTGCCTTAGAATTAATTCATTCAGATGTTTTTGGACCTGTTACTCCAAGTACCTGGAATGGAAAGCGCTACTTTGTTTCATTTATTGATGATTTCACGCATTTCACTGTTATTTACCTCTTACACCACAAAACTGAAGTTTTGGAATGTTTTAAGGAAGATGAGGCTATGGTGTCAGCACATTTTCAAATAAAAATAAAAAAATTCAGATGCGATAATGGTGGAGAATATTCTAATACGAATTTTAAAGTTTTTTGCAGAAATTTAGGTATTCAAATTGAGTATACTGTTCCGTATACGCCTGAACAAAATAGCATCGCTGAAAGAATGAATAGAACTATAATAGATAAAGCAAGAGCAATGGTATTTGATTCAAAAGTTCCAAAGTTTCTCTGGGGAGAAGCAGTTTTAGCTTCTATTTATTTAACTAACAGAAGTCCTACGAATGCCGCCCATGAACATTTTAAAACTTCCACGCCACTTTGGTACAAAAAGAAGCCAGATATTTCTAATCTTAGAATTTTTGGTTCTACAGCACACTGTCATATACCTGATGCTATGCGGAGAAAATTAGATCCAATATCCGTGAAATATATAATGGTTGGATATTCTAACAATGGATATAGATTATTTAGCTCAGAACGAAGGCAGATTGTGATTGCGCGAGATGTTATTTTTGATGAAAGGAAAAATAAGGAGCGTGAAGTTGATTTGGACGTTCAACAGATACCTGAAAGACAAAATCAAGAAGAAAATGATAAATTTAATTTCAATTTTTCTTATGGTAACCAGCAAAATTGCAGTAAAGATATTCCTGTTGAATCCCCAGAAAACGAAACACAAAGTAGAAAAAGTGAAGAAACAGCTGATGACATTGAAAATGAAACTCAAATACCATTAGAAGCAAATGTTGAAGATGTACTTGAAAACAGTAATAAATTAGATGAAGATTATTCAAATAATAGAAAATCAAGTAGAAACAAAAGAGTACCAGTTTGGCAAGAGGAATTTGAGATGAATTATTTAGCGCTGAATACTGACCTACATGAAGATGGAGAGGTACCTGAATGTTTTACTGAAATTGAAACTAGAAGCGACAAAGATTTATGGAAAAAAGCAGTTTTAGAAGAAATTGAAGCATTAGAAAAGAATAGAACATGGACCACAACTGAGTTACCACAGAAAAGAAAACCAATACGTAGTAAATGGATATTTAAAATCAAGAAAAATGAAGAAGATGAAATTATAAAATATAAAGCACGCCTAGTAGCTAAAGGATTTTCTCAGAGACAAGGATTCGATTATGAAGAAGCATATGCACCAGTGATCAAGTTTAATACTGTAAGAGTTTTATTGGCTCTATCAGCAGTTCAAGGATTCTACATTCACCAAATGGATGTAAAAACAGCATTTTTGAATGGTGATTTAAAGAAGAGATTTATCTAGAAATTCCAGAAGGATATCCAATGTCACAAGGAAAAGTGTTAAAATTAAATAGACCTCTCTATGGACTAAAACAAGCTCCTAGAAATTGGAATGAGAAATTCAACGAAAGTATTATTAAATTTGGCTTCAAAAGGGCAGAAAGTGATTACTGCTTGTATATAAAATATTCCGAAAATATGATTTTTTATTTGTTACTTTATGTTGATGATATTCTCCTAATTAGTAACAATATAGAAGAAATTAAAGATATGAAAAGACAACTTTCTGAAGTGTTTGAAATGACTAATATGCAAGAAGTAAATTTCTTTCTTGGATTTCAAATCAGACTAGAAAGAGAGAGCGGAATGCTGAAAATAAATCAATCACATTATATTTTAAAACTTTTAAGAACATATGAAATGGTAAATTGTAACACTACACGGACTCCAATGGAAACAAATTTGCATTTAGAGGCTAATCATGAAGAAAATATAGTAACAAAGCAACCATATAAGGAATTAATAGGAAGTTTGATGTACATAATGCTCATTTCTCGACCAGATTTAAGTGCATCTGTAAACTATTTTAGCCGTTTTCAAGCTTTTCCTACAGATATTCATTGGACTTACCTAAAACGAATTCTGAGATATTTGAAAGGAACAGCCAATTATGAATTGGTATACAAATCAAACAAACACTCTCAACATATTTTAGAAGGATTTGCAGATTCTGTTTGGGGTAGTGATATAAATGACCGAAAATCAACATCAGGTTTTGTATTTAAGCTGTATGGTTGTACTATTACATGGTCGACAAAAAAAGCAGCATTGCGTGTCATTGTCCTCAACGGAAGCAGAATACATTGCATTAACTTCAGCAGTTTGTGAAGATTTTTGGCTTCAAAATATACTTCAAGAATTAAATATTGTAAATGTCAATCCCACAATAATATATGAAGACAATCAGGCATGTATTGCTATAGCAAAAGATCCCAAAGAACACAAAAGAATGAAGCATCTTGATATAAAATATAACTTCATACGAGAAGCTATTCGGAACAATAGGATAGTCCTAGCATATATGCGTACTGAAGATCAAGAAGCAGATATGTTCACAAAAAGCCTTAGTGCAGTAAAGTTTTTAAAATTTAGAAACTGTTTAGGTATACAAAGTATTTAATTGAGGGGAGGTGTTGAGAAATCAATTAATACCTTGTACCTATACCATATTACCTTTATTTATTTTAATTATTAGTCATTATTTGTATTGTCAGTTGAATATATATTTGTCAAAAGAGAATTAGTTATTTCCCTGTTTTTATTGAATATTCAAGATTCCCTTCCCGTCCCAACCTCCAATCCTTCAAATCCCGTGTCAATAGACTACATTTCCCTTCTCTTCAGACACCCACGGTACGCTAGTACTTAGGCTTGAAGTCTACGTGTGATGTCTTAGATATATAAAAAAAAGTATTTTGTAGCAGTTAGAAGATAAAATTTTAATTTTAAAACTAAAACAAAGACCCATTCAAAACTCCTTAAACAAAAATAACGTTTATTTCTCTTGTGCTAAGTCTTAGATTTTCGAAACACGGGGTGGTCGAAAGAGATTATTTTTAGCACCACCATTTTGTGGGGTATTTGTAAAACACATTTTTCAAAATGCCGCAAAGGAAATTGCACCCCCGAAACATAAAAACATGTAGCGTTAAGATGCAATACTCCTTTTTAGTATTTTAAGAAGCATAGTACACTGTTTGAACTTAAAACATGATGCAGATAAATACATGTAGGAGCGTATGCCTGTAAAAATAATTAAATTTAACACGTTCGTCTTAGTTAAAAAGCTCTACCACCGCGTCAGGGTGCGAACGTTTCGGTAGAGGGCCCACCTTCCAACCCCCTGTATGTTTACATGTTTACAGGTCTACATAAATTATGTCTTGCTAAAACACCTTTTAGTTTTTAATTTTTTATTTTTTGATTTTTTTTTGTTTATTTTTTAATTTTTTATTTTTGGTTTTTTTTTGTTTTTATTTTTATTTTTTATTTATTTTGACAAGGCTTTAGATGTGAACAGCAAATAATTTAAATAACTTTTTAAAATGTAATGACAGATGTTAAAAGTACATGAGATCAAAAACGTTGTTTACATAACCCTGAGCATCTAGGTCTGATTTACCTAAATAATCTATCGCATCTTATTTAAAAGTCAAAAATGTCCCTTCTATATTATTAATGAATGTTGTCTTAAGAGTTTTCTGGTCGATTTTATTTTCTGAGTGTTAAACACAATAGCAATAGGGAGTTAAAGGTCTTAAATTCTACATTATAGTTATATAATACTGGAAGTAAGAAATTTTCAAAACTTAGCCTAAGTATTTTGTAGCAGTTAGAAGATAAAATTTTAATTTTAAAACTAAAACAAAGACCCATTCATAACTCCTTAAACAAAAATAACGTTTATTTGTCTTGTGCTAAGTCTTAGATTTTCGAAACACGGGGTGGTCGAAAGAGATTATTTTTAGCACCACCATTTTGTGGGGTATTTGTAAAACACATTTTTCAAAATACCGCAAAGGAAATTGCACCCCCGAAAAATAAAAACATGTAGCGTTAAGATGCAATAGTCCTTTTTAGTATTTTAAGAAGTATAGTATCCCTCCCTATTGCTAGGGAGTTAAAGGTCTTAAATTCTACATTATAGTTATATAATACTGGAAGTAAGAAATTTTCACATCTTAGCCTAAGTATTTTGTAACAGTTAGAAGATAAAATTTTAACAGGACATTAGTCGTGAACTCAAACTCTTGTTCATGTCCCATTCGATTTGATTTAAATGGAAAACGAAGTTTCAAAAGCAAAAACCATTTTATAGCTCTTTTGATATAATGGGTATTTTTAATGTCATATGGCTTAATAAGGCCGTTTTTTTTTTAGTCATACAACAGTTGTTAGTATTTGTTGGCTCTTTTGATGTAAGTTTTTTTATTACCATATGTCTCTCTTTAGTCATACAACGGTTATTAGTATTTGTTGGCTCTTTTGATATATTGGGGTCTTTTTTATGTCACATGACCTAACATGCCTCTTTTTAGTCATACAACAGTGTTGTTAGTATTAGTTGGTTATTTTGATATATTGGATGGTTTTTTATGTCACATGACTTAACATGCCTCTTTTTAGTCATACAACAGTGCTGTTAGTATTTATTGGCTCTTTTGATATAATGGGGGATGATAATATATAATATTTGGTAATATTATCATCAATTTGATGATTAATATCATATGACATAAAATGCCTCTATTAGTCATATGACAGTTGTTAGTATTTGTTGGCTCTTTTAACTGTACAACCTCATTGGCTCCTTAAAGCCATACTTTAATTATTTTAGGTAACTTACTTTTATTATTTAAAATATATTGTTTCTAAGCTAGCCGAGTTTTTTTAAAACCGTAAGGGACAGAGTTGTAATTTTTAAAAAATTTCCTTTTTAAGGAGTTTGGCTTATACTCTTTTGTTTCTGTTTTTGTAATTACTTCATGCAGTCCGGTACGCCGAATTTGCTGTGAAGTAATTTGAATTGGACTAGTATTTCCGGATAATATCATATCGCGTATAGAGTCAAAATTTACCAATTTTGAAGCGGCATAAGTTAAACATATCCCCTTTACCTTACATACTATTTTTTCCTCTTGCTTTGTGGGCAAAAATACTTTGTAGGCGTAATTTTTAGGTCCACCGCTAGCAAAATGAGTTATGTAACATCCGGGGTCGTATTGTTCTAATTCGTCTGTCATTTCTCCTATGTTACTTCCTACTGGAATATCAGGATATCCGTTTTTATATATGTAAATTACCGAATCTGTATCATAATACAAAACTTGATCATTCAGTTTTTCTAAATAACTATATAGTTTAAGACGTGCCTGTGCAGTGGTATAGGCAGCAATACAGACATTAACTGTAGATAACGGATCAAAACTTTCCTCGGTAAATTGATAATTGACCAAAAGCGTTTTTTCATTTACAGGTAGAATCGTGTTAATAGTTAAATTTGGATTAGTTAATATAGAATAAAGTTCTTGAGGGCTGTTAATAATTTTGGTTTTAGGCTGACACTCTAATTGTCCAAATTTTCCCCAAAAACTATTTAACATTAATTTTGCCAGAGCTCTTAAGCCAGGGTTCGTAACTACAGAGAGAAATTCTAGTTGAATACCCTCGCTGTTTAAAAGCGTCTCTATATACTGTTCCCTCTCAGTCACGGAGGTACAATTTGAGGGAAAACCGCTTGCCTCTTGTTTTATTTTTATAAATTTATTCATCATGTCAACAAACAAACCACCATCACGAGTGGTAACATCATATTGTGTAACTTCATATTTCCAAACTTAGTAAATATCTAAAATCGTGTAACCCTTCTCTATAGCTTTCAAAACCTCATCTATTACCCAAGTACCCATTAGTGCCTTCTCATTTTCTGTATGTTTGCATTCATCGTTACTCATGGTATCACCACACGTTCGACAAAGTACAAACATCAGTTTATTATTCATTTTTACAGGTAGTACAGGATGATACAAATCTGTCGGGGGTAAAACAGTACATTTTATTAAGCCGTTCGTTTCTTTTAAGTTTAAGTTTTTGCATTCATTCCCGACAATCACTTCGGGATGACCGATAGGATATTTTCCGTATTTACATACCCAAGGATACAGCGAACATACGTCTACATACTTTATTTTTTCTCCGGAGCCAATTGCGTAATATGTTTTACAATTTACGGCCACCGTAAAATGCATCTCGCGGATTTAGAGGGGATAGCGCAAACAAAGGTGAATATTCGGAAAATAACCGTATTTCAGGGTTCTCTAAAACTTCTTTTTTAAAATCACATTCTCACTTTTCTACTACTTCATAACCAAACCCTCTAAGCCTTTCAGTTTTGGACACAGTAGTCTCATATCTATGATTGAGAGTTTCTGTAGGATTATCACGCAAGGGCTCACCTCTTTGGTATTTAAAACATTTTCGACACCCATGCCAGTAGCACCCGTGAAACTGAAATACTTTTTTTGTTTCGGGGCAAAATCCGTCTACTTTGACACCATTTAACACCATTTCTCGGCCATTTCCGGTATGTTTAATATTTTTGTATATTTTTTCTAACCACAAAAGCCATAGGAGAGCAATTTTTGATTGGTTATCTGCGAATCGATAACCGTTTTTTGGAATAATGCCAATAGTGTTGGGTTTTAGAAAGTTACGGTGAAACACCTTATTGCAAGCCGAAGCAATAGTTGTTGCTTCAGTAAAGGGACAAACATTGACTGTGTCAATCATTTGCTGCTGAAAAACTTTACAACTTTCAAATAATATGGTTGTGTCACTTTTACAATAATCTATTAATTCTTGTTTAAAATTGAAAATCACATTACTTGAGAGCTGCTCCTCACACCATTTCACAAAATTTTCACGTTCCTCTTCTTTCATGCTATCCGGTGAGTAATAGTCTATTAATGGTAAGGACCCGACATAATTTTCGTTTTCTTTTTTGTTGAACAAATGCGGAAAGTACTCCTTCTTTATTTCCGTTAACCCAAAGACCTTTGGCAATTTTGACAAGGGCATGGGAAAATAATTTAAAGAGTCAATAAACTTTATATTCGAAATTGGCAACAAGATAATTTTAGTTCCCCGCAAGATAATTTCGGGGGCAATATCTATTTGTGATAGAAATTTGTTTAAGATAAACTGATTGTCAAAGCCTCCACCGTTGTGGCTAATGACAATTATTTCTTTGAATAAACTTCTTTGATTTAAGAGATACTCGATAAATCTATCTAAAGGGTTTACCTGTAATACTTGGGTGGTAACCCCGCATCTGTCGCAGACCCCTGGTTTACTATCACAACACTTATTGCAAAATTGCTTAAATAAACACAAATTTACTTCGTGCAAAAGGTCACCGTTTTCTAAAAGTGTTTCTTGTCGTGTTTCGAAGTCAAAAAATACAAATAATGTATCTTGTATTTTTGGGGAACTCTTATCAACTTGCATGTGACACTGATGCCCCCCTGGCTGATGTTTTTACAAATTTTGCAAAAAATTTCTCCACAAATATGTTTTCTGTCCCTTTTTATAGTTTTTAAACATTCAGGACATAATTTAATTTGTTTACACACGGATGATTTTCCCAAAGACTTTGCTTTTTTGTGATTATCATAACAATTTTGGTTTCTGAATACCCTTAAACAATCTGAACATTTAAATTTTTGTATAAATTGACAGGGGGAGATTTTTGGCAAGCTTGACAAGATCCCCCACACCTATGGTGATTCTTATGATCATAAGGGACATGACATTCTTCACAGTAGTAGTTACATACAAAAGCCGCTGTTAGAGAAATAATGACGTTGAAATGACCTTCATGGTATAATAGATTTAATTTTTTGTGGCTCTCTGTTGCACCTTCAAAAATAACGTCTCGTGCTTTAAAACCGTATTTGTAGACAACAATTTTATATTCTTTCAGGTATTCTTGAAATTTTTGCAATTCCGATATGCCACTTCCTTCAACAGGAACTTCGACACGCGCGTCACTTATTAATTTCAAAGTCATCTCGGTTTGTATTTTATTTGTATCTTTTTCGACTGCCTTAAAGTTCAAAGCATTATTCTTGTTTGCAATAGCCACCACTAAAGCTCGAGGTAAACGTAAATTGTCCGTATTTTTAATTACAATTATACCCTGTCGTCTTGCGCATTCGTCATCAAACCTAACATACCCACGTCTTCGCGATTTCCCCATAGGCATTCTAACGCTTGTTACCCCAAAACGAAACGTGCCTGTATATAACCCTGATGAATTTGATTGAAAAACTCCCGCTATTACCCCAAGAATGTCGTCGAGAACAATTTTGTCAACCGGTTGAAAATTTATCCAACCCTCGCCCCGCTCAAGACTTTTTGAACTAAAACTAAAACCTACTTGATCATTACCTTTTAAATTAGACGTTGCGAGCAAAATTACGTCTGTTAGGGCATTTTTAACCCACTGAATAGGTTCAGTATGACCGGGTACTGGTTTCAGTTTAAATTCCACCCTTCTACCTTGTAAACTAAAACGCCTAATGTTTTTAACCTCATCTTTAATGATAATAAATTTTTCCATTTTGTTAGACATGTCTGCACTCGTCAACAGTTAAGTTTAAAATGAAAAAATCAGCTCTTCCTCACACCTTTTAAGTCGTAGTACCAATATAAAATTAATCAATTCCCTCACCTCCGTATTTATAACAGTAGTACTAACATAAAAGCTAAATTCGATGATAATAAACCTTAATTTCAAGCCCTAACTCTGAAATTGTATCGATTTTGAAAAGAAAATACTCAAATTGAAAAATAATTTACGGGGTAAAAAACGCTTATAAATATGAAAAACAAAAATTATACCAATTTCAGCACTACAATGGATGCACTTTCACTAAAATTCCATACAGTTACCTACTAAATATCAATTTCACTACTTTCAATTCACCTACCACACTTATAACTCAGTTTGAAATTATGACTAACATCTTGTGGGAAATTTGACTAATATTTATACCCCAACAAATAAAAACAAAAAGAAAAAAAGACATAGTAGTCCCTAATAAAAGAAAAAAAACTTTACATTGAAGTAGTTAGTAAAAGAAAATAAAAAAGTATATCAAGAAATCCACTCCAGACAAAAGAATAAATAATGCAAAAAGAAAAAGAACCAATGGCGTGGTAGCCTCGTGAGAAAGGAAATTTCTCTTTCAATACGAGGATCAAGATAATATATCTCTGTATCTTTTTTGAGTAGGATATGATGAACATGAGATATCTTATACTTTTTTATGGAGGTATTAACTTCCTTAGACTTATTCATAGTTAAAGAAATTTTTAACAAAAATGGACCAAGACAACTGGAATTGATTGTTCTATGTCAATAACCCTATAAATAATAAAGCTAAAAAGTAATTGCCGCTTTTTATTGTATTATTTTGAGCAACCTCCGCCTATGTATTAACACATCAATAAATAAACAAAAAAAAGAATTTCTTACCGCGTTATCAAATAAAACAAATAAACAAAAATGATAAAACAAAAAGGCCTCTAAACTTTTATTGATCTTTTTACTTCTTTTAATACAAGAATAAAAAACCAAAAAAAGTAATTTAAATAAAAAGAAAAGGAACAAAAAAGAGAAAGCAGACTCTCCGCGAACGGTTTTGTTTTATTTTTACCGTAGTATCTTAAATAAAAAGCAGATTTCCTTTCTAAATAAACCTGTTCTGTTCTGAGCCGTACAAGACGACTATTTTATAAGTTATACGTATCAGTACCGTGAATATTGTTTTCTATCGAACCGCGTCTTTAGTGTTATTTTTAATATTTTTATAATTATAATTTTTATACAGTTTTTAGCGAAAATTTATAAGTGTTGTGATAAGAAACTGCGTTGTTCGAATATATATATATATATATATATATATATATATATATATATATACACAGTGTGTCCGCTTAAGTTCTGTACATATGGGAAACTTTTTTATTATTAATTTTAAGATAAAAAGTTACTCTTTATAAAAAGTTCTGCTTCCTGAGAAAATAATATTAAACTATTCAAACTTGAGATAGTATGTACAGGATAGTCAAAAATTTAAAAAATCAAAATTGGCCTGAGAGAGAAATACGTTAATCTAAATTTCACTATACGTGCACGTGATCAGTACTAATTTAAAACAAATGTGTGGTGCGGAATTTACAAAAATACAATAATAGGACCTTTTTTTTCGACAAAATTTAAATGGTGAACGTTACCTGTTTTTTTTTTAAATAATTATTTGTTTAATTTTATTCATGAACTTCACATACCCGATAGGCTACGGATATGGTACCAATAAGATGGTGCACCAATGCACCATGCCACAGTACGAGGGATGTAAGACAATACTTAAATACCCTTTTTAATGGAAAATTTGTCGATAGATATTCTGACCTTGGCCCGCTAGGTCTCCGCACTTGAGCCCCCTAGATTATTTCTTGTGGGGCTTAAAACAGAATGTATACCTACTACAAAGGCCATTTTAAAGTGTTGACCATTTGGAGAGGGTAATTAGAGAGACAATTATTGCAAATCTAGTAATGGTATACTAAGAGTATAAACAGATATAATTTTTAATGCCAAGCAACATTTTCTTATTCCATTTTGCTCTAAAATTAAAATTAAGGGTACTTCTCTCTTGGGCCAATTTTGATTTTTTTAATTTTTGACTATCCTGTACATACTATCTCAAGTTTGAATAGTTTAATATTATTTTCTCAGGAAGCAGAACTTTTTATAAAGAGTAAATTAAAATTAATAATAAAAAATTTTCCCATATGTACAGAACTTAAGCGGACACACTGTATATATATATATATATATATATATATATATATATATATATATATATATATATATATATATATATATATATATATATATATATATATACAGGGTGTCTGGAAAAGGTCTGTACAAAATGCAACCACGTATTCGTGAGACTAAAATAAGACGATTTAACCCAACTTACCTATATCCAAAAGTGTTTCGTTAGGGAGATACAGAGCCCCAAAAGGGTACTTAACGATTTCCTTTTTTGACTCTAACTTTTGAACCGACTCGTATAATTTAATGAAATTTTAATATTTTATGTTGGCCATAAAGACTCATAAAACCATACTACAGTAGATGTTTGACATCGTCAGGGAAGTCAGGAACGGACTTGCCACCACACTCGTTGGGCCAAATTTTTGACAGGTATCATTTTACAGAGCTCAAAACTGATTTTTTTAAATACTTTGGTCATTTCTCTTTGAAAAAGGTACTCTACATTTGTTTCGATAAAATTAGCCGTTTTCGAAAAAATAAAGGTTTTGTATAACACGTTATTGAAATAATTTTATCAGAATACTACAATAAAACACCAGTCGTTTTTATTTCGTTAACAATGTGTTATTGACAACACTTTTCAAAATTGTCTGACTGATTATACAAGAATTAAGTAATGGAGCATTATTCCTATAGCGAATATGCTGACATGCATCTAATTTATGGACAAGCACTTGGCAATTGTGTGGAGGCAAGAAGCATTTATACTGGTATATTTCCAAATCGACGTTTACCGCACCGAAGAACTTTTGAAAGGGTGGATCGTAGCTTAAGAGAAACAGGTAAAAAGTCAAGTGAAATAAAAAAATGCTAAAAATAGCGAATCTTTTGCTAATCCATTTTAGGAAGCTTTTCGCCGCGCCGTGGTGGAGAAGGGCCTCCAAGAAGAGCAAGACACTCTCAGTTAGAGGAGGAAATTCTGGATGAGATTGCTGAAAATCCCTCTAATAGTGTAAGAAAGTTGTCGGTTCAAGTTCATGCGACAAAGTGGGTTGTTCATGAGACCCTTCGAGAACAACTGCTACATCCGTATCACGTCCAAAAGGTACATGCCATGTCTCCCGCTGATTATCCTGCAAGAGTCAATTACGCAAATTGGTTTTCTCAACGATTTAGGCAAAATCCAAATTTTACTAGTATTGTTTTCTTCACGGACGAAGCCGGTTTCACCCGAGACGGTGTAATAAATTGCCATAATTTGCATATCTTGCATGAAGAAAATCCTCATGCAATAGAACAGACAAAGCATCAACAAAGATTTGTGGTTAACGTGTGGGCGGGGATTATTGGAATCATCTCATTGGACCGTTCTTTATTGAAGACAGATTAAATGGTGCCATCTATTTGCAATTCTTGCAACAAAACTTAAACGGTTTATTAGAAAATATGCCCTTAGAAATTAGAAATCAGATGTGGTTTATGCACGACGGTGCACTAACCCATTTTAGCAATTTAGTTCGTCAGCACTTATCAAATACTTTTGGTGATAGATGGATAGGTCGAGGTGGGCCTATTGTATCGCCACCGAGGTCGTCCGACATGACTCCTTTAGATTTCTTCCTGTGGGGAAATTTAAAAAGGCTTGTATATTCAACGCCAGTTCACACCAGGGATAACCTGATAGAAAGAATAACACACCATTGCAACGAAATTCGAGACAATCCTGGAATTCTGTTTCAAGTACAACAACAAAACATCCGTCGGATAAGAAAATGTATAGAGGTACAGGGCGCCCACTTCGAAAATCTGCTCAAGTAAACAAGAAGAAGGAGAGCTTTCACATTTTAAACATTTTTCTGTTTAAGCGATTTCTGTAATATCAAAAAGATTCAGTTTTAAGTACTTTTTATGATTTAACTTTTACCTGTCAATAACACATTGTTAACGAAATAAAAGCGACTGGTGTTTTATTGTAGTATTGTAGTATTATTTCAATAACGAGTTGTACAAAACCTTAATTTTTTCGAAAACGGCTATTTTTATCCAAACAAATGTAGAGAACCTTTTTCAAAGAGGAATGACCAAAGTATTTAAAAAATCAGTTTTGAGCTCTGTAAAATGATACCTGTCAAAAATTTGGCCCAACGAGTGTAGTGGCAAGTCCGTTCCTGACTTCCCTGACGATGTCAAACATCTACTGTAGTATGATTTTATGAGTCTTTATGGCTAACATAAAATATTAAAATTTCATTAAATTATACAAGTCGGTTCACAAGTGAGAGCCAAAAAAGTAAATCGTTAAGTACCCCTTTGGGGCTCTATATCTCCCTAACGAAACACTTTTGGATATAGGTAAGTTGGGTTAAATCGTCTTATTTTGGTCTCACGAATACGTGGTAGCATTTTGTACAGACCTTTTCCAGACACCCTGTATATATATATATATATATATATATATATATATATATATATATATATATATATATATATATATATATATATATATATATATATATATATATATATACAGGGTGTCTGGAAAAGGTCTGTACAAAATGCTACCACGTATTCGTGAGACCAAAATAAGACGATTTAACCCAACTTATATATATATATGTATATATATATATATAATAAACTGAAACACATCTTTTTTTAAAAATTTCTAAGGATAAGTGTCATGTTTAAAATGGAAAATGATATCATAAAAAGGTATTTTCACTTTTAAAAAATTTTGTTCGATATTTACTATACCGTGAAGATCTTGATTCAAATAATCTGTGAGATAGACAGTGAAAAAGGGGGGGGGGTATAAACTCTCAAGACTCAAATACACTGTATATCTTTGAACAGTTTTCAGCTTTCAAACATTACCTGATTGAGCAAAAATGAAGAAGTATTATTTTTAAAATATAGGTATCTCGTTAAGTAATTAGATATATTTTAATATAAATGAAATATAAGCCTATTCTAGCAATTATTTTAATAATTAAGCGATTTTATATTAATTACCGTTTATGCTGATTTTCTTTTGAAATTCCGGAATAAGCATATTTAACCATCCCGATAATTTACGCGACATTCTTCTTCAAATTTTTATTAAGTAAAGGTGCTTAAAATATTGGAAAATGCCTGTAATTTTGTGCATATTTTTTTTTTGGTGGCCAGTTCAGTATCCTGTTACAGGAAAACTGAGACTCAGCTTTTAGTGGAAGTGGAATTTTGGAGGAATAGGTGTGAACTTTTATTGGTGGAGGACATCGTAAAGAGGTATTTTGACTTTTTAAAATTTAGTTTGATATTTATTTTCTTTTGGTAAATGTAATTTTTAGCCGTAATTTGGAAATAAAGGGGTTAAGGTTAGAAATAGCAGACAATATGAGACAATATGCACGAATTGTCAAAGAAAAATCTACTACTATTTATAACCTGGAGGAAGAGTTAGAGGAATATAAAAATATATCTTCTAGCTGTAATAGTGAACTTAAAAAGTGCATAGAAACCAATTTAGTGTAAAATAGTATAAAATTTTCGATATTCAAGAGGAGCTAGAAAGATATAGGAAGGTTAATAGGAAATATAGAAATATCATTTCTAGTAAAAATGAAAAAATTAAAAAAATGCGTAAAAATGCTCAGAAAGTGAAAAATAGAACAATGGGGGGTTTTAAAAAGCCTGTAAAAACTCTAAAAACGAAATAATAGAGAAATAAAATTATTTAGTTTTAATACAGGTCATAATTTCAGTAGAGATATTAATTTTAATTTAAATATTTTTTAAATTATTTTCGATATTATATATATACAGTGTGTCCACTTAAGTTCGCACCATATGGAAAACTTTTTTATTATTAGTTTTACGAAAAAAAATTATTCCTTATAAAAAGTTCTACTTGGTCCAAAACCTAAAATGCAACCATCAGATATCAAATTTTTTCAGTCCTATACGAGGTATATCAGAAAATATGAATTTTGCCCAAGAGTAAAGTACCTTTATTTTTGACAATATCGAAAACCTTAATCAGTTATCTCTTTATTCGTTAAACATTTGATAACCTTTACGTCTCTTAACCTATATGTTGCATTATTTTGATGATGCATTAAAATAATTGATAAATAACAAAATTATTTATTTCACAATAATTATGTATACAGTGCTAATAATGTTAATTGCCTAACAAGCGTGTAATAGTTTATCATCAATTCACTATTGCTTCAACGTATCCGCCTTCTCTTACAATACAGTTTTCCGTTCTAGAAGTAAATTCCCTCAATACATTTCTGATTATATTCGGAGTTATACCCTGAATTGTTTCCGTAATAATTGTTTCCAAATGTTCTACGTTTGTGAATGGCCTGTGTTGATATACCTGTTCTTTGAAGTAACCCCATAAGAAAAAATCTAGTGGGGTTAAATCTGGCGATCTATCTGGCCAAAAAATATCGGAATGTCTATGAATTAACCTTCCATTAAAGATATTTTCAATGTATTGCCTTACTTCCATCGTACCATGACATGTTGCGCCGTCCTGCTGGTACCATACTTGTTGTCGTTCATGTCTTGGAAGGTCACGAAGAAAATCATGCAACTGATTTTGTAAAAAATTTAAATATCGTTGAGAAGTCATAGATTGTCGGAAAAAAAGGGCCAATTATTTTACCCTTGTAAATGCCGCACCAAACGTTAGTTTTAAAATAATATTGATCGCGAGTTTTAATCGTAAAGTGAGGATTGGAGTCAGTCCACCATCGACAATTTTGCGAAGTCACTGTTCCATTAGACGTAAATGTAGCTTCGTCAGAAAAAATTATTTTCCTAGCCAAAAAAGGATCATCTTAGTGTTGTAAATATCCGTATTCATTAGATATCCGAATCATACGGAATCGGAATCAGCTAATATCCGTATCCATTATCCGAATTCGAATCCATTTCTTGACCCGCGCGAAAGCGGTTACAGATCATGTATACGTATGCATGCAACACACTAAAACATTTTCTATCCGGATACACGGCTAGGTAGGTCGATGCGGTATCGGTATCATACCAGTCGAAGTCGAAGTTTAGGGATAAGAAGGCACCGCGTCGCGCCGTTCTCGTTTGAATTCGGTTCGGGTGAGGCGGGACTAGTTTAACCAATGGGTCTCATCTCATATGATACCCGTTACCCCGATAACTATGCCATCTTTTTTTAGGAAATGTCATTAGAAAGAGAAAGCACAATATCAAATATGCCAAATCGCAGACCGTGTTGTTCGCTTACACTCGGTTCCGATTCCGTTTTCTCTTTGCACTTTGCATTAGTAACCACCCGATGCGAATTTATTTTGATTCCGAATCCGTATTCAAGTTCTCGGCCGGTTCCGGATAATCCGGATTCTTTTAATATTCGGATCCAACGGATTTTGGGATACGTATCCTTACATCACTAGATCATCTTCTAGCTCTCCTTGGATAAGAAAACAGAATTCTAGTCGTCTGTCGTAGTCTCCAGGTTTTAAAGTATGGATATATTGTGGTTTATATGGATGAAACTTGTTCTCTCGAAAAATTATTGATATTGTGGATTTACTAATTTTATCTGGAAGCAAAGATGCCCTTTTTCGCAGAGACAATTTAGGATTTTCTACTGCAGATAGCATTACATTCAACTTCATCTCTTCACTTGTAACGACTTTTTGACGCTTGTTGCTGAATTTATTATTAAAATCTCCACATGATTTGAATTTTTCCATAATTCTCATTACTGATGTATGGTGTATATTTTTCCCTGGATGTCTGTTGTTAAATATTTCAGCTGCTTCACGATAAGTTTTATAATTATCACCAACGATTAACACAATTTCTATTTTTTCTTCCACACTAAATATCACCGGCATGTTAACAAATTTTATTTGACGTTCACTGTCAAACAATTCTTGCTATCAAGAAATCATTTCTTTATCAGTGCATCCTAGATTTCACGTAACTACAGTTAAAAAAAGAAAAAATATTTTTTCCATATAATTCGATGTAATTGCACATTTGAATGTAGTTTTTAGTTCTGTTTAACTTTTCTTAATAACAATTTTCGATATTGTCAAAAATAAAGGTACTTTACTCTTGGGCAAAATTCATATTTTCTGATATGCCTCGTATAGGACCGAAAAAATTTGATATCTGATGGTTGCATTTTAGGTTTTGGACCAAGCAGAACTTTTTATAAGGAATATTTTTTTTTCGTAAAACTAATAATAAAAAAGTTTTCCATATGGTGCGAACTTAAGTGGACACACTGTATATATATATATATATATATATATATATATATATATATATATATATATATATATATATATATATACAGGGTGTTATGAAATTCACTGCATATATTGAAACCAGTAAATCCTGATATGAATTCAGATTGAATAAAAATATTCATAAATAGCCCTTCACAATAAAAAAAGGTTGATATCGGCCCTCAAAAAAATTTTTTTTTAGTCTCAGCGCACCACTGGTAATAAACACATGGCCATATAAAAAACCACGAGCAATGTCAGTTACAGAAAAAACTCATTTATATTTACGTGAGATGTTGCCAAATCTTTCTAGTCCCTTCCATGTAACAGGTTTAAAAAAATAATATTTTTATTATCTTTAAATAAAGAAATCCTACTACTTAACTCTTTCAAAACACTCAATTTCAAAAAGTTAAAATACTACAACACAAAAAATCCAACAGCTGTTCAAACAAAGATTACAATAATAATTTTCAAATAAGCGGACCAGACATTTTTAGAGGAAAAGGCTACCTATCCAAAATTAGCTTCAAACAAAGAAATTTTAATTGCGCAATAAAAACTAGCAACAGTTTAACAAAAATAACTCACAAGAATTGTATGAAGCTAACGTATACAAAAAAGTGAGGAAACACTAACTTTTGTACTTTTCAGTAACTAGAACTAACCAAAATCTAAACCAAAAAGTAATTAGGTTGACAACTTATCACCCTTATTAATCCGCTTCTCAACATTTTGACACAGATCAAAGGATGTTATCTATTTATATCAGCTAATATCACTCTCGGTACATTTCATTACAGTTAAAAAAAGTAATAAACACTAAAATCACAATAAAAGCATTGTAAAGAAATAAACATCATAATATGACACGAAAAATACTGCCTTTTTTAAACTGGTGAAATGATATTACTAACTCAAATTTACTATAACTAACTCAAAACACTAAATTTCAAAAAGTTAAAATACCTATAATAATCCAGGGATCAGCTGTTCAAACGAAAACTACCACCAAACACCAAACTAAACATCCAGAAATCTGTTTTGCAAAACTTAATATTCTACAACACTCAGCCCATACGATAATCTATTAAATAGCACTGTAATAAATAATTAAATGTGTTAGGATTATTTAATAAACACTGCAAAGTATAAAACTGTTTTAAGGAGCAGAATAAAATATTCCAACAATGACCATAACTTGTTGAAAACGTTGAAAATACTAAAGAAAATAAATAGGGTAAGCGGAAGATACTACTGTTGTAGTTAAAACTATATTCTTAATAAAAACATAGGGTTACAATATGCACCGGTGTATAAGTGGTTGCATATGACTAGAGCATATTGGCTAGTAATAAATAAAGCTTTGCAAACGGGGTTATTCCAGTGACGGCTCTAACCTAGTTGGAAATAAAATTAGGATTCGATTTGAAAATTTATCCACATTGTATAATCTGAAAATGCGAAATACGAAAATACTTCGGTTAAAGTAATATAACATACAGGGTGTCTAAAAAGTGTTAGTATGGCTAAATATCTTTGCTATTAATAAAGATAGAGACACCAAATTTTAGTTATATCTTATTGATTAATAAATCTACTTTTTATGTAATTTGACTTTTTCAATCCCCTTGGGGGTGATGCTAGGGAGTTGAGGTCCTTTCTTTTAAAAGTCTTCAGAAAAGAAACATTTTACCGCAAACCACATATTTTAATTCATTTTTAAATGGCTAGCCTATAAAAATTATAAATCGTAAATCTTATAATCGGCGGGACATTTGTCGACCGATGGTCGACCTCTTGTGCCATACAGTACCAGTCTTCGTGCACATTTATTTTTTGTTTTGTGGGGCACATTTTTTTCTAACTTTTTTCCAACTTTTTCTACTTCTTCATTTGTCGTTTTATATTTATTTGTTCATTCACTTTTAAGAATATATCCCCAATAGTCAACGTACCACTACGTATTTAACTTTATAACTTTTTCCTCAAGTTTGTTTCGACTTTATTTTTTGTTTTTTGCCATCTGAGCAGTAGACCAAAATGCGTGCCACGCGCAAAGTGCTACACATGCGCACGGAATTTCAGGAGATGGACTTTGGTGTCTACATTTGAACCCACACCAGAATATATCAACAATGGTCAAGGTACCACTACGTAATTAACTTTATAACTTTTTTCCCAAATTTTCTTCAACTTTATTTTTCGTTATTTGCCATCTCTCTCTTGCCATCTCTTCAGACACACACGGTACGTTAGTACTTAGGCTTGAAGTCTACGTGTGATGTCTTAAATAAAAAAAATCTGCGCAGTAGACAAAAATGCGCACCACGCGCAAACCGAGCGTGCTAGACATGCGTACGTAATTTCAGGAGATGTACTTGGGTGTCTACATTCGAACCCATTCACTTTTAAGAATATATCCCCTATAGTCAAGGTACCACTACGTATTTAATTATATAACTTTTTCCCCAGTTTTTTCGACTTTGTTTTCCGTTTTTTGCCATCTGCGCTGTAGACCAAAATGCGTACCACGCGCAAACCGAGCGTACTAGACATGCGCACGAAATTTCAGGGGATGTACTTTGGTGACTACATCCAAACCTATCCACTTTCAAGAATATATCTCCAATAGTAAAACTACAACTACGTATTTAAGATATTTCTACGATTTTATGACGTCTTACTTTTTTAAACATTCTTAACTATGTGCCATTGTGACACCGCACAACAAGAATATGGGATGAAACATCAGCACATTTATTAAAAATATATAAACACAATCTTACGGTGGTACGGAACCCTATATGCGTGAGTCGAACTAGCACTTGACCATTTTTTTTTTATTTTACAAAATCACAGAAACGCCCATGAATAAAATATTTTTGTCAAATACCGTATACGTACGTACTTATTCTCGACATTGAAGCCTCTTGTTATTTATTCAAGGGTTAGCCTTACCATAGTTATTGAGACTTTTGCGTCTTGTGAGAAATTCACAATATTGTAGTGGCACCATTTTTTTTTCACACAATCATGGCAACGCCCATGAGTTAAATTATTTCTGTCAAATACCGTATACGTACGTATTTACTTTAGGCATCACCGCCTCTGGTAACTGACTAACAGTGCCTGCCTTACTTATTACGTTAAAAGTTGTTTAGAATGACCACCATGAACTTCTTGGCAGTAATAAAGTCCATTTTGGAACTCTGCCAAGAAGTAACATCTGCCATTCTCGAAAAGACCTTTAAAATGAGGTACCACACGGCATAGGGTTGCATTTAGAATTTTTGACCTCAACTCCCTAGCGTAACCCCTAAGGGGGTTGAAAAGTCAAATTACATAAAAAAGTAGATTTATTAACCAATAAGATACAACTAAAATTTGGTGTCTCTACCTTTATTAATAGTAAAGATATTTGCCCATGCTAAGACTTTTCAGACACCCTGTATGGTATATCACTGTAACCGAAGTATTTTCGTATTTCGCATTTTCAAATAACACAATGTGGATAAATAAATATTTGTATTTTATTTTCAGATCGAATCCTAATTTTGTTTCCCGACTAGGTTAGAGCCGTCCCTGGAATAACCCCCGTTTGACAGCTTTGCTTATGACCAATAAGGACGCGGTTAGTTCTAAAAGGTGTCTGGTCCTCCCATGTTGCCGATTCGGGTCAAAACGATTCGTGTTGATTGCATTATTTAAAAAAATATATTATAAAACGAGAGCTTTTTCTCATTTTTAATGTAATATAAAATGGTAGGTACGTATGTATTTTTTACATCGATATTCGCGTGGCACGGTGAATGCTGTATTTCTTCTGCACTGCTTCTATAATTTGGCAACAGCGTTGGACAATAATTTGTCTGAGGTGACGCTATCCACTAAAATGTTTTTTTTGCCGTCAGTTCCTATAAGTTTTAGATTTTAAACGATTTCTAATGTTTCTTAATCCAAGATTCCGAGATGCTTAGCTTACGGATATCGTTTTGCGGGGTACGATGAAGGAAATAGTGTATTATAGTAAGTATGCCAATTGAAAAAGTGAATTAACTGCGAAGTCGCGTTGAATGGAGAAAATCTTTCAACGGGTTCGGGGCCCAGAGTACCTTAGTGTTCGGGACAATAATGAGGACAATATGGTACGAATCATGCTTGTTTGGGAGCAAATTAGAGACATTTTTGGTACATTCCCTGCTAGATAAGTACCAATCATTTTTTGCAACTTTTTATTAGCTTTACTTATTGATATTTAAATTATATTAGGCAACTACTGGTTAAAACTAAGGCTGTGGACAGAAATGAGTGAGTGGATTCCCAGTGGCCTTTTTAACATTTTTTTTAGTTTTTTCTTCGGAAAAGGTTTAAATTTGTTTTACCTTTGTCTTAAATTACGGGTAATAACAGAAAATAATTAAGATTCATAATATCTGGCAACGTTTCAACAAATTCAGTTGTTTTTAATTTTTCGCGCGCAAATTTACGTCAAGCGCCTTGTGTATGCTTAGTCAGGTGCGGCGAATAGACTGGTTTTAGGGTATTTTTGAAAATTTTTAAAATGTTCGATTTAAGAAAAAAAAAGTATTGGGCATGTCTGTAGACTACCCCAGGAGTCACCCATTCCAATATATGCAGTGAATTTAATAACACCCTGTATATATATATATATATATATATATATATATATATATATATATATATATATATATATATATATATATATATATATACCCAATGCATGATACGAAGCCCAGCACATACTGCAGGTGAGGGGCAGCCCACTCTAAAATGGCGACTACGGCTGTATATTCAAGAAATTTATGTTTTAACGTTAAATAAAATGTTTACCTGTGTTAGTATAATAGGTTTATATGAGATGCATTTCTTTTTAGATATCTTAGATGTTACGAGTCCCGCTAAAATGTACGGGTATTAAGAAGCCCAAAAGTATATACCGTATATAACGCCCCACTTTTAAGACGCCTGCGGCGTTGCCACAGCATTTTTTCACGTTCTATCGATTTTTGCATATGTTTTAAATGTCTTTAGGATGCTCTTTGATACATTTCCGATTATACGAAGCCCACACATTTTATAATACAAAATATTTGACGATATATCCGTTTGTTGTGTATACTTACTACATAACAGTCTGGAGGTTGTCGTGCCCGGATTGGCTGGGATGGCCGGCACCCTGTCGCGTGGCAGATAACCAATGAGGCGGGCCGTGCCACGCGCTAACGGAAATAAGTGACTCGGTCTTTACTTTCGACAAGATGTAAATTATGTCAGTGGTATAAAACCTGATCCAGAGGGAATAGGGAAAAGCTAGTTCTTCATTTAAATCTAGGTGGTTTTTCCCCATTTTTCCACTTAAAACAAACGAGCAATAACTTAATTAACTAAAATAATAGAAACCAAACAATTTTAAGCTATGCAACGCAGTTCTCTTATACCTTGAATGGACTCCTGGAACAATGGTTACATAATCATTCTGCAGTCATTCTGGTCTCCCCTAGAGGCAACATCAGTTCTCAGTTCCACTGGACTATTCGTGGGTAGGGACGGTCACGAAACAAGCCCACGAAAACTTTTGAACATACATATGTTCATGTGTAGTATATTGCATGTTGTATTGTATACACATGTAATGACAGGGACAAAGTGACATATTATTAAGATTATTTCACTCATGCGTTAAAAGTCCCGTAAGATGAGTAAAGTTTTTTAAAATTACAGCGATAATTTTTTGACGTTACGTCAATTAAAAAAAATTACACCGATAATTTTTTCCTGTCATTTTCTTGGTTGTTATATTAATTTCGATACAAACAAATGGCTTGCAATTGTTATAAACCCGTAGTTACTGTTAGCAACCGTCGGCATGATTTGTAAATTAGTTGTTTGTATCAACATTTTAAAGGTTTTTCGAAAAATTTAGTAAAAATGAATCGTTTCGGAACTGCTACAGAAGAAGAAATTAACAAAAAGCCATCAAAATGTTACTCACAATTACCACGGCTGTAATTTCTATTACACAATAAATAATAAATAAATTTTAGTTTAATTTAAAAGTAAGGTTTCTTGTTTAAATTGTTTAATAAATATTCAATTCATATTTTTTGTGTTTTCATTCGTGAAATAATCCCTAAATACCACTCGAGCATTTTGTGATTTCATTCGTGAAATAATCCCCTAAATACCACTCGAGCTTTAAAATTACTGATAATTTTTCACTCTTACGTGTTTTCTTTGCAAATTTCACTCGTCCTGCGGACTCGTGAAATTATAGAAAACACGCAATCGTGAAAAATTAGCGGTAATTTTTAAGCTCTCGTGGTATTATCCCCGATAATAAATAAATTTGAAAGTAAAGTAGTTCAAATATGTCAGGGATTATATGTACGTACAAAAAGATTTAAGAGAAAACGAGAGAGAGAGAGAGAGAGAGAGAGAGAGAGAGAGAGAGAGAGAGATGCATATATCGAATTTGTATTGGGGTCAGTGGTTGACCTATTTGTATCAAGTGTGATACATGGTTGCATTCGGGAGTTAGACAGCTTTTAACAAATATGCAATAATCGCTGTTGTGTACTTAAAATTCTTTTGATGATGATATATTCACCTGAAAGGTCTTGAGAAAATGCTCTTAGAATGTACAATTTATTTTTTGGTATTAGCTCTGTTCGCAGAAGAATCACAAACCAGTCAGAGCCAATGAAATTACTGGAAACCAGTTGGCAAACTGTCATGTTACCAAATAACTGAAACTTGATTGGTGCTGATCGGTTTGTGATTGCTCTGCGAACAGAGCTATTAGCAAAATAAGTTCACTAAATAATAAATCCCTATTCAATAATTTTCAATTATTGCGAGTTTCTAGCTGGATCTCATAATTTTCTAAAATTTACCATTTAACCACATCTCTGCATTAAAAGCAATAAAGATCCACAGAGGTAAGAATATTTATTTGTTTGGGGATCCCAATGGTGATCGAATTTGGGACATACAGGTGCCTGCAGCTCACCTCCCGGCTCCTGTAGATCAGTTATCAATTACCTCTCTAATAAGTTTTGCATGCTCCTTTTGTCTAGATGTCGTCGTTCCGGATAACGCTGTGCATAAACTCGACCTGCCAAAAAAAATCAGTTCGTTTCGCATTCCCTAATATGAAAATCATATCTATGACCTCTACTCGGTTGTACTCCATGACAAAAAATAATACTTGAATGTAAACAGCTTAAATAATTAATAACAGTGTTTCAAACTTTTGCATTACTAAACTCAAAATATGATTTTGCCACTTTAATAAACTTTAATGTCAATAAATTGTTTTTCAAAGCCACCTTCGATTTTTATTCATTAAAATTGCTATTGCAATAAATAAGAAAATGAGTTTTCGGCGAATAACTTTTACGGCGGGTTGCAGAAAGGATGATTAACTAACACCGTGTTAAATTTTAACACGGTGTTAAATTTTGGTCAAGTTGCCCAAGATTTAATCAAAGCCGGCCCAGGCCTACTTGAAACAGCAATCGCTTAACATCGGCTTTTAGATTTGGAAGCGGTCGCAGTTTCGGGAAAACTCGTACGAGAAACGTCAGATTTTAATGTCAACAAAGCGTTTTGTATTTCTTGTTAAAGCGAGGTTATTTTGAATAAAAAAAAATTTTTTTGGGAAAATAGGCAAAGCGAATAGGAAAATTACACAAATATAGAAGAAAATGAACTTCTGAACATATGTATATGTAGTATAAGGTAAGTTGTATGAAACCATTGAACCATAAAATACCGTACAGATACATAGGCCCAGCAAAATTTGTATAATTTTTCTGTTAATTTTTAAGATTTGCCTTAAAAATGCTTTACATAAAAAATTTGCTGCTTTTCAGCTTCCTTAACTACTATACTCTTGACATTATTATCCATTTATGTGTTTGTTTTAGGTACATCCGTAGGATCCTAATATTTCTCAAGAATGTGAATTCCTAATCCTAAAAATCGGGCTTTTGATGAAAGATAAGTAAAGCACAAAAACATACTTCCTGATAAACCTAAGGAATGGAGTTCTAAATGAATGTTATTTGAGAGGTTATCCTAGACACAATCAATATTCGGTGAAATACCTTACTGCCAAGGAAAAAATTTGGAAACGAAACCTTTGTTGTTATTTTCTTGATAAAGGTAAAATATTGTCATTAATATCTTAGTTAAATAGGTTGGGTTGGGTACGTTACAAAATTTTTGAGTACAATTTTGTTCCTTATTTTTACCTCAAGTTCTGTGTTTATATACCCGTAATAGCATACTATATAACTTTTGTCCAGTTAAGCTAACAAAACATTTTTGTCTGGGTGAGTATCCTGGTCAATTTGTAAACCTAAATTGCTGGTAGTATAATAGATTACAATTATAATTTCTTTAACCAATAACCATGTGTCACGCTCAAACCCAAGCAAACTGTAGAGTATTTATTTCATCCACCTCAAATTCGTTTAAGTAAAATTTTGCTGTTTCTCTTTTAATAAACTTTTTGCTCATGATTCATTAACTTTAATTTTTATTGACACATTTACTTGACTACCATTTTTATCATGTGAATACCTATAAAGCCCATATCCCCATATACTTGTTACTATTTAGAATAAAATATCAATAAACAAGTTATTTACTTGGGTGTACACGTGTACACTGTACAACATACCTAGTGCTTTTATTAAAATTATTATGTACTTAATTGTGTAATTTTTTACTTTATTTGCTTTGTTTTTTTTTGTTACAGGTACCAGATAAGTCACAAGAAAAAACCTTTCAGATCCTATTTTGATGTACAAATGGGCTTAAGAAATACCTACTGGTGACATCAATGTAAAATAGTTTTTAAATAAAAATTTGTTATTTACATAAATAAAATGTGTTTTGTGATTTTTCAAAACATAAGTTTGCATCAGTTACTTTATATCTTTGTTCATTATTCCCTGAAAATTTGTAAAACTAGATAAAGATTCCATAATAAAAACTATTATTTTAATTATAAATTTTATTATAATTATACCTAATTGAAATGTTTCTTTAAGTTTGATCTGTGGCATTAATGATATTTTTAAATTTAAGAAAGTTGAATATGCACTTGAAACAAATTTCGTTGCGACACTCCAGCGCTATTTTATTTCGTTTTACATTCATTCTTGATTCAGTTACGTATTTCGCTTAAATCTCGTAAAGTCGTCCGGATCGATGCCATTCATCGAACACGCCTTGGTCCGGTGGTGAACAGTGTTGCCAGTCTACTACAATTGTACTAGATCTAGAACCTTTTAAGGATATCCCTGGTACGCTAGTACACTTGAGTTAAAACCTTAGTAGAAAATGCCATCCGACGTTTTTAAGAGATACTCTACTCATATTTTACAGGTCTCGTATTTTTTGTTTTGTTTTGCCGCAGATTAGATCCTACCTTTTTCAGAGATTGGAAGTAATTGTTTCATTTTTAAAATTGGGAATTACATATTTTATATTTTTATACCAAGTACAAGTTCTTTATATCTCCTGTGTCAGTGCATTGTCTGGCCTGTTTTGTGAAGATCTAGTGCATTTTCATTAAATTTAGTACTTTCTCAATTAAAATCCAGTACCAAATAAAGTAATGGCTGGCAACACTGCTACTTCTAAATCTTGAAATATTTGAGGTTAGGTTACACGTCAGTGTTTTGTTTTAAAAAATTTTAAGCCCTTTATTTTTCTGTTATCGAGAGAGCCGTGAGTAACATAAAAGAAACAATTAATACAAAAAATACAAACTTGCTTGCATTCCAGTGTTTTTACTTGCTGTAAATAAGATAATTTTCGACGTTAGGACGAAAGTAATTCAGAAAATAACTAGGTACCTACCTCTACAAGTTGTTATATTATTTTTAAACCCACAAAAGGGTTTGCTATTTAAACTAAGAGAGGTGTTAAAGAAAACTATGTGATTGAAGAAAAGTAAGCAGAAGGAAATTTAGCAGAATATCTATATTTTTATAGAAGACTAGCAATAGAATATGTTTGAATAAGTCCAACAACAAAATAATATTATAAAGAGTAATTTTGTTATGGTATTGAAGATGAAAGTTATATTTTTTGGTAAAATCCACGTTATAGATAATGAACTTTATTTTTCCTACATTTTTTTGTTAGTGTGTGAAGGTAGGTACCTGCTGAGTAAGCATTATTATAAATTAGATGCCCATCTGCAATAAAAGTGTATATAGTTTTATTTTAAAATATTGAAGGAAGGATTTTTCTTTCAAGTTCTTGTATTGGAACATAAACTTTTGCCAAAGTAACCAATATTTTATCAAAAATGTTAAGAAAAACATGACTTTATTCCCACCATATTGTGGAATTAGTTTAATTCAGCGTTAAGTGCTCTCTGGGTTAAAAACAAATGAAAAAGTAAACAACACCTTGGTTTTTTAGTGGTATTTGTCTGTTTAATCCCGGATTAGCTCAAAATTTGGGCTGTTGCAGAAAGAAAAAAAATTTAACGCTGTGTTAAACTGAATATCTTTTGTTTCTAACCCTGAATTAGGACTTAACACTGGATTAAAAGTTTTCTGCAACCCGCTGTTAATGTGTTAGGAATTGCGACAGGGTTGTAATTAGAAAAATGTTTGATTTTTTATTCCGCATCGAATGACATAAAATTATACAGGGACTCCAATTGAAAATAAGAAAAATAAAGTGCTTTAAAATTTGAAAAAGTTTGACACTAAATTTTGAACACCCTGTATATTTCGATTTAATCAAACTTGGGTAACGAGACCGCCAGACCTCACTATTAATGTTTAAAACCAGTGGTGCAAAACTGATTTTTTTTGTTTTTACTTTTTTTCGCTCATATCCCCGAACCGATTTCAATAAAACTTTAGGGGTATGTAGGTAACCATAAGAGGCACCCAAATAAGCAACAAGATATGTGGCATGCAGTCTAAAAAATATATCTTCATGACGTCACACTTTTTTGGGACACCCTGTATAATGAAAAATATTTTTATGAAATGCGCCCTAAGTAAAGCCTGCAAAATATAAAAATCCTAACTTAATTAATAACTGGGCTACAGAAGACGGGAGGTGAGTTGAAGAACCCTGTATATATACAGGGACAAACGAAAACTGAAAAAAATATACTTGTCCAGTTTGGGATGCGATATAAAATATTTCACAATACATTAATATTAAGCTGCTTGATAGTTTAAATAATACCTCTTGTATAAAGCACGCTACTACGCTGGTAGGTATCACAGTATATGAGTATGATCTGTATATTTTAAAGAAAAACATTATTCGTTTGTGACTCCATTTTATAAATGATGATGCAACGAAACTTATTCGTAAATTTGACTCTTATTATAGTATATAAATATAGATATATAAATAAACTGGTCAACAAAAAAATCGGCAAAAGCGATTTTAACTCGACTTTTCGAACTGCTATAACTTTTTAAAAACTTAACTTTTTCGAGAGCGGTTTTCGGATATTGATAGCTCGTCTTGCCCAGATTAAGTGTCAAGAAGTGATTTTGCAATGGAAGTGACATTTTCATGCTATACAGGGTAATTAATAAGGTAATGTAAAACTACTAAAAGTTTAGGTGTGTGCCATATTGCCAATAATTTTTTTTTGGTAATTCCGACATAGCACGTTAGTAAGCTGGTATCAATATCTCCAGACGTATTCGCCGGAATTTCAATTAATGGTCTCTGGCGAAAAATACAGGAGAAAACAAAAAAAGCATACAAATTTTGGTAGTGTCATTTTTAAAACGCTGTAGCTGGAAAACGGATTGATAGACTTTGTCGGGCTTTTAGGTATTGAAAGCCCTTTCGTGTGGTGTTTTATCTAAAAGACATTTTTTTCAAGGTCAAAATGTTTGCGTTGTATAGGGGCGAACTAAAAAGTAAATGAAAACTATTGTAAAAAATGTTTTTTTTTAATTTGTGAAAATTGAGCAGTATGTGTTTGTTTCCTTCCAAAATGAGGGCGTTTTGTCCACCTCCCGGTTAGTTATACAGCGTGTCCAGAAACCATCTTAACAAATCGGAAACATTTTATTTTTGCCTTTACAGAAAAAAAGTTATTCTTTATAAAAAGTTCGGCATCGTGAGAAAATCACATTGCGATTCAAAAATTTGATTTAAGACATACAGGGTGGCTCAAAAATGTAAAAGTCCTAATCCACGTGAAGCTAAAAAGACACAAATCCTTATTTAAAGGTAAACTGCCACTGTAAATATAGTAGAGGTAACTTTTATGTTAGTAAATTACGTTTGGAACATACAAGAGGTCCCAAAAATAAAATAAATTTTTAATTATTGACTTTACAAAAAAGGTATCTTCATACAAAGTCAACATTGTGAAAACAGAGCATAATTATTCAAAAACATGATATAGGACAATACAGAGTGGCTTAAAAAGCTGAAAGACTCAATTTACGTAAAGTTAAAGAGACACCAAATCTTTATTTAAAGATAAACTGTATAGGTACTTTTTTGTAAAGTTGATAATAAAAAATTGTTTTTATTTTTGGGACCTCCTGTATATTCCAAACCTAATTCACTAACATAAAAAGTTAACACTAGTGCATTTGCAGTGGCAGTTTACCCTTAAATAACGATTTTGTGTCTTTTCAGCTTCACATGGATTAGGACTTTTACATTTTTGAGTCACCCTGTATGTCTGAGATCAAATTTTCGAATGGCTATTCTATTTTCCCACCATGTAGAACTTTTTATGAGGGATTACCTTTTTTGTAAAGTCAAAAATAAAAAACGTTTCGCATTTGTTTAGATGGTTTCTGGACACGCTGTATAACTAATCGAAATTTGAGCAAAACGCCGTAGTTCTGGAAGGAAAAAAACGCTTACTGCGCAGTTTGCACAAATTAAAAGAAAACTTATTTTTAACAACACTTCATTTATTTTTTAGTTCACCCCTATACAACGCAAACATTTTGACATTGAACAAAAAACAGTTTATTAGGTAAAACTCTACACAAAAAGGGCTTTCAATTCCCAAAAAGCCCGACAAAGTCTATTAATCCATTTTCCAGCTACAGCGTTTTAAAAATGACGCTACCAAAATTTGTATGCTTTTTTTGTTTTCTCCTGTATTTTTCGCCAGAGACAATTAATCGAAATTCCGGCGAATACGTCTGGAGATATTGATACCAGCTTACTAACGTGCTATGTCGGAACGACCAAAAAAAATTATTGGCAATATGGCACACACCTAAACTTTTAGTAGCTTTAAATTACCTTATTAATTACCCTGTATAGCATGAAAATGTCACTTCCATTGCAAAATCACTTCTTGATGCTTAATTTGGGAAAGATGAGCTATCAATATCCGAAAACCGCTCTCAAAAGAGTTAAGTTTTTAAAAAATTATAGCACTTTGAAAAGTCGGGTAAAAATCGCTTTTGCTGATTTTTTTGTTGATCAGTTTAGTTCAAAAGTGTATTTTTTAACTTTTTATTGAATTTGTCTTCTTACCGTCGTAGATATAAGTATATACCTCGTTAATACTTCATTGCTGTAACCGAACTATTCTTGTCAACTTACTGTATTTTAAAACTTCTTTGAAATATGAGCAAGAACTGCGTAATATAAATCGGTCAGCACTGGAGGCACCGGAGATATATCACATATAGAAATTATTTCCAGTAAAATCAGCTATGCCCTTAGAAAGCCTTCGAAACAAACAATAATGTTAGTAAATATACCAAAAATAATAAAAACAAAACAAATAAAGATCAAAAACGCAGTGGTTATAAATTAAATTGTGGTTCATGTGAAAAAAGTTAGGCCAAAGAGGACATAACTTCAAAATTCGCATTTAAGCACATAAACGAGACTTTTTAAATGAAAAACATAATTCAGCATATTATTATGCAACCCATCTTTTGACGTATAATAATGATTTTAATGAAGATTTTAAAGTTAAAAATATAGAAAATAAAGGTAAAAAACTTTCCATGTTTCCAAGTCGGGTAAAAATCGCTTTTGCTGATTTTTTGTTGACCAGTTTAGTTCAAAAGTGTATTTTTTAACTTTTTATTGAATTTGTCTTCTTACCGTCGTAGATATAAGTATATACCTCGTTAATACTTCATTTCTGTAACCGAACTTTTCTTGTCAACTTACTGTATTTAAAACTTCTTTGAAATATGAGCAAGAACAGCGTAATATAAATCGGTCAGCACTGGAGGCACCGGAGATATATCACATATAGAAATTATTTCCAGTAAAATCAGCTATGCCCTTAGAAAGCCTTCGAAACAAACAATAATGTTAGTAAATATACCAAAAATAATAAAAACAAAACAAATAAAGATCAAAAACGCAGTGGTTATAAATTAAATTGTGGTTCATGTGAAAAAAGTTAGGCCAAAGAGGACATAACTTCAAAATTCGCATTTAAGCACATAAACGAGACTTTTTAAATGAAAAACATAATTCAGCATATTATTATGCAACCCATCTTTTGACGTATAATAATGATTTAATGAAGATTTTAAAGTTAAAAATATAGAAAATAAAGGTAAAAAAGCTTTCCATGTTAGAATTCTTAGAAATTAACGAACTAAAAAAGAAAAACCAAATCTTAAATGACCAACAATTCACCATTATTAAACTTAATTTAATAAGTTGTTTTATTTGTTCTTGTTGTGTTATTAGTCAATACTTTTGTTATGAATATTAGCAATAAAATTCATATGAATAAAAATATATCACTGTAAAATTGTGTTAATTAGATAACCAAAATTAGGTACAAAACTATTTAAGAACATTTCTCATTTGTAAGTTTGTTAGTCGCATTTGACGAAGTAGCAGTGCTACGAAACATGCCATGCATTTTTTAAATAAAAAAGTGAAAATCTTTCACAGTTTTCTCCTAGTGTAGAAGAATATTTGTATAATATTGTTTGGCCACCCGGTATACAATTACAGTATGTCACTTCCTTCATAGGTCCAATATGCTTGAATATTCCCACTCATGTCGGGTCTTTAAAAAAAAGTGTACTACTTTTAAAGAAAAAAACATTATTATGAAAAACTCATATCATTCCTTTCAACTGTTCTCTCTTTCCTCTCTTTATAACCCAACACATAGAGATTTAAACGATTATTAAAATCAAGAAAAGAATATAATAACGGCGATCTAAACAATGTTGCCAGTTTTAGAGGGCTTCTTATAATGCGCAAGACATACTGGGCTGGCTAAAATCGGTGTCATATATTAAGTACATATGCTGCTAAAGTCAATCTCCCCCTACTGGCAAGTCGTTTGAACTAAAGGTACATGTTTTGAGATAATGTATCGATTTATGAAGCCCCACAAAATTTTCTGAAATTCGCGTGGTAGTATATATATGGCATGGTTGTGCTTAATACATGCTAATTTTTTAAGAAGCCCGAACCGGGCTTCCTAAAACCACTGTGGGCTTCCTAGCATCTGCAGAACATGGTATTTTTGGCTTCTTAAAGGTGGTTTATATGTATATATATATATATATATATATCTACAGGGTGTTTCAAAAAACATGTGCCATCGCTTAAGAGGAGATTCCTTGTAAGAAACTAAGGCAAAAAGTTTATGTAAACATGGGTCCGCAGATGCTTCGTTTCAAAGATATAGGGTGTTCATTTTACTAGATGGACAGACAATGAATTTTTGCAAAGATTTCGCCTAACAAAGAACACAGTTGCTAACATTATTGAAAGTGTTTCTCCAGCAATCTCTTCAACAAGCAGAAGGTAAATTAGTTTGTTTTTTATTCATTATAACGTATATATATATATATATATATATATATATATATATATATATATATATATATATATATATATATATATATATATATATATGTATATATATATATGTATATATATATATATATATATATATATATATATATATATATATATATATATATATATATATATGTATATATATATATATATATATATATATATATATATATATATATATATATATATATATATATGTATATATATATATATATATATATATATATATATATAATATATATATATAGGGTGTTTCAAAAAACATGGGTCCGCAGATGCTTCGTTTCAAAGATATAGGGTGTTAAATTTCTTAATTTTTTTCAGTTTTTCCAAAATATTTTCAAAATGGCTTCATCAATTTTGATGAAATTTACGTTGTGTAAAGTACTTAAATTAAGCATAATTCTGACCATGAAAAGACTTTGACAGGTCCTCCAGGGGCGTACATATCAGAAGACGGTACAATATTTTTCCAATAAAACATGTACGCCACTGATTTTTTCACATTTTCTTATATCGGTCAAATAGTATGTTAAATTCTTAACAAAACTTATCTCTTCATATTTTTTCAGTTTCCATTTCGTTTAGGAGATAAATGTAATTTTATTAACCGTCTTACTGGTTTAGTTCTCCCAACCATCGGTTTTAACATGTAAAGACCATTTAAAAATTTAACGTCCTGTATCTTGGAAACAAAGCATCTGCGGACCCATGTTCATATAAACTTTTTGCGTCAATTTCTTTCAAAGAATATCCCTTTAAGCGATGGCACATGTTTTTTGAAACACCCTATATATATATATATATATATATATATATATATATATATATATATATATATATATATATATATATATATATATATATATATATATATATCTATATATATATATATATATATATATATATATATATATATATATATATATATATATATATATATATATATATATAATATATATACAGTGATGGGCAGAACTTACGCAGCATATGGGAAAAATTTTTATTCTTAGATTTAAACAAGTACCGATGTTGGCAATCGTTTCTGCATCATTGGAAACCCCAAAACACATTAAACAGTGGCGTTCGTCTTTTGGGGTTTGGCGGGAAATTTAAAAAAATCAAAATTATACAGCAAAAATGACCTTAAATGAAAAGATATCCAAATTTTTTATTAAAAAATGTTGTTTAGAATTAAATATTGAAGACGTATACAAATTTTAAAAGCAATTGAATAAAAAATAAGAAATACTTGTTTCTGCCAAATTATAAATTTGTTAATACTAATAATGCAATTTTTCGTGAAAAATATTATTAACTGCACTAAAACAATTACTCCAAATCACGTTTCCCTAAAATTATACTTTTTAGTTGCCTTTCTTAATAAGAAAAAATAAATTGTTCAATTCTGGCTGGTACTCCATTGCTTCATAACGAAAAATTTTTATGGCCTGTGCATGCTAGACCCCTCCAATCAATTTATTATTAATAAAAGGCATACATGTTTATGTTTTTTAATACAGCTTTATTATTCTTATTCTTAAATATCATTCAAAACAAATTAAAAATTGGAAATGATAAACTAAATATGTATTTAAATCATTCACCTAATTAAAATAAAATATTAGAAAGCAGTTTCATAAGTACAATTTCCGAATTTAGTTTTCCGAAAATTCCTTTAAATTAACCTATATTTAAACATTTATTTCCCAAATTACATTTCGAAACGACTAGGAACAAAAATGTATCGTGTAAAATAAATCAGAAATCGTCGGATTTTAAATAAGCCTAAATAATAAAGTGAGCCATGGAAAAATTTACACCATCGTTGTTGCCTAGAGACCGATAAGTCAAATTGTCAAAATTACTCTTGTCCCTTGTTTAAGATACTTTATTTTTTTATTATTTACGTTCTTATAAAATAAGATATAATATTAATTAGGTGAATGATTTAAATACATATTTAGTTTATCATTTCCAATTTTTAATTTGTTTTGAATGATATTTAAAAATGTTTAAGAATAAGAATAATAAAGCTGTATTAAAAAACATAAACATGTATGCCTTTTATTAATAATAAATTGATTGGAGGGGTCTAGCATGCACAGGCCATAAAAAATTTTCGTTATGAAGCAATGGAGTACCAGCCAGAATTGAACAATTTCTTTTTTCTTATTAAGAAAGGCAACTAAAAAGTATAATTTTACGGAACGTGATTTGGAGTAATTGTTTTAGTGCAGTTAATAATATTTTTCACGAAAAATTGCATTATTAGTATTAACAAATTTATAATTTGGCAAAAACAAGTATTTCTTATTTTTTATTCAATTGCTTTTAAAATTTGTGTACGTCTTCAATATTTAATTCTAAACAACATTTCTTAATAAAGAATTTGGATATCTTTTCATTTAAGGTCATTTTTGCTGTATAACTTTTGATTTTTTTTAAATTTCCCGCCAAACCCCTAAAGATGAACGCCACTGCTTAATGCTTTTTGGGGTTTCCAATGATGCAGAAACGATTGCCAACATCGGTATTTGTTAAAATCTAACAATAAAAATGTTTCCCATATGCTGCGTAAATTCTGCCCATCACTGTATATATATATATATATATATATATATATATATATATATATATATATATATATATATATATATATATATATATATAGTAGTAGGTTTAAACTGATAGAAATATTTGAAAAAAAATTTTCCCACTATATTTTATTATTTAAATCATTTTCAATACTTATATAAAAGAAGCTGGGCAGGCCGGTTAGAAAATTTTTTGAATTTTCGTCACTCTTAAATTTTATAAAATTATATCTTTATATCCTCCTGTTAATCTTTCTATATAAATATTTTTAAAATTTACCCCTCCTTCAATTTTATAAAAATATATTTTTATAGGCATTTTTTTTAGAATAATTTACTTTCACTTATAAAGGGGTCTGCTTCTATGTGTGTAGAACATCATGTCATATTTAGACTATTTACAAGAGTTCGATTTAAAAGTTTTATTTTATTTTATTCTATGCTCCTGTTCTTAACTATATGTAAATGAGTTTTGTAACAGAATTTTATTACCCGCTTTAAAATAAAATAAATATATTTTAGATAGTTCTGACGCCTTATCACACCTAATATTCTAGTTTTCACAAATTATTATTGCTTTGTTAGTTAAGTTCGGTGAGCATAGGATCTGTTTTAATAATATTATTTATTTTGTAATTATATTGTAAATCCTTATATATATATATATATATATATATATATATATATATATATATATATATATATATATATATATATATATATATATATATATATATATTGTCATATTTCCCCAGATATTCATCATTTTTTCCAAATTTCTATACATTTTTCATATTATTTATTTAACATTTCGGAAACCACGCTACGTGCTGCGATTGCATATCGCTGGCCTCGCCTTTATTTTATGAACCCTGACCAGTTTGAACTGTTAGTATAAACTGTTCTTGGGGGATTCATATAAAGAGCGTACCAGCGAGGTGCAAAGGGAGGCGTCACTGTGGTGCCGCACGAATAGTACGCATAGTACGAATAGCGCCAGCCCTTTAGGCTGACAAAGTACTCGGCTAGAAGCTGCCCCCTACGCTACCCAACTTAGTGACGTAAGTGTATTATTGTGCTTGTACCTGGTATCAATATAAGTGTTTTGGTAAACCGCAGCCTATTTTATCAACCCTGACGACCCCTAGCGTGACATTTGGTGGAGGCGCCTGGTTCGTTCTCGTTGGTAAGTTCTTCCTAACTTGCCAAGGGCCTTTTGTGTTTTATAATTTTTACTATCTCTTTCAGGTCATTTTAGTGTTTTTCAGTGCATTTTTAAAGTGTTTTTTTCAGGACGTTATAGTGCATTTTTTTGTCAAATTATTTTTTACAGTGATTTTTTTAAAGGGCATTTTTACAGTGTTTTCTTTCAGGGTATTTTTTTTTGCATTGGTTTTTAAAGGGTATTTATTTTACAGTGGTTTTAAGGGGAATTTTTACAGTGCTTTTTACGTCAATATACTTTCCCTCCCCATTCTTATCCCTAACACGTTTGACATAATTTTGTCTTGTGCCCGTTAACGCTGGCGAGATTAAAATTATCCAAACAGAACCTATAGGAAAACCCACCTCGTGCCCGTTAACGCTGGCGAGGCTAGGTTTACTATAAATCCCACCTCAAAGCGTCTACTGTAGTCCTGTCTTGTGCCCGTTAACGCTGGCGAGATTAGATTACATAGACTGCTAAATATAGAAATAGTTCCACCTCGTGCCCGTTAACGCTGGCGAGGCTAGAATTATTATATATTGGGGTTAATCACTAAACTACCCGTAACCCTTTTATTCCTGTTATCCCTTTTATTTAATTTTTATGGCCCGTAGGAAGCTTAACAAGATTCAAAGAGAACGAAAAAGGCAAGAGAAGTTGAGGGTTGTTAATAACGGCACATCGTTAGGTTTACCAAATACACTACCCGTAAAAATTTTTATTTCAAACGAGCAACAATTAAGGGCCCTGAGATTAAAAAGGAAATTTTTAAATTTATTTGGCGACAATGAAATATAATATTTTGTTTTGACATTGAGGTCGTCGCTCATGAACTTAAAGTGTATTTTGAAATTCAATACACAAGGTTCACGGGCTTGTTATGTTATCAATTAAGCATGTAATATTATTTTACAAATAGTATCGCTATTTTTATAAACATATTTTCATATCTAAGCGCCATTCAAATATAAAGATTTCCAATTTTTTAAATATATTTTTTTTTATTATTATCTTGTAGGTATATTTGTACTGCCTTTTTTTTATCGCCATTTTTATAAGGTACCATAGAGATATTTATATTTTATTATCATTTTTAGGTTTGATACTTAATATAATAACAGTACATATGTATATTTCGCCTCTGATGTTTAATGAGCAGCCGCCATTGCCGGTAACCAGGACCACGGGCAGCAAATACAAAACTTTATACATACCTGTTTTTAGGAGCATGTTCATTTTTTACTTTTTATTTTCTGACTAATCTCTTTTTTATTTTATAGGACGACCTTCCAAAAAATAAAATAATGGATTTTTTTTTCAAAAAGATTTAAAAGCTGTGGAAAAAATGGAACTAGTACCCTTTTGGGAAATCAAAGAAAGGGATACTTAGTATTTTATACATGGTCTTTATTCATACAATCTGGGCTAAATGTAAGGTACTTTTTCTTTTAAAAAGGGACTTGAGAATTAAGAACAAGAATAATCTATTTAATTTCAAAAATATATAAGGGAGCTCAACTGGATAAAAGAATTTTGGGAATTGATGTATGGTAAGATGGTAAGAAAGAACAAGCTATTCTTGACTGAATTTTATTTTTTCAATTTTTTTATGAATTCAATTTTAAAAATTATAATTATAAAGTTTTCAAATTTGTTTTTATAGTTGGGTACAAACAAATGGTTAGTATTTAAATGTGTGTTTTGTGTTAGTATGAAAGAGGGTATACCCAAAATGTATTGGTTTGAGTGTTTTATGCTTGGGAAATTTTAAGAATATTTTACGTATTTGTACTATATGCTTATTTATGAATTACGGTAGTAAATTTTAGATTGTCAGTGCAATCATTTAGAATACCATTTATTCTATTTTATTTAATGTTTTGCGTTTTTAATAAACATACAAATTAGCAGGTAGAAATATTATTAAGTTCATTATTATAAATAAACCATGAAGGTAAAGGTAGACAGTTCACTATTTTATTTAATCAGCAGAAAAGTAAACAATTGTTATATAATGCCATTCACCCAGTTATTGTTGTTAAAGTTAAATTGTAATATACGGTGTCTAATATAAATTAGTTAAACAAAAACAAGGGTGTATTTTATGACTGAGACATTGAAAAATAAATCAGGGTCAGAATTTTTTTATAAATCCAACTTCTTTTATACTTTTAAGTCTAATATTATTATTATTAAGTAAATTTAAATATAGCGTACAATAATGATTACCATATGCATTTTGTAATCGGGTGTTTATTTGTTTATATGACTGAAAGTCATATGTTTTCCAAATAGGGGGACATGGAGGATGACTTTGAACACGGAGTTGAATGTCCGCCTATTTGATGGTGATATGTGTTATGTATATGATTATTTATTTTATTTATGACTAAAAGTCATAATATGTTTTCCGAGTAGGGGAACATGGAAGATGGCCCTGAGCATAGAGCTGAATGTTCGCCTACTCGATGGTGGTATGTATACCGTTATTTAAATGGCTAAGAGTCATTATGTGAGTATAGGGAGACATGGAAGAGGACCTTCATATAGGGTTGAATGTCTGCCTATGCGAAATATTAAGAGTTATATGCAAATTGTATTTGAAGTTTATGTGACTTTATTGATGAATAAATAGGATGGTAAATATGGTAAATTTTACCAATCGTGATTACGCTATATTTGGGTTTTAAATTGTTATGTAAATGTGTATAATTTTGTTTTTCCCTGATGAATTAGAGACCGATGTCTCTCTGTCTCCAAAAGAGTAATACTTAGACACCAATAAAAGTTCTATGTAAAAACCGGGTGAATGTTCTTAGCCTGTCTACTTTTACTTAAACATCATAGTATCATGTAGGTTTTCATTATTTTTCATTATTTATAAACTGTTTTTTTTCCTTTTAACTGCCGGTAGTCTTTTTTTTTCCATGTACCATTGGGAGACCACACGACCTGGATCGAGAGCCACAAAACACACCAAAAACCCAAAGGCCAGTCGCCGCTCGCATCCACAGAGCCAGCGTCATGCATCAACCACGCACGGTCCACCATGGCTCGCCAGCCTGGTCTTCCCTCACAAACGCCGAACTTCTGCACAACGAGCCGTGACGACACTGGTTGATCACAACTACCCTTAGGATTAGCCCTGCAAAGTTCCCGTCAATCACGGCTTAGTAACGGCACTCAACGGCACCCAAAGTCCGGGTGGCCGAACTCTTTGGAGGAGGGAGACCCCTGCTGCACTGGGAGTCGGCAACAAAACTAGCCGATCCCACCCCCAGGACACAGGAACCGTGACCGCTGCGTCTGAGCAAGAAGCAGATGACAAGGAGCCTCAACGCCTAGGATGTGTCGGGTTTTGTCGGTGTGTAGGCTATTCGATCAGTAACGTGTTGGAACTCCCTAATAATAGAACTTTGTAAAGAAAGTGTGTAAATGTGAACCAGACTACCAGGACAGTAACCATTTTTATTCTTCATTTTTAAGCTAGTTTTACCATTCCTCATTTCACCCAAATAAATACGGAGTGTACCGAGCCTGCGAGCTCCAATTGTTTGTTTATTAATAATGTTTTTATGTTTGTTTATTGTATATTTTATTTATCTCCGTTTTGTATATTTGTATTTTGTAAATATGTGATATTTTGTATATATGTATTGTGTAAATTTTTAAAGCTAGGGGCTAGCTTTTACAGGCGCGGGGGAAATGTCATATTTCCCCAGATATTCATCATTTTTTCCAAATTTCTATACATTTTTCATATTATTTATTTAACATTTCGGAAACCACGCTACGTGCTGCGATTGCATATCGCTGGCCTCGCCTTTATTTTATGAACCCTGACCAGTTTGAACTGTTAGTATAAACTGTTCTTGGGGGATTCATATAAAGAGCGTACCAGCGAGGTGCAAAGGGAGGCGTCACTGTGGTGCCGCACGAATAGTACGCATAGTACGAATAGCGCCAGCCCTTTAGGCTGACAAAGTACTCGGCTAGAAGCTGCCCCCTACGCTACCCAACTTAGTGACGTAAGTGTATTATTGTGCTTGTACCTGGTATCAATATAAGTGTTTTGGTAAACCGCAGCCTATTTTATCAACCCTGACGACCCCTAGCGTGACAATATATATATATATATATATATATATATATATATATATATATATATATATATATATATATATATATATATATACCACAAAACAGCTTATTACTCGTTTTACGAAAAATTGTTTTTCTTCCTAATTATTTCACAATTTAAGTAAAATAGTTTTTCTACACGTTGAACATAAATAACTTTACTAAAATATTTTTGGTAGAAAATAGAAAACTTGAAATTGAATAAAATTTTAGCATACTTATGTTGAATAGTTTTGAATTATATCGAAATGTCCAGAACTCTCGGGGCCAGAAAAATATATATTAATTTCTTCCTGAGCTTCAGTCTCTGGATAAAACGAATAAACTAGATACAGGTCATTTTTATCGTTGGCTTTGTAAATATTAACAGTTGTTTTAAAAATATTAGAAAAAACGGCCATTTCAAAATCAGTGCCGTAAACCCCGTCTCTTTCCATATGCTCTAAATACATCTGTGCCGTTTTATACTCTATTTCTACACTTGAGACTGCTAATCTTTCAAAATATTCGCTCCAATTTTCAAACACAAAAGAAACTAATGCTCTTCTCACTATTCCGTGAAGATTTTGATTTTTAAATAAACTGTGAGATAGACAGCGAAAAAGACAATTACCATCTCTTTGCATGAAAACAATAGCATTAAGCTCTTTACCATTTTTATCGTATAAAATATTATTTGTTATTTTTTCTTTTTTATTTTTAAATACAACCCGGTGAAAGTAGTCTGTTATTTTTTTCTGTTTTTTAAATACAACCCTGTGAAAGTAGTCTGTTATTTTTTTCTGTTTTTTATTTAAAATAGTAGTATTCCATTTTTCGTTTAATGAAATATTATTATTAATCAGGTGACCAAGGTTTTCTAAAGTATTTTTGTTGTTTGAGGAGATAATTGAAGCTTCAGAAGAATCAAAGAAACTCTTAAGTGGCTGAAGGGGTAAGGGGCAAATCTTACAATTAACATAATCATGAGCAACACAAACTGTTATGCCCCTGATTAAATCAACAGTCTCCTCACCCCCTGTTAAATCAATGATCTGAGACAAATTGTTAGAGTTTTGTTCCTTTGATTCTTCTTGGGTTAAATCAGAAAACTGTTCAATGTCATTGGTAAGTTTTCAATCGTGAGAGGAAAGCTCTTGTTCACGAAAATTTCCCAGACCCTTTGAAGATTCACAAGAAACAAAGAATTTTTTGAGAGCTTCGGGGAATAAGGGGCAAATCGCACAATTGATAGAATCGTGTACATTACACGTTGTATTGTCTTTTGTTAAATCAACAGTTTCCCCTAAGGGTGATAATTGGTTATTTATTTGGGAGGAATCTATCTCTGAAATACTAAGTTTTTTTGTTCCTTCTGGAGCCAAATCAAAAATATGCTCAAAGTTATCACCAAAGGTTAAATCAAGAAAAGGATCAATATTTAAAAGCTCTTGTTCACAAAAAATATAGAGATTATCAGCTAAAAGTAAATCGTTACAGGACATTATTAAATATTTAGAACTTTTTAGTTTGATTAATTGAATGATACAAATATTTAAATAAAATGTTACGGAATTAATAATAACTTCTATACCTTCTCAAGCCAAGTGCATAATAATATGTATTTTAAAAATAAAAACTCTGTTTACCTTTCTCTCAGGAAACAAACACAAAAACTTCAAAGACTCTACGGTAACACTGATCGAAAGACATTATAACATTGGACAAACATGTTTTTAGGGGTATATATATGTATCTGCAGATAAAAGTAAAACAACTAACGTTTTGATGTTTTCTTTCGTTTACCTTTTGCATAAACCTTTTGATTTGGTATGCTTCTTTTATTTTAGGGGTCTGGAGAATATTTATTTTAAAAGAACAAGATGGTAAAAGGTTTATAGAGTGTACTAAGATTTACAATCATATTTTAGATTTTAATTTTAATTTAATATGACTTTCAAAGAAAAGTGTGATATAATGTCTGTACGGTATTTTTAATACTTTCTCCTTAAAACTCTTTGGTAGCGTCGTCATCTGTATAACTTGCTGATTTCTGCTGGTTTTTAGCTAGTTTTAGCTGTTTTGCTGCTATGGCTGTTTTTGATGGTTTTTAGCTGATTTTTTTTTGCTTTTTAGCTGATTTTTGCCGTTTTTAGGTGATTTTATCAGGCTTTTCCGGATACATTTTTCAGATTAACTAATACAAATATTTTAAAAAATGAAATTATTCTTTCTCCGTCTTAATGTCGTCAGTCATATTTTTATTTTTATTTATTTATATTCTATTTAAGTCTTTATAGCTTTTATCATCAGTTAGTATTAATATTTTAGGATACCGTGTAAAAGAATAAATTAAGCCAACAGAGAAAAATAATAGCTCTTATTTATCGCGGGTTCGAACTTTGGTATCCCCATAAAACCGATTAAAAACTTGATATTTTTAAAACCGCTTCAAATTATAGGGTCTACGTGTTGGCTGATGAGCTGAGATGTTGATTTTTTGGTTGTTTTACACATATTTCCCTGCCTATCTGGGTCTACCTGTCTACCAGCATATTTTATCCGAGGACAACACCCCAATACAAGTCGCCTAACATCAAATTCGGGGCGCACTGCTATTCACGAGGTAGTAACAAAAACAGAGACAAAAGAATATAAGCCCAACTCCTTAAAACGTAAATTTAGCGGTTTTGATTCAGTCCCCTACGGTTTTAAAAAAAGCAGAAAACGTAAAAAATTTGTATCTGTTTTTAATTTTTGATTTTAATAATTAGACACTATAATAATAATAATAATAATAACAATAACTGAAAATAGGCTGGTGAAATTTTTAAAAAAATTTGTCAATAAATATTACCTGATTTTAAAAATCTATTAAAAAGTTGAACATTTAAATCAGTAACATACATTATATTATATATAACCTTCACGTATATGTTACGTCTATGTTACGTCTATGTTACGTCTATTTTACGTCTATTTTTATACGTGAAGGATATATATATATATATATATATATATATATATATATATATATATATATATATATATATATATATATATATATATATATATATATATATATATATATATATATATATATATATATATATATATATATATATATATATATAATATAATGTATGCTACTGGTATTTTACGTCTATGTCACGTCTATGTTACGTCTATGTTACGTCTATTTTACGTCTATGTTACGACGCCATTACGCGTTAATAAATATCCTACCATCAGTAAGAAAGCTTCATTATCAAGTTAGACGTCAAAGAGATAAGATGGTTAGCAGCAAAATAACTTTAAAGTTGATGGAAATGCCTAATAAAAACGTGTTTGGATTTCGGGAGGTGTGCTCTAGTTGGTTTCTTGGAAATGTGCCAACTGTTTTTAAAGGAAATACTCTAATTATTAGTGGGGTAGAGTTTAAGTTAACAGATGGCCTACTAAATCTCCTGACTGAGGAACACCCTGTAGAGTACACCGATAGCGACCTCCTACAATATAGAAACATTTTAGTTCTAACAAATGCCCACAAAAGAAACTTTAAACGGTGTGAACGCATTAGTTCATCGTCTGGTTGGAAGTATGTAAATATTATTAAAAAGCTATTTCCTCCCCGAAGCACTTATAAAGAATTGGATAATATAGTGGCTAAAAAAAAAATACGAAATATTTAAAATTTTTTAAATTTCAAAAAGAAATCCAAAGGAGAAAATTAATCGAAGACAGCCAAGACACTAGCGATGGGGGCTACGAAGTAGAAAAATGGGGAGGGGGCTTCAGGAAGTTAGACGGCGAGTCCTATATTAGAGTACACAGATGTCAACGACACGATAGACCAATTTCGATGTTTGGAAGAGAATAATACGGATGGCATTAATACACCTGAAATTATGAGTATTTTAAGAGAACTGAAGCAACTTGGAATTGAGATTTATTAATAGTATTAGTTATGAATGCAATGTTTTTACTAAGAAAGATGTACACTGATGGGTTAAATAAAGATAGTAACACAAGCTGATGTTTTATTTGTTCGCCTAATAGGTATTTATTTTTTTTAGTTAAAATCTTTAAAGCCTATAGCGCTTAATGTAAACCTTAATATTAAAAATAAAAAATAAAAACTAAATGGTGTTTTACCAAGGCATAATTTATGTAGGGCTGTAAACATACAGGGGTTGGAAGGTGGGGCCTCTGCCGAAACGTTCGCACGGTGGTAGAGCTTTTTAACTAAGACGAACGTGTTATATTTCATTATTTTTACAGGCATACGCTCCTACATGTATCTATCTGCATCATGTTTTAAGTTCAAACAGTGTACTATACTTCTTAAAATACTAAAAAGGAGTATTGCATCTTAACGCTACATGTTTTTATTTTTCGGGGGTGCAATTTCCTTTGCGGAATTTTGAAAAATGTGTTTTACAAATACCCCACAAAATGGTGGTGCTAAAAATAATCTCTTTCGACCACCCCGTGTTTCGAAAATCTAAGACTTAGCACAAGAGAAATAAACGTTATTTTTGTTTAAGGAGTTATGAATGGGTCTTTGTTTTAGTTTTAAAATTAAAATTTTATCTTCTAACTGCTACAAAATACTTAGGCTAAGTTGTGAAAATTTCTTACTTCCAGTATTATATAACTATAATGTAGAATTTAAGACCTTTAGCTCCCTATTGCTATTGTGTTTAACACTCAGAAAATAAAATCGATCAGAAAACTCTTAAGACAACATTCATTAATAATATCGAAGGGACATTTTTGACTTTTAAATAAGATGTGATTGGATAATTATAAATTACTATTTAGATAACAAAAACCCTCTGGCTGCTTTATATATAGGAAATTTATCTGTTAATTTACTGTCCTGTCAGTATTCTATTTCGAATTATAAATATACGATTGTTTTAATTTACACATACCTAACTTTTAATTAAGTCATTCTTTACTTATTATTTCACTGTTTTTTGCTTTAATATGGATAATACTTTTGGTAGATATTAAATATTTACATTGATGGTAAAAGAACGCGATGTTACTCGAGAAAATATAAGTGATGAAGGGAAAATTTTACTGCCCTTAAAATAACATTATTTTTTATTAAATTTTTTGCTATTTTAATCTGACTGATAACTATTTTTATCTACTACTGTGACAAACAAACCAAAGCCTGTTGATTCGGCAACATTTTTAAACACACCAAAATAATGGATAGGTGAAATATCCCGTAATCTATTATTTTGACAGTTGTCAGTCTGTCCAAGTGGGAACAGAGGTATATAATCTGATAATAAACAGGGCCATTAGAGTGTTTGTATTGTGCATCATCGAATGCCACAATTAATACCCCTTTTAAAATGGAATGTTTCTTTAGACAGTGAAAGAGCTGTTTTTGTATCCTTTTACTAAATACTTACATTTTCAGCGGACCCTCATTTTCCTAATCAAAGTGCATAATTTTTACATTATTAGCGCATTATTAGGTGGTTTTACCAAATGTGATTTTTTACAGTTATTATTGGTCTTATTTATTCTCTCTTTTGTAGTAGAGCAGAACAGAGATTGGTAGTGTGGTTTGATGTAATATTCAAAACATCAGGTATGATACTGTCTATAGCCTCTTTTTTCTTCAAGATGTTTTATTTCGAAGCTAATTAGTAAGCGACTATAATATTTAGGGCTTTTGGCAAACTGTAAATAAATATTGTAATTTAAATAAGTTGTTGACATTTTGGTGAACGGGTAGTTATAATTTTCTATAATCGACACAAAGCCATCGTGTTACAACAGAGCGAAAAATATCGCGTTGTCCCTACAAAAAGAATTCTATGACACCTTATGTCAGTCGCGCTCTGCTACCACAGGTGTTTAAGACTGGCATACTCAGTAGAATGAAAGAGATGTTACGTCGAATACAGGTGGCTGCAGACGCTTTCACGTACTAAAAGTAAGCGACGGAGGATAGCACCACAAGTATCTGTTAAAGCCTGAACTGCGGGGGTGTGACGTCATCCAAATTCAAGGTGACCCACTTGCTGGGGCATTGACCCATGCATCAACTCCTGGAGCTCTGTCTATGGATGTCTAGAGCTCTATCGTATAGCAGCCCCTAAACGGCCTGAGTTTAGGGCTGCTATACCTACTTATGACATCCCTAGATAGCCTAAAACAGTTATTTATGTTTGCATTATAAATTCTGATGCTAAAACGCGACGTCATTATACGTGTGACGTCATTATGATAGTAAACAAATAAGTTAACGATTTAACCGTGACTTATTTTTTGATATTTCACCCTAATGGTGTGAAGGACGAAGTTGAAAGTACAAAGACACCGTAAAAAGTATTTATCAAAGTGCCAGACGATGGCGCAATGAGAAAAGCTCAATCGGACCTTGCAAGATGGGTTTTAAAATTATTGTCCTTCCCTTTTGTGAATATCATTTTGATGTACGTATTAACTGAATTAAACATCTTTCTACACAGTTATTCAATCGTTTTTTAATATAAATTAAAATGTCCATATGACAAAACACTGCAAGGAATTTTTAATTATCAAGTTAACCGATAAATTACACAAATAGATAGAGTTTTAATATTCCTGAATTTGGCAGAACAGAAATCTGGATTTGACGCAAATAATTTTGCCACGATTAGAGTATGAATTCTGGGCAAATTTGTACTTTTTGCTTTCACAAAACTATCTTCCGTTATATATTTTTTAAAAACATTTTTCACTTGATAGTTTTTATTAAAATTAATAAACACCAAACTCTCATAATGACGCCACGCTTTCTGATTGGCGTTTAAATTCAATTGACAAACAGGTTTGTTTTTTGACAAAAATACGAATATATTTGAGTTTCTTATCACATAAATAAACTGCCACATTTACATGATTCCCGAATTTGGTATTAACAGCGCCAAATACCCTATTATCTTCCAGACAAAAAATATTTGACAGATTATTTGATGATGAAGGTGATTTAGAATTAAGGGTCACAGTACAAAAGTCGTTTGGCAAATCCGATTCCCAATTAAATTGACACAAAATATCGAATTTAAAAACACTCTACATACTGATCCTGGAAAGTGTATGTATGTCAAACTAAAGGTTTTTAAAAAATACTCCGAAAATTTAACAAGCTGAAAAAAAATCCGTTAAGTAATTGAGTCAATTACTCTAGTTTCATATCGGCAGAAGTCAGAATTAGGTTTTGACTTCAGAAAGTAAACCCATATAAGGGTAGGCATCTTGACAATGCAATTCTTCATAACTATTTTGTCCAACTTTTTACCTTAAAATAACAAATAAAGAAATGAGTAATCATAGAAGTAATTTAAATATACATAGACACTGCCTCCCCCCCCCCCCCCGCCCCATATGCCCGCGACTTAGTGTATTTTTAATGTTATGATTATGAAACCATGAAACATGAGTTAGGTTAGGTTAGGTTAGATATATCTAGAGGGGTTTCAATATTACATGACGCAAAAATCGGGGTAGGACTCAGGTTACTGATAGAAAAGGTAGGTAAACCAAATGAAATTAATTTTAGATTTTGTCAGGTTGTATTAATGATGATTCTAAAAAATATTTTTTTGTTTCAAAAATATTAACCGACTTCACAAAAGGAACTGAAAAGTATGAAATAACATTGTTACGTATTTATTACTGCCGTTAATGGTGAACGTAATTTTGTTCATTTTTATAAAACATTTGTTTCTTTTTGGTGCACGTATTCTTCCCCCGCCCCTTCATCTTATCGCCCCACTTTAAATTTGTAATAGTCATGTTATATTAGATATTTTGACCTCAATAACCCCGAAAATGTCACATTAGTTAACATTGTTAGACAAATTGCCAACTCCCCCCCCCCCCCAGATATTTTCCTAACATCTATTGCACAAATCATATTTTTTTACCTTAGTCACCCCGAAAATGACAACATTTTTGCAAAAATTGCCAATCGCTCCTCCTTTTTTACCATCTGTTAATCTGTTAGATAAAATTAGATTTCATGACCTTAATAACCCCGAAAATGACAAATTTAATATTGTTGGAAAAATTTATAGCCGCTCTTTTTTATCCCCGCCCCCTCCATTAATTATACAGAGTGATTCAAAAGTAAGCGGCATCCTTTCGGGGGCGTAATCCTTGCATAAAAATAAGGCAAAAAGTTCCTATTAATATGGGTCCGAAAATGCTTCCTAAGGGAGCTACGCCCCTTTGAATAGGATACCTTAAAGACGATTTTTTCTCTATAACTTTAAAATCCTTTACAATTAAATTTTGAAAATTGGTGTACGGTATAAACATTTGATGGTAAATAAGAGTCTAAATTCAAAATTTTAAAATCTTATTCAGGGGCGTCACATGGGGGGAGGGTGAGGGTAAAAACATCCCTTTTTCTTTTACTCTTTAGGTTATTGTGATTTTGTTTAGAAATTATAAAATTCTACAGTTTTTTACGTAAAAAAGGTATTCTTAGTTCAATTCGATAGAGCGTACCATTTACGAGAAAATCTACTTTGAAAACTTTCTGGTAGTACGTTTATTCATAATAAAATTGCTAGATACGCATTCAAAACGAATTTCAGTGCCTAATTTAGCTTATCGTGACGCTAATGGAAATACTTTTGAACATTTTCTCTAAATTGTTAAATAAAATGTTAGTAAAAAAGTGTGTTTTTTTTCTATGGTAATGCAGATTAATTTTCATCAATAAACATGTGCAAATCAGAAAATTTTCAAAGTCGATTTTCTCGTAAACGGTACGCTCTATCGAATTGAACTAAGAGTACCTTTTTTACGTAAAAAACTCTGGAATTTTATAATTTCTAAACAAAAGCATAATAACCTAAAGAGTAAAAGAAAAAGGGATGTTTTTACCCTCACCCTCCCCCGCATGTGACGCCCTTGAATAAAATTTTAAAATTTTGAATTTAGAATCTTATTTACCATCAAATGTTTATACCGTACACCAATTTTCAAAATTTAATTGTAAAGGGTTTTAAAGCTATAGAGAAAAAATCGTCTTTAAGGTGTCCTATTCAAAGGGGCGTAGCTCCCTTAGGAAGCATTTTCGGACCCATATTAATAGGAACTTTTTGCCTTATTTTTATGCAAGGATGCCGCTTACTTTTGAATCACCCTGTATATATATATAAATATATATATATATATATATATATATATATATATATATATATATATATATATATATATATATATATATATATATATATATATATATATATATATATATATATATATATCGCACCCCCGCTAAAAAAGAGTCACAACTCAAAAAATACTATTTACTAGTTAAACACGCTGCAAGCTTTCAAATGACTGGTTCTTTCTTCCACAAAAGGGTCATTTCTTAGTTTCAATTATTAGTCACCAGATGGCGGAAGTGACACTTTTATTTTGTGAGTGTTAGTTGGCAGCAAAAATCCATAATTAACTTTGATAGATTAAAGCCATACTAAGAATAGTCTCCTTCTTTTCAGACTCTTCGGGGTGCTATCAGCCACTACATCTCAGTACACCGTAACGTCGATAAATAACACCATAGGGCTCTTTTTCCATGAAGAAAGCACCATTAAAATATCAAACGATAAATGGACACTGCTAGGTACTGTTTGGAAATCAATAACCGGTAATTTAGACGCATCGGATGGCGAATACTTCAACGAGTGCATAGAAAAAGTGACTTACGACGAACGACAAATCGAAAATCTATTAAAAAATCAAATTTCGGTAACGACGTCTGTTATTAAAAACTTTAATTCATTCCTTCAGAAACTTCAAATAGACGATGAAACTTTTAATAATGACATAGTAAAAATTCGCGAAGCTATTTTTAACATTTCTGATGTTAGGGTCTTTTATGAAGGCCAATTACAAATAGTAAACCTGTGTGAATCATTAATGGAAAGTTATGTATTCTTGGAAGACTCTCTTAACGATATGCGACGCGAGATGCGAGATGCGCTATCTTTTGCTCGTTTAAAAATTCTACATAGTTCAATTATCACCCCTAGAGATCTTGCCTCTTTGCAGGAAATTTCTCGTTCCTTAGTAAAAAATAATTTGCCATTACCCACGTATGGATCTAATATTGCGGAATATCTAGAAATTATACAATTAGAAGCATACCAATCAGATTCAAAAATAATTTTTGTTTTAAAAATTCCTCTAACTGATCATGAAACCTATACCTTGTACCATCTGTATCCAATCCCAATCCTAGATAATCGAACAGGTCTTCATCACATTTTAACTACAACTCAAAAATATATTGCGCGTGATGATGATTCATTGCTCTACATATCTTTTCAAAATCTGGATAACTGTATGGAACTAGGAACCAACACCAAGATCTGCTCCGACGTGCTTCCGTATCCCATTGATAGCGATGCTATATGTGAAGCACAACTACTCAAACACCTCAGTAAACTGCCAAAAACCTGCCAGACTTCACTCCTTTTTGCCAAAGAGTACAATGTTCAGGAACTAAGCCAAAACTACTGGTTAATCACCGTTTCTGACCCTTTGCCTGTGACAATAAAATGTGAAAGCAAGAACGTTGTCACCAAGCTACTAAACACCAACTCCTTACTGAAGCTGCAACCAGGTTGTAACGCTTTTATTGGAGACACAAGGGTACATGCCAAATATCCTGTTGACAAGTATAAAAACGTTACTTATTAAAATCATCAGGTATTAATACCCTATGATTGTTGTAGTCACCTACCTGAAAAACTACACATTCCCGAGCTAAAGCCACTGAAGCTTAACAAAATTGATGTAGAAGACTTGAACATTGACCAGCATAAGCTTAATCAGTACTCCGACGAATTGGACAGACTGATTAACGAACCCTTCGTGACCAAGCATCTCCATTGGTTCACAATACTTACCATCACATTAATTGCCGTCCTGGTAACCCTCTACTTCCTCTACAAATGTAGGCGCAGTAGACCCCGCATAATTGGAATGGCCATCACGAACGACGACCAGCCACAACCACCTCCAATGCCCAAATCCAGAGAACTAGTCCATCATCCGTAATCTACTTCCAAAGAGAAGACCAAGTGCCCGCTCTTCCAGTGAAGCTTTAGAAGAAGAAGTTGAACTTCAAATTAATGAACATTGAAAAGCTGCTGCAAAGCACCATCTTTTTTTTTATGGGGGATTTGTTATATGCGCTCTTCACCACGTGCCGTGGTTGACCTTCAGTCTAACGAGTTATTGCGGTCATATTGCAACACCTCTAAGAGTGCATTGTAATCAGTAATCAGTATCCTCGTTTCGCAATGTTCACGAGTCGAAGGTACTGAATCAGCACTAAATTGTATAATAATATTTAAACCCATGTGTTTGCTTTTACCATCAGTTCACACCCATTTTAGACCGTTACTATGTTCATTTGAAATTCGATATTTAAAGTAAAATTAAAAGTAATAAATTGTTTGATGTAACGTATATATATATATATATATATATATATATATATATATATATATATATATATATATATATATATATATATATATATAGATATATATATATATATATATATATATATATATATATATATATATATATATATATATATATATATATATATATATATATATATATATATATATGTTAAATCACTTTTTCACAAAACTTCTTTTTAAAAAACTTTATTTCTTCGTTACATCAAACAATTTATTACTTTTAATTTTACTTTAAATATCGAATTTCAAATGAACATAGTAACGGTCTAAAATGGGTGTGAACTGATGGTAAAAGCAAACATGGGTTTAAATATTATTATACAATTTAGTGCTGATTCAGTACCTTCGACTCGTGAACATTGCGAAACGAGGATACTGATTACTGATTACAATGCATTCTTAGAGGTGTTGCAACATGACCGCAATAACTCGTTAGACTGAAGGTCAACCACGGCACGTGGTGAAGAGCGCATATAACAACTCCCCCTTAAAAAAAAAAGATGGTGCTTTGCAGCAGCTTTTCAATGTTCATTAATTTGAAGTTCAACTTCTTCTTCTAAAGCTTCACTGGAAGAGCGGGCACTTGGTCTTCTCCTTGGAAGTAGATTACGGATGATGGACTAGTTCTCTGGATTTGGGCATTGGAGGTGATTGTGGATGGTCGTAGTTCGTGATGGCCATTCCAATTATGCGGGGTCTTCTGCGCCTACATTTCTAGAGGAAGTAGAGGGTTACCAGGACGGCAATTAATGTGATGGTAAGTATTGTGAACCAGTGGAGATGCTTGGTCACGAAGGGTTCGTTAATCAGTCTGTCCAATTCGTCGGAGTACTGATTAAGCTTATGCTGGGCAATGTTCAAGTCTTCTACATCAATTTTGTTAAGCTTCAGTGGATTTAGCTCGGGAATGTGTAGTTTTTCAGGTAGGTGACTACAACAATCATAGGGTATTAATACCTGATGATTTTGATAAGTAACGTTTTTATACTTGTCAACAGGATATTTGGCATGTACCCTTGTGTCTCCAATAAAAGCGTTACAACCTGGTTGCAGCTTCAGTAAGGAGTTGGTGTTTAGTAGCTTGGTGACAACGTTCTTGCTTTCACATTTTATTGTCACAGACAAAGGGTCAGAAACGGTGATTAACCAGTAGTTTTGGCTTAGTTCCTGAACATTGTACTCTTTGGCAAAAAGGAGTGAAGTCTGGCAGGTTTTTGGCAGTTTACTGAGGTGTTTGAGTAGTTGTGCTTCACATATAGCATCGCTATCAATGGGATACGGAAGCACGTCGGAGCAGATCTTGGTGTTGGTTCCTAGTTCCATACAGTTATCCAGATTTTGAAACGATATGTAGAGCAATGAATCATCATCACGCGCAATATATTTTTGAGTTGTAGATAAAATGTGATGAAGACCTGTTCGATTAACTAGGATTGGGATTGGATACAGATGGTACAAGGTATAGGTTTCATGATCAGTTAGAGGAATTTTTAAAACAAAAATTATTTTTGAATCTGATTGGTATGCTTCTAATTGTATAATTTCTAGATATTCCGCAATATTAGATCCATACGTGGGTAATGGCAAATTATTTTTTACTAAGGAACGAGAAATTTCCTGCAAAGAGGCAAGATCTCTAGGGGTGATAATTGAACTATGTAGAATTTTTAAATGAGCAAAAGTTAGCGCATCTCGCATCTCGCGTCGCATATCGTTAAGAGAGTCTTCCAAGAATACATAACTTTCCATTAATGATTCACACAGGTTTACTATTTGTAATTGGTCTTCATAAAAGACCCTAACATCAGAAATGTTAAAAATAGCTTCGCGAATTTTTACTATGTCATTATTAAAAGTTTCATCGTCTATTTGAAGTTTCTGAAGGGATGAATTAAAGTTTTTAATAACAGACGTCGTTACCGAAATTTGATTTTTTAATAGATTTTCGATTTGTCGTTCGTCGTGAGTCACTTTTTCTATGCACTCGTTGAAGTATTCGCCATCCGATGCGTCTAAATTACCGGTTATTGATTTCTAAACAGTACCTAGCAGTGTCCATTTATCGTTTGATATTTTAATGGTGCTTTCTTCATGGAAAAAGAGTCCTATGGTGTTATTTATCGACGTTACGGTGTACTGAGATGTAGTGGCTGATAGCAGCCCGAAGAGTCTGAAAAGAAGGAGACTATTCGTAGTATGGCTTTAATCTATCAAAGTTAATTTTGGATTCTTGCTGAGTCTGGGGATTTTGCACGGTAGCTGATGTTTTGAAAACTTCTAAGATCTCGAAAGGACCGTTAAATTTATTTTGTGCCTTATCTTTTATCTGGGATTCCTTAATGTACACTTTGTCTCCGGGTTTATAATCGGGAATTTTGTCTGAGACAGATCGGTCGAATCTAATTTTTGCTTTTTCTTTTTGCTGTTCCGTTTTCATTCGCGCGACTTTATAGTAGTACTCCATCCGGTTACTTAAATCTCTAATGTACTTTGAGATAAGTTCTTTTTGGTTATACAGGGTTTCTGGAGGTCTACTGGACGTGTGTCCAAAAATGAGATTTATTTTTGGTGTTGTTGTAACAAATAACCGCGTAAGGGAGAATATTGAATGGATGTTCGTCGGGATTTTCTGCCGTATGGGCTCTAAGCATCTCGGTAAGAGTTGCGTCAAATCTTTCTACAGAACCGTTTGATTGTGGGTGGTTAACACTGGAAAAGGTTAACTTTATGTCATAAAGTTCACAGAGATCTTTCATTAGGGAATTGTCAAATTCACGGCCATGATCGCAATGGATTCTTAGTGGCATACCGTAATGCTGGAAAAATACCAATAAAGTATTGACTACGGTTGAGGCCTTTTTGTCTCCTAATGGATATGCTTGAGTGAATTTAGTTAATTCATCCCTAATCGTAAGCGCATAATTTCGCGTTGGAAATTCAAATATGTCGATATTAATTCTTTCAAAGGTTGTTTTTGGCGTTTCCGTTATTACGAGAGGGGTGGTTCGGTTTTTTCGATAAATTTTTACTTTTTGACAAAGGGTCTCGCCGGGTTTCCATATGAAATCTGCACTGGCGTCTTTGTTGACATTGGTGCCATTATTATATTGCTAGGTGTTGAAAATAACTTTTGGCCAATTATCAAACCCCTAACTTCATTCGTTTTTGAAAAATGGGGGTTGCAACCCCTAACTTCAAAATTATTTTTCTACGAAACTATGATAAATATTTGAATGAAACCAAAGCGATATGAAAGCTCCTAATTAGCTTTACATTACATATTTTTTTTATAATTTTCCAAGTAATTCTAAGGCTGAAAAAAAAATATTGAAAAAAATAGGGGTCGTTTTTAGTGGCTATTTCTTGAGGTACACCGACCAAAAAAAACACGTATATTCAGTACGTATCCAACTACAGTACGTAATAATTACATAGATGTGTGATGGGTGCAACATATTCAAAAAAATAAAAATTCTATGTACGTAGCCATAATATGGTAGACTGATAAAAATCAAATCAAATCAAAATATGCCTTATTGTCAAAAAGACTTAGATCTTTGTAGACAAAGCTAAAAACTAAATATATAAAACAGGTATATAAATCAATAACACTATAAATCTCATTATACTACAAAATGATTTAATTAAATAAGTATGACAAAGTATCCTCAAAATACCCATTTAATGAGTAAAATGCTTTCTCCAATAATAATTTCTTAACAACTTTTCTAAATATTTTAAATACCAAAATATTTTTTACTTTTTACTAGTTGAAACTCGTAATATACCGCGCTATCGACAAGTTCTGACAAGTTCATGAAACTGTGTTATTTTTATTAGTTGAAGTATCGTACTACACTACTCTCGAATTTTAGTATTCCACTAAAAAAAGTATTGCGTATTTATTGACTTTCAAATAAATAACAGTCATGTTGTGTTTAGCAGGAAATAGTTTGTATTCGTTTGTGTATAATTTGAACATTTGTTATGTGGTTGAAACCTGCAATACTGCAGAATGGAAGACAACAATGACAGACCAAGAAGATGCATTTAATTGTAATCGAAGTGAAAAAAAATCTGTGGAAAATATAAACGAATTCGAACAGACGAAGAAGTTCTAAAATACCAAGCTGTTTGCAAAAATACCGTTCAAATAGGCTAATAATCTGCACTTATTACAAAATAAAGAGCCTATTTGAACGGTATTTTTGCAAACAGCTTGGTATTTTAGAACTTCTTCGTCTGTTCGAATTCGTTTATATTTTCCACAGATTTTTTGTCACTTCGATTACAATTAAATGCATCTTCTTGGTCTGTCATTGTTGTCTTCCATTCTGCAGTATTGCAGGTTTCAACCACATAACAAATGTTCAAATTATACACAAACGAATACAAACTATTTCCTGCTAAACACAACATGTTATTTATTTGAAAGTCAATAAATACGCAATACTTTTTTTTCAAGAAAACGAAATGATTACTTGATGAGTGGAATACTAAAATTCGAGAGTAGTGTAATACGATACTTCAACTAATAAAAATAACACAGTTTCATGAACTTATCATAACTTGTCTATAGCGCGGTATATTACGAGTTTCAACTAGTAAAAAGTAAAAAATATTTTGGTATTTAAAATATTTAGAAAAGTTGTTAAGAAATTATTATTGGAGAAAGCATTTTACTCATTAAATGGGTATTTTGAGGATACTTTGTCATACTTATTTAATTAAATCATTTTGTAGTATAATGAGATTTATATTGTTATTGATTTATATACCTGTTTTATATATTTAGTTTTTAGCTTTGTCTACAAAGATCTAAGTCTTTTTGACAATAAGGCATATTTTGATTTGATTTGATTTTTATCAGTCTACCATATTATGGCTACGTACATAGAATTTTATTTTTTTTTGAATATGTTGCACCCATCACACATCTATGTAATTATTACGTACTGTAGTTGGATACGTACTGAATATACGTGTTTATTTTGGTCGGTGTACCTCAAGAAATAGCCACTAAAAACTACCCCTATTTTTTTCAATATTTTTTTTTCAGCCTTAGAATTACTTGGAAAATTATAAAAAAAATATGTAATGTAAAGCTAATTAGGAGCTTTCATATCGCTTTGGTTTCATTCAAATATTTATCATAGTTTCGTAGAAAAATAATTTTGAAGTTAGGGGTTGCAACCCCCATTTTTCAAAAACGAATGAAGTTAGGGGTTTGATAATTGGCCAAAAGTTATTTTCAACACCTAGCAATATAATAATGGCACCAATGTCAACAAAGACGCCAGTGCAGATTTCATATGGAAACCCGGCGAGACCCTTTCACATGCTTTTATAAATTTCTCTACGTCTTTAGTAAGACCGGGCCAATTGTATTTTTCTTTTACGCGTTTTATATTCTCATTTATTCAGCGGTGTAAATTATTTTTTCCTGTGTGGTACTGGTCCAAGATTATAGGTATTTGATCATGATCGGGGGTTGCAACAATATTTTGGCATATTTTGAGTTTTATTTCTTTTTCGTCAAAGATAAATGAAAAAATTTCTAAGATAGGTGGTTGTTTTCGATGCAGTAGGTTTTGCGATATCAAATTCGTTTTGACATTTGTATAAAATTTAGAATAAATGGGATACCACGTTGTTGGGGTCAAACCGTAAGGGGATGATCAGGTATTTCCTATCTTTGACCCTTTTGCTTTACAGAATGTTTATTTGATTGGGGAGAAACTCGGGCTGTTCTTCGAAAATATCATCAATAATTTTGTAATGGAGATCTTCCATTTTATTTTGCCAAAAGAAGGTAACTATGTTTTTGTGGGACTTGTCCAGAAGTTTGGAATTAGTAATTTCGAATTTTGAGTAATCGATAATTGATTTTGTTTAGTAGAGATGGACAAAAGTATTGTACTCATCCTTGATTTTGTCGAGGTCTGTTTCGTTATCGCTGTCTTCTTCTTCGTCGTCGGGAATTTTTTGCAAACCGCTAGTGGAGGGTCTATTTTTTTCGTCTTCGTTGGATATGTGAACTTTAGACTGAAATTTTACACACTGTTGGAAGTGGTTTATCTTTATTCGCGAGAGTGTGTCAGCCTTTTTAATTATTTTCCCGGGTTTGTACTCTATTTTATAGTCGTACTCTTCCAGTTTTAGACGCCACCTTGCTAGACGACTTCCTGGACCTTTAATGGAAAATAACCATGGTAACGGGCGATGGTCCGTAATAAGAGTGAATTTTCTGCCAAAAAGTTAGGGACGGAAATGTTTTACGGCCCAAACAATGGCAAGTAATTCGCGTTCTATTGTCGAATATTTTGTTTCCGCGTTACACAGGGTTCGGGAAGAGTATGCAATGGGAAGGTCTTTTCCAACTGGGCCTTGTGAAAGTACGGCATCAATAGCAAATGCGCTTGCGTCTGTGGTTAACAGGAAGGGTTCCTCGAAATTTGGATAGACTAGAATGGGGTTAGAAACAAGAGCTTGTTTTAACTCATTGAAAGATGATTTACAATCTGAGTCGAAAGTGAAAGGGGTGTCTTTTTTCAATAACTTCGTCAGAGGTTGATTGGGTTTGATTGGGTTTTGAGATATTTGCAAAATTTGGAATAAATCGGCGGTAGTAGCCTGCTAGACCTAGGAAAGACTGGATATTTTTGGAGTTTTTTAGTTCAGGAAAGTTGAGAATGCAATCAACTTTGGCGGGATTTGGCTTAATGCCATCTTGAGTGATGAGATGTCCAAGATAGGCGACTTCTTTTCTCAGAAACTCACATTTGTCAGGCTGAATTTTGAGATTTGCTTTCCGAAGGCGTTTAAATACCTCAGTAAGACGGGAAATGTGTTCACGGATAGTTGGAGAATAGATTATTATGTCGTCCATATATACTAGGCAACGCTCATTTTGAATTCCTAGAAGGATATTGTCCATGACACGCTGGAATGTGGACGAGGCGTTCTTTAAGCCGAAAGGCATTCGGACGAATTCATAATGGCCATTTTCAACAGAGAAGGCTGTTTTGGAAATATCTCTGGGTTCAATCTCTATCCGGTGGAATCCAGAAGCGAGATCTAGGGTTGTGAAGTTTTGGCACTTTCCTAACTGATCCAGAAGGTCAGAAATGTTAGGCAAGGGGTATTTATCATCTACAGTCAGCTCGTTTAGCTTACGGTAGTCGATTACAACGCGCCATTTCTGTTTTCCAGAAGCATCCAGTTTTTTGGGAACCACCCAAACTGGCGATTACCACGGTGAGACGGAGGGTTGGATGATACCTTCGTGTAACATTTTATTTATTTGGGTTTTCACTTCCTCTTTATGAATTTGAGGATACCTATAGGATTTGGTAAAGACAGGACGAGCGACATTCGTTTCTATCGAATGTTTTATTTCGTTGGTAAACGTCAGAGCGTCTCCGTCGAGATAAAAAATGTCCGCAAAGTCTGAACACAAATTAGTAATTGGTTCTTTTTCCTCCTCGTTGAGGTTTTCGGTCCTTAACTGATTTTTGATAAAAGAAATTCTGTCATGCTGACATTCATTTTTTTCTTTATTAACGGTGTTAAGATTAAAGAATGGTTCGGCAGTGCCATCTACCGGTTCTAGCGTTAACTCCGAAAAGTCAATTTCTTTTGGTATCGCGTTGGCATTAATAACAGAAGTGTAAAATTCGCCATGTGCGTTTATTTTGACTAGAGCATTCGGGCGTCTAACTTTTTCTTTTTCTTGCGCGATAAGTAAAGCGTCGGTATTGGAAAGGTCCCATTTTAGTTTAAAAATTCTTTCCGTACGGGCTTCTATTGAAATTTTATGGCACGACACATTTTCTGTAAATTTATTTTTATTTTGAAAATCATCGACCTTAAATAAAGGGATTGTTTTGAAATTTGTAATAAGTTGCTTAAATTTAATATCGATTACGCATTCATAATGTTCTAAAACATCTAGACCTAAAATACCGTCAAAGTCTATGTCCAAGTTATAAATATAAACCTTATGTGGATTGCCTTCGTCAAAACGGATGAGGGCTGATTCTTTAATGGCAAGTTTTTGATCGGTTATACCTTGAATAGTGACGTTTTCTGGAGATCTTTGGCGATAATTTTTGACAGTGTTTTCTTTAAAAATGGATATTCCAGCACCGGAATCTATTAGAAGTTTAAATTTTTTTGTAGCGTCGTTTATGTAGTACATATTTTTTGAGTTGACAGTTAAAAGAGGATTTAGAGAATTTTTTGATCTGGGAAATTCAGACCGGGATCCATGTTGTCCAAATTCATGGTCTGGATTTGGATCTGGATTTCTATCATGGGGTCGATTTCTTGATAATTCTCTCCAGGTGGGTGTTGTTGGACAGGGGGCGTAAGAAAATCCTGATAATTTTCTTGGTTTAAGGGTTCTATCGGATATTCGTCACTAGCATAAGAGGGTTGGTAATTATTGGGGTCTTGATATTCTTGAAAGTCGTTGCCATAATAGTAGTTGTCGGGGTAATATGAAAATTCGTCTTGTGGGTAGTCATTGGCATTTACATGGTAAGTTCGTTGTGGATTAGGCCGGAAGTTAGGATTCCTATTTGGAAATGGGGGTCGATTTTGGCGTAAATTATTTGAATATTGTTGTGGCTTGTGCTGATGTTGATTTTGCGCACTAACTGGATGGGAAAAATTTGACGTTAGGTTTTGATTCACTGGCCTCTGAAAATTAGAATTTTGAGGCGGAGTTTAGCGTTGTGGTGGTTGACTACGGCACTGATTGACTGTGTGTCCAATGCGACCACAATTTAAGCATTTTAGAGGCTGAGGTGGTGGTCTCCTCGGGATTAAATTTTGTCTTGGAGGGTTAGGTCTGTCGGTTTTACTCGATTCGAGGTAAGAAAGTTGGAGTTTTCTCCGGATTCTCGCTTGTGCTTCTAACAGGTTAGAAGGGTGGCCGGCACGGATAAGTTGTCCTAACTTGGGTTCTAGCCCTACTAATAATGCATTAAGAGCCATAGTGTCTATTAAAGACGATTGCGCTTTCTTTTGATCTTGATTTAAAATAGATTTTTGAATAAATGCGTGAATTTAGAACCTGTAACCGGTTATAAAAAGTAAGTGGCGATTCGTTAGAAAGTTGTTTAAGCCTTTGCAAATCTTGTTTAAGGGATGAAAGATCCCTAGAATCCCCAAAGTGAAGATTTAAAAGTTGTTTTATATCTAAATATGAGCTAGGATTTCTAGAGCTTATAAGTTGTGCAGCTCTACCCCTTAATTTATTTTTTATGTGAATCACTAACAAAGTTTTTCGGTCCGTAGTTGCCATGTTGTAGGCATGATCACACGCGTTCAAAAATGTACCCAAAAAGATCTGGTCACCCTCGAACTCGGGAACGATTGAAAATATTTCTGAGAGTTAGTACGGCTCGATTTCCGCTTGGCTAGTGTTAGCCGCAGCAGTTTGAGAATCTGCTAGAGGAGCCATTTTTTATTTTATCTTCAAAAATGTAGTAAGTTGCTTAAAAATAAAATATTTTTCGAAAATATACGGTAAAAATACGGGAAATATTTTAAAACAGGGAAACTTAGAAAATCGAACAGTTTCTTAACACAAAAAGAAAATCAAACAGTTTAAAACAAAACGAGATGATTCATCTAGTTACAATACTAGCAGCAGCATCGAAGCGTCGTGTTCTTGACCTTGACTACCAGGGGCTTCACCGGGTGTTCCTTCGGTAGTTTGCCAAGTGAGAGCGTCTCGATGTTTGCAGGTTCTTTCTGTTGAGGGATTGGAATCCGCCGCTACCAGTTCGAAAGCCTCGTGTTCTAGCAGCGTTGACATATCCTATAGCAACTGCGCCAAATTGTTAAATCACTTTTTCACAAAACTTCTTTTTAAAAAACTTTATTTCTTCGTTACATCAAACAATTTATTACTTTTAATTTTACTTTTTTAAATATCGAATTTCAAATGAACATAGTAACGGTCTAAAATGAGTATGAACTGATGGTAAAAGCAAACATGCGTTTAAATATACAATTTAGTGCTGATTCAGTACCTTCGACTCGTGAACATTGCGAAACGAGGATACTGATTACAATGCATTCTTAGAATAGAGGTGTTGCAATATGACCGCAATAACTCGTGAGACTGACGGTCAACCACGGCACGTGGTTAAGAGCGCATATAACATATATATTATTCAACATTACATTTTCTGACCTCAATAACCCCGAAACCGACATATTCGTCATCATTTTTGGAGAAACCCAGCAGTTCCCTTTTATCCCCCCTCCCCGATAACTTTTTTAACATCTGTTAGACGAAATTGGACTGTCTGACCTCAATAACACCGAAAATGGTTCATTAGTTTACGTTTTTAATCAAATTGTCAGTCGCATATGTTTAACACCCCCGCCCCCGCCACCCCCACGTTAATTTTCTTAACATCTATTACACAAAATTAGATTTTCTGACCTTAATAACCCCGAAAGTGGCATATTGGTTCACATTTTTGGAAGAAATTGTCAATCGTTCTCTTTTTATCACTTCCCCCTCCCCCCCCCCCCCCCCCCGTTATTTTTTTACCTTCTGTTAGGCAAAATTAGATTTTTGGATCCTCTAACCCCAAAAATGATACATCTACATTTTTGGAGAAATTCCCAGCCGCGCCTTTTTATTCCTCCCCCCGTAATTTTTTTTAGCAACTTCTAGACAAAGTTAGATTTTCTGAGCTCAATTACCCCGAAAATCACATACCTATTACTTAATATATTGGAAAAATTTCCAATTGCTTCTGTTTATACCCCCCACCCCATGTTCATTTTCTTAACATTTATTACACAAAATTAGATTGTCTAAAACATGTGTTTATTTTTTAGAGTATTTTACATAGTTTCAAGGTAATAGAACCGTATAATAATTTAACTCCATTACAAACTTTGAACGCCCATTTCACCCCCTAGGGGTTGATTTATTAAAAACTGTGAAACACGTGTTTAAACATGTACAGCCAGATTCTTCAAGGCTAGTCCTGTCTAATTTGACAACCAAAAGTTTGAAACTGACAAGTGTAAGAGTAAGTCAACTAAGTTTTATACTATGAACTTGTTTCTGAGCTTTTTCGCAAATTTATCAAGAAAAGAACAATTTAAATATGTACTTTCAACAATAATAGAACTAAATTCATTACAGGAACTCGTTCCAAGGTGAAAATCGTTTGGAAACCAAGTAAATCGCTGAAATATCACAATAATTCATAAGTTTTTAATGACGACTTATTAACAATGACAGGACAAAAACCTGTCAAAACATAACTGATCAACTATAAGATCTTAATTTAAACCAGTACTAAATCGTAAACTTTCTTAGTAAATCTGAACGTTATTTTTTAGAGTACTTCTATGAAGTTTCGATTTAATAGGACCATTTAATATTTTTTCTCCATACAAAGTTTGAACCCCTATTTCGCCCCCTTAGGGGTTGACTTTTGAAAAACCGTCTTATTGCACGCCTACGTTATATAAGAAACCTCTGTGCAAAATTTCAAGTTCCTAGACCCAGCGGTGTGGGCACCTCACCTGATACCTCAGTCAATCAGTCAGTCAGTCAGTCAGTCAGGTTCTTCTTTTATAGTATATATCTCCAGGCATCTTAATATTAGGGAGCTTACGGATAACTTCACACAGCTCGTTCGGAGTTGTGTAAAGCTTCATCAGCATGGGTGGTGGTATTGGGTACTTTTGGTAAACTGTTTTATTTACTAGATTCGTGATTTCCTCTTGTTTTGCCGTTGTATTTGGCGTTCCCTGGTAAGTTTCTTCAAGGTGTTTTGCCAGCGCCTCGGCTTTTTCGCATTTGTTTGAGGAAATCTCGAATCTATGTTAGTGGGACGGCATTCTAGGAGGTACTCTGAAGCTAACTTTAAACTATATAATGAAACCTCTTGAACACATTATGGACACAATGTTTCAAACGGGCAAGTTTCCGGAAATTTTTAAAAGGACGATAGTTATCCCAATACATAAACAAGGTAAAGTTACCGACTTAAATAATTATCGACCGATATTCTCGATAAGTAATGTTGCTAAAATAGCCGAAAAATAAATAAAAAATAGAATTAGTGATCGTATTGAAGCTCACAACATTTTGTCAAATTTACAGTTTGGTTTCAGGGCTGGCATATCAATTACTGATGCTGTGCACGCTCTGGTGACCACTATTCATGAAGCACTTTAAAAGTGTCGAAAGCCTCTGGTGATCTATTTGGATTTAGCCAAGGCTTTTGATACAGTCTCACATCAAATATTAATTAATAAACTCTAGTCTTATGAATTTAGAGGCGTATGTATGGATTTGTTTACAGATTATTTATCAAATCGTCTTCAGCGCGTTTCTGTCAACTCAAAGAAGGGGACTGAGAGAGTTGTAACGATGGGAATTCCTCAGGGTACAGTGATCGGTCCCGTATTGTTCCAACTGTATCTAAATGATATGCTAGAGTTAAAATTTCCCGGTTCTGTAATATACAGTTTTGGTTGTTGATGATGATACTTGGGAGGGTGCAAAAGTTAAGGGTGAGAAGGGACTGAATATAATCTTGAGCTGGTTAAATTCCAATTACTTGTCTTTAAATACGAGTAAGACCAAATTTGTGGCATTTTCTCTAAATAGGGCTGGACAACCATGATTTCAAACCTTAATAGCTCATACTTGCAGGAAAGTTACAGATTGCCCTGGTGCATGTAAAACACTTATTTCCAAAGTTGATATATGATATTTGGGCATACAAATGGATTCCTTCTTAAAATGGAACTGTCACATAGATTTGCTAGTCAGGAAAATTAGAGGTACTTTGTACAAGTTTTATCAGTTGAGATATTTTATGAACGCAAGGGCGCTAGAGTGTGTTTATGTGTCGTTGGTGGAATCAGTATTTAGATATGCTATCCCTATCTGGGGTGGTGCATATGAAACACACCTTTACCCATTGAAAATCATTCAAAAACACATTTTAGAGTTACACTAAATAAACCAAAATCTTATTCTACAGAATTGATTTTTCGGGATTCCCCACTCATGGATTTTGAGAGTATTTATATTTTGGCGTCAGTAAATTTTATACATAGAAACCAAAGCTTAAGGCAACTTATAGACCACGGTCACAATACCAGGTTGTCCAGCATACAAAAACCAAGCAACACTTCATATTCAAAGTTTGTCGACTTGAAAGGAATAAGACTTTACAACCTGCTTCCCATAAATATTAAAAGTCAAAAATTCTTTAAGCATTTTAAAAAGGCATCCAAAACTTATATTCAACTAAATATTGAAAAATTTAAATCTGTAATAACATGAACCAAATTCAATAATCAATATTGAATTGATATTCTCGTCCTTGTGTTCTATTTTCATGTATTCAAAGTATTCATTGTATTTAGGCTAGAATAGGGGAACTTATGTAATTATATTTTCATAGCAAAATATACTCGACAAATAACAAACTGTATAGCATTAAACAGAAAAATGCACCGACAAGCTCTCTGTTAGAGCTTAGATGCAATACTGCATGAAAAATGTACTACTGTCTACCCATTGTAATATATTGCTTTTTGATTTGATTTGATTTTGATTTGATAGTTGTTTTATTTATATCAATACAAACTATTCAATAAAACGCTAACGCCACTGGAATCGCTCGAAAATTGCATAAGTTTGTTAACAATTAAACAAGTTTTAAATAAAATATAATAACCAATTTTACAATAAAGAGTTGTTTAAATTTAACTGATCAATCAGGACTAAGTTTAAAAACATACTAAGCTTTGTAGAATAAAGTGGATATTTTTTTTCTTACTTGTATGTATAAAGTATCGAAACACCAAAAAAAAAATCAATTAATCCACTACAGCCAATTTATTTACTAAATTGCTCTTATACTCTCAGACGGAGAAAATATTTCTGGACCCCCAGTATAACTTTTTAACAAAAATGTAATATTGGATACAAATCGGAAATCATTTGCTTAAAATCTTTATTGCTGAACTTTGGCAATAATTCATGTTCATCTTTGTGCATTCATGTTCATCTTTGAACAGGCCAGACATAAAATTGAAACTTTAAAAACTGATTTAGTTTCTATTACTTTGTAGGACCTGGATTTATTACTACTTTTTACCATATTATTGGATACTAGAAGGGCCTAGATCAACTCTTATCGTGGTGAGTTAAAAAGTTTCTGGCAGTTTTGAAACGTTATAAAATGGATTGTTAAACTTTTTGTGTCAGTAGAAAACTTAGTTTTGAACTACATTTTATGTCTCCTCTACAAATATATTTCATGTCTTATTCTCTTTTTTGTTAACTTGAAATTTTAAAACAGTTAGACATTAAAAAATTTTAAAGCAAGTTTAACAATTTGATTGAAATTTTTGTTCTACATTTCTACGAATTTAGTAAAATCTTGTAATAGTGTGATATTTCCTTCATTTTAAGACCCTTCTATTTATAGTTATGCTTTTTTCCAGCTTTTTCTGTAACACGTCATTATTTTCTGACTTGACGCATTTTAAGCAAACAGAGGTTGAACATTTTTTATTTTAATATGTTAACAAAATTATTTATCTTTTTACATTACATTACATGGAAGTTCTGTTGGCGCTGGAAATTGTTTGCTACCTTTTTTATATTTTTAATATAGATATTTGGTCTACCAAGTATTAATAGTTTTCTTTTTTTTTTAGATTAACTTGCTATTTTTACTTAATATTATTCGTGTTCTGGTAGTAAAGCTACGACAAAGTCGGTCAAGTGATATTGAGCAAGTAAGGTAAGTTAATTTCTAAAAGTAGTTTTTGCTTTTGTAGTTCTAAATACTGTATGTACGCATCATTAGGAAATTGCTATTTTCTTAGTAATCTGTACATCACATAATGAAAATTTTTTCTAAAGATAATGTTAAAAGAACACTTGAGGATGAAATTACAGCGTTTTGTGATGTATCGTACACATCACCAAATAGCGTTCTGTGGGATAGACTTAAAACATTACTAAAAATCGTTTGCAAAAACATGGTTTCGACGGAGGTAATTAATTGTTTTTTAAAACTATTTAGAATGGGGAAACGAAACTTCCGAACTAAAGTTATTAATAATTATGATATTGTTACCCATTAACGCTTATTTATAACTTATTTTTAACACCAGTGCTCCCCTCGCATAAACTTTAGTTTTTTAATGTGTTGTGTACTAAAACAAAAAAAATATTATTTTTGACTCGATAATTTAATTATTTATTTCCAAACTGTTACCTTACTTACCAGGTCTTTGTAATTTTGTATGGACACCTTTTTTGCGTACTGTATGAAACACTGAAATACATTAATTATATATATACTCACATATACGAAAGTACAGGCTCGCGTATGTAGAACAAGTAAAGTGTTGGTAATGCAAACATTTAAAAAAAACAAAAGGAGAAATAAAAAAAGTGTTAATAAATAAAATTTACTTGACAATAAGCCGGCAGTGAAAGGAAACAAAATTAGAAATTTTTAAATATGACAAGAAAAGGTAAAGTGGTACTACTGATTTCTTATCATTAAAATAATGAACCAATATTACAATGGTCAAATGAACAGATATTATGTTGGTCAACCAATATATGGCGAACCAATGTATATGTATCAATAGACGTGCGTAAATTTTTCGCTTTAGGATTTGTAGGTGTCAAAAATAATTTCTGTACATATCTTGAAGAAGTTTAAAAAAAAAGGAGAATAATGATAGCATAAAAAATGTTTGGCGTCTTTAGGTAATCAGGCCAATAAACTGCGTATTGTGGGGTTATTTAAATTTCTTTAATTGAACCACTGCGGCAATACATGTCACCATTTCAAACAAACAGTGAGCCACATATTTTTAAAAATCTATAGACAAAAAGTATTTAGAATTCGTCATAAATTGTCAATAAAAATGACGTTCTCGAATTTTCTAAACTACTCATTGTCTGTTTTCTTTGTCATTGGCTACGCAGCATGGACATTTTAGAAAATAATTAAATGTTTTTAGTAGGTATACTTTGGGAGTTTTGCACCACCCGCCACCCGGGTGGATCTTATCTTGTGATCTATGACGTCATATCTCGGCCACCTTTGCGCAGGAGTAAATTTCAAGTACGTCATCGAAGTCTACGTCAGTGGAGCTTACCTCAGCAATATAAATGTCAGCTGTCAAATGTCAAATGTCACCTGCCACTTATCACCTGTCACTTGTCAAACGTCAAAATAAAAATTTAGCATACGTCACGTGTGAAGGATGACGTCATAAGACAGGAGAAAAAAGTGGTCAGCTGTCACTTGTCAACTTCGATCTGTCAACTGTCACCTGTCACTTGTCAAATGTCAAAATAAAAATTGAACATATGCCACGTGTTCAAAATGGCGTCATAAGAGATGCGTAAAAGTATGTCAGCTGTCACTTGTCATTTAAGATATGTCAACTGTCAACTGTCACTTAGGAAACGTCAGAATAAAAATTTAAAATACGTCACGTGTTCGGGGCTGTGTCAGAAGACGTTTAAAAAAAGAATGGCGTCGATCGGCCCTTTGGTTCCGGAGATATAGTTTTTTGCGATTAGCGACCTAACGGCTGAAGGTGGAGAGCCGAAATTCGCATGGGGGATAGTGAATGAGTATATCTTTCGATTTGTCAAATTATGTTTCAAAAATCTCGACTTTGAGGAAAAAATTAGATTTCAAAATTTTTACATCACCCTGTATAGTAAATTGTGTATTAATTATATAAATTATGAATATTATTGGATTTAATAACAGAAAAATAGGCATTAGGTCTTCTGAACTTACTAGGATGTGATCAGCAAAAAATAAGATTTTAAAATTTCCACTTCGAAATTTGTAATTTAATTATAGAAACTATGAATATAAAACGGTTTTTATTACTTTCGAAAACAAAAATGTCTATTTTGGCACTGCGTTACCTAGGATATCATATTATGCAGTATATATGGTGGTTCAAAACTTACAAATATTTTTATAAGCCTAAACATAACCGCCGGCCTTGAAAGTTTTTCTTTCAATAAATACAATAATAAATTAATAACAATAATAACAAATTATTAAATTATGTGTCCTTATAAAAAAAGGTACAATATAATAATTATCCCTTTAATTAGTTCAAGTTTCTATGGGCAAAACGCACACCTTTTGCACAGAACGTTTGACAGTTCCAACGTTGGTACGCACACTTATAACGCGCGTTAGTTGGTTTTTACCGGGATGAAGAGCCACTACACGGCCTAACTTCCAGTTTAGTGGAGCGATGTTCTCTTCTTTAAGGACTACCATACTGCCTATTTTGATATCTTCGTGGGGTTCTCTCCATTTAGTTCGTTGCTGCAGTAGCGATAAATACTCTGCTGACCATCGTAACCAGAACTGCTGATACAATTTTTGAAGTAAATTGTACTGATTTAGTCTATTAGATGGCTGCTCGACTACATCTTGTTGTGGAAGTGCCTTTAAGGTGTCTCCGATAAGGAAGTGACCAGGTGTAAGAGCCAGGAGATCATTGGGATCAGAGGATAACGGTGTTAAAGGACGAGAATTTAGCACCGCCTCTTCCTGAGTAAGCACAGTATTCATATCTTCAAAGGTTAGGATTGACTTTCCTATTATTCGAGTAATATGATGTTTTGCGGATTTAATCGCTGACTCCCAAAGACCGCCATGATGTGGAGATCGAGGAGGGATATACCGCCAGTCAATGTGTGATTGTAAGCAAAAATTATTAAACTCATTATCCTGTTTTAACCTTTCAAGCAAATCCCCTACCTTTCGAAGCTCATTATTACTCCCTACAAAATTAGTTGCGTTATCGGAGTATATTCGAGCGCATAGTCCACGTCGCGAAACAAATCTTTTTAGGCAATTGAGAAATGAATTAGTACTTAAGTCCCCAACTAGTTCAATGTGTACAGCTTTTGTCGAAAAACAGACAACTAAGCACAAATATCCTTTGACAATTGCTCTATTGCGTAATTTGCCGTCTTTTAAGTTAAGAGGGCCTGCAAAATAACTCCAGAAATAATAAACGGGCGTTGAGGAGTTACCCTATCTTTAGGCAAATCTCCCATTTTTTGAATAACGTTGCGAGGTTTGACTTTAAAACAAGTAATACATTTTGACAACACACTTCAAATAGAATTTTTAACATTTATTGGCCAGTAACGTTGTCGCAGGGATGCTAAAATAGCCTGTGAACCGGCATGAATATGTTTATGATGCTGGTCGATAATGATTAATTTAGTCAGCGGATGCTTTTGCGGTAAAATGATAGGAAATTTAGCATCATATTTTTCATTAGACTCTCGAATTCTTCCCCCTACACGTAAAATACCATGATTGTCTAAAAAGGGATTGAGATATTTAATCGAATTTTGCTTTAGTACCTGTTTAGTACCTTCAAGAATATTAATTTCATTTTGGAAAACCTGGCCTTGCATAACCTTAATAAGAGTCATCAACGCATTATCGAACTCTTCAATACAAATTTTACTGAATTTTCGATTATCGGCTTTACATTTTAAATTATTATAAAACCTTAAACATAAAGCCACAATTGGAACTAATTTAAAGAGACACGAATACCTTTCAAATATTCCTGGATCAAAATTTACATTAGCAAGTACTAATTTTGTATCGCGTTTTTCGGAGACAAAATTCGTATCTAAAGAAACCGTATGAGGCCACCATTCTTGGCTTTTTCGGAGCCAACATGGACCTGACCACCATAGTTCTAAGTTTTTAAGTTGTTTGGGTTCAACACCTCTAGAAATTATATCTGCCGGGTTTTCGCCTGATACTACGTGGCTCCACCGATAGCCGTTTGTAAGATTTTGAATTTCTGCCACCCGATTGGCAACAAAAACCTTCCATTTGCTTGGTTGTTCGCCAAGCCATGATAAAACAATAGTAGAATCTGTCCATAAGAACACACTTTCGACTTTTATGTCTAAAGCTGCTATTACTTTCTTAGATAATTTTGCAAATAACAACGCGCTACACAGTTCTAATCTAGGTATGCTAATATTTTTGATCGGTGCAACACGAGACTTTGCGCGGAGAAGGCGAACTAAAACTTCCCCGGCCGTATTTGTAGATCTTACATATACACACGCTCCATATGAAGCCTCACTTGCGTCACAAAAACCGTGAATTTCGAATTGACTAGCATTCACAACAGTAAATTGTCTAGGAATTTTTACTTCGTTTAGAAATTTTAAATCAGTATAGAATTTTGTCCAAACTGAAAATAACTCTATGGGAATAGTTTCGTCCCATCCTAATTTTAGTTGCCAAAGCCTTTGGAGTAAAATTTTTGCTCTTATAGTGACCGGACCTACTAACCCTAATGGATCAAATATTTGTGATGTAACGGACAATATAACACGCTTTGTAACACTGCTTTGCTTACATGGTTTAATTTCTACACAGTATTCTAAAATATCAGATTTAGCTTGCCAAAAAATACCTAAAGTTTTCTGGCAACCGTTTTCTGTAATCAAATAACCTAACCCCTCATTTTCGTCGCGCGAAAGACTCTCCAGTACTTCTTTATTATTTGAAGACCACTTTCTTAGCGGAAAACCGTATTGAGCAAGTTCATTCGAAATGGATTTTCCTATCTGTATCGCGTTGCCTGCAGATTCTACACTCAAAAGTAAGTCATCAACATAAAAGTTTCGTAAAATGACATTACTTATATTAGGTAATCTATCCTGTATGTCAAAAGCTATTTGTTGAAGGCATCTAGTGGCCAAAAAGGACGCGGGCGCCGTACCATAGGTGACGGTGTTAAGTCTATAGTGATTAAGACTTAAGTTAGGGTCTGAGCGCCAAACAATTCTTTGTAAATCTCGTTGATCTTCAGCAACATTTACCTGGCGATACATCTTAGCTATGTCCGCGGTGATAACTACATTATGTTGTCGAAATCTAATCAAAATATCAAATAGATCGTCTTGTATACACGGTCCTACCTTTAATACATCATTTAACGATAAGCCACTTGATGTTTTCGCACTGGCGTCGAACACAACGCGCAACTTTGTAGTTAGACTTGCTTCATTAACTACACCATGATGAGGTAAGTAACATACGTTACTACAATTTTCAAGATCACTTGATTCTATCTTGCTCATGTGCCCTAAACTAATATATTCTTCCACAAAGGAGGAATACTTTTGCCTGAGATTTGTATTTCTCAAAAGTTTTCTTTCTAAATAATAAAATCTTTGTGTTGCATTTTCTAGAGAACCGCCTAACTTATTTGCATTATCCTTAACAGGTAATCTTACACAAAATCTACCTGAATTATCTCTACTAACAGTATCTATGAAATTTTGCTCACAATCAGCCTCTGCTTTTGAATAATATATTTTATTATCTACCTCTTCTATGGTCCAGAATTTCTCTAACTGATCTTGTATATCTTGATTTACCACTAAATGATACGAGACTTGCGGAATACCGAGATTATTTATAGTTCTTTCTACTAAATTTCCGGAAATAATCCAACCCAAAACAGTTTTTTGTAAAAGTGGCTGATTTTGAACTAATCTAATTTGACCTACACATAACAAATCGAAAAATAGTCCAGCGCCTATTAAAATATCAATTTTTGCTGAAATGTTAAAGTCTGGATCAGCTAATTTTATATTACAAGGAACTTGTAAACTTGAAATATCAAAAGATCGCACTGGAATGTCAGATGTGACATTTTGCAAAATCAAAAATGACAACTGTGCATTAAAATTATTATAACAAGACCTTATGGTTGATTGCGTTTGATATTCAATGCTTGTTGACATTTGATTATCACCAGATATCGGGATTTTAATTTTATTCTTTTTCAAATTTAGCCGATTCACTAAATTTTGAGAAATAAAATTTATCTGCGAACCACTGTCTAATAAAGCTCTACATTTGACAAAATTATTGCTACTATCTTTGATGTAAATGACTGCAGTTGATAATATGACCTGACTAACCCCTTGTGAACTACAAGAACTTGCAACTATATGCTCATCGGAACCAAACTCAGACATTTCTACACAGGCAGTTGCATTTTCCTGAACCTTACTAGTAGTATCAGAAACGGTTGTAGGGTTTTTCGGAACTACTACACTATTTTCTTGCTGCTCTACGGGATGCAACAGAGTGTTGTGTCGCCGTTGACATTTTTTGCACCCCCTTGACCTACAATCACTTGCTTGATGACTAGAGCGTAAACAATTATAGCAAAGTTTTAACTTTTTAATTTCTGCTACACACGTTGACTGACTGAAAGTGACAATAATTTTTTACAAAAATAAACATAGTGAGAACCTTTACAAATTTCGCATTTAATTTTGTCTTGTACTACAGAATGAACCCCGCGCGAATAATTATTATTACTTCCAATATTAGCTCTAGATGGAACCTTTAAACTTTTACTATTGCTTTCAACAGTTTCTAAAATACGGCATTTATTACTTAAAAACTGAGTGAAATCTATCAATTGTGGTTGGCCGTTAAAATCTGATATGGTTTTTTCTTCCCATTCCTTTTTTGTCTGGATATCTAATTTAATACTTATTAAAAAAATGAGAATTCTGTCCCAAGTTTCCACCGGTTCCCCTAAAGATTTTAAAGCGCGCACATGTTTTTCTAAGGCGTCGTTAATGTTTCTTAATAAATGCGCACATTCTTTATTCGCTGATGGCATATCAACCAATGACATTAAATGCTTTTGGATAATTACAGGTTTGTTTTGAAATCGCTTGGTAAGTAAATCTATTGCTACCGAGTAGTTGTTTCTTGTTATTTCTAAGCAGTCTAAAATTCTTCTAGCGTCACCCTCCAAGCAATCTAATAAGTAATAAAATTTTTGTATATCATCTAAACACGCGTTATTGTGTACTAATGTTTGAAAAGTTTCAAAGAATTGTGTCCATTGTTCGAAATTACCTCCAAACTTGGGTAGTCCCAAGTTGGGTACTTGGCACCTCCAAATAAGAACGGATTACTACTACTACTTTGATTTTTCGTGTTGTGACAATCACTTATACTACAATCTCCTATGGTTTGTTTAGCACTGGCCAACAAAGAGTAAAACTGCCTTTCGAATTCAGATCTCTCTTCCTTACCGTCTACGCTTACATCTAAAAGTTCAATTTCTAATTGTATTTCTTCAAACTGCTCCAAAAACGACTCAACTTTTTGAAAGCGAATTTGAAGTTCGCTAATTTGACTTGAATTTATTTGTGATAAAAACTCTATCTAATTCTTCTTTGATTCTCTCACGTTTGGCAACTAATTTTGTTAAGTCCGCGTGTTGATTTTCTATATCTTTATTAGCCGATTTTTTCCCCATTTTGCTTTCGAAAATTAGAGGATTTTTACTAAAATGACTATGATCCGCAGCTGACTAGAATTAATCTATTTTACTCTAAAATCAATCCCTATATAGATATTGTAATGTTCTAAATTTCTAAGTCAATACTAATTTTGCTTTAATTTGTCTAGAATTTAGAACGTCGATGGTTCCATTTGTCGACTTCGACAAACAGCTAACCTAACAAATACGATCACTATCTGACAACTAACTGTCTTAAACTGACTAAAATATAGCTACACGAGTCTACACGATACACAAACTAGCAGCAATCCCACATGATTACTCTATCTAAACATAAGACAGCTGTTTGCCAGCGAAAAAATCCTGCAAATCTACTAAAACTTTTTTAAACTATTTAACTTCAACATAATCTGTGCTACACAAGATAGAGAAAGATACTAAAAGGGAAACTTTGCTAGGTAGGAGGGGACGGAGACTTACTAGTTGCAGCACATTCCGCCGGCCATGCACAATAATTTCTTTTTCCACTATTTTTTCTTAGACTATTCGGATCGAGGGACCAAATTGGATGATGGCCAATGCCATCGGGTATTTTCTCTTTTATTGAAAATGATTTTGGACTGCATTTTTGACTAAACGGTTTTTATTACTTTCGAAAACAAAAATGTCTATTTTGGCACTGCGTTACCTAGGATATCATATTATGCAGTATATATGGTGGTTCAAAACTTACAAATATTTTTTATAAGCCTAAACAAGTACCGCGCGAAACTTAGGAAGTTGTGAGAAAGATTATTATTAAACAAGAAATTACTAAGAATAAATTAGCTGATTAAAAAAAATGATAAGAGGTGTGCACGGAATAATAGTATTAAATAATCAAAACGGTATATGAGAAGGTAGAAAAATTTAAATATACGAGGGATTAGATTATTAAAGAGCTATATATTTTTCAGAACGGATTAATATTAAGGGTGGTTCACTACAGGGGGTTTCGAAATGTTTCAGAATGGTTTTTATTAGTTGTCTTCAGAAACAGGAGCAGTTTTAGCTGTTAAGTGGTTGGGCAGTTAGACGTTGAAGTTGTTTTCCAGAAAATAGGGTGGTCTGTTTTTTAGCTGTTTTTCCAGAAACAGGGTCTGTTTTAGCTGTTTTTCCAGAACAGGGTCTGTTTTTTAACTGTTTTTCCAGAAACAGGGTCTGTTTTTAGCTGTTTTTCCAGAACAGGGTCTGTTTCTTAGCCGTTGTTCCAGAACAAGGTCTGTTTTTTAGCTGTTTTTCCAGAACAGGGTCTGTCTTTTTAGCTGTTTTTCCAGAACAGGGTCTGTTTTTTAGCTGTTTTTCCAGAACAGGGTCTGTTTTTTAGCTGTTTTTCCAGAACAGGGTCTGTTTTTGAGCTGTTTTTCCAGAACAGGGTCTGTTTTTAGCTGTTTTTCCCGAACAGGGTCTGTTTTTAGCTGTTTTTCCAGAACAGGGTCTGTTTTTTAGTGGTTTCTAGAAACAAAATCTGTTTAATTAGCGGTTCAGCTGTTGAGCGGTTAACCGTTCAGCCGCTCAACCGCTCAACGGCTAAACCGCTAAAAACAACTACCAACCACTTAACGGTGAAAAAAACATACCCTGTTCTAGGAAAACTGCTTAGACGTCGAATCGCTCAACCGGTCAACAGCGAAAAAACAGAGGTTATTTCCGAAAACAACTCCTAACAGCGGTGAAACAACGAAGAAAGAAGCCTTGTTTCGGGGAACAGTAATTCGTTCGTATTCGGATTTTATTCGGAACGATAACGTTATGAAAATTTTTGTGTTTTATTTGTTATAAAGATATATATCATTTCCTCGAAAATATCTAATAGTAGAGACACCTTTGAACAAGCCGGACGTATAGTTTAGCCCTTGTGCAAGATGGAGCTGTTGATAATAATATTAACCTTAGTGCTGGTATGTGCTGTACACGCAGAATCAGCATCCAGCGAAGAAGTAAGACCTACTACAGATGAAGTTAAATATGACGACTATGAGTCAATACCAGAAGAAGAACCGTTCACTCAAGCAGAGGGATGGAAATATTTAGTGCAATATGGATATCTTGACAGCGCTAATACTAGCAACTGTTTGACATCGTTATCTCAAGGTTTGCAACAATTCCAAGAAAGCTATGAGTTACCTGCAGATGGAACTTTAAACGAAAAAACTATAAACCTGATGCGCAAACTCAGATGTAGTTTTAAAGATGTAGCGCAGTTTAAAACATCCCCTACAAAGTGGTCTAGCACAGATTTAACATGGAATATTTATCCTCCAGCATTTGCTACATCTCTTTATCCATATCAGAGAGCAGCAAACGAGGCCTTTGGGATCTGGGAAGCAGCATCCAACCTTCGCTTTACACAGACAAGACAGAAGGATGCAAACATAACTATCGCCTTGAAGAACGCAAACCACTCAATGACAAACGAAAATAGCACCTGCCTGTTCGAGTTATCCAAGCAAGTATTAGGACATGCTTACTTCCCCGATGGTGGTAGTAATGTAGAAATTCATTTAAATGACGGTCTTCCATGGGGTTTTACGGGGCTTAATTTCTTTGGTATTAAGTGTCCTAATCTAGGACTTTTAGAACAACTCAAATATTTACTTAGTAATATTATAACAAATAATGTAAAATGATAGATCCTAATAAATAACTAGTTATACCTTACGACTTTTTTTTCTACTAACCGAAATCGTATGCCTTTTTTCTACTAGCAGTAGTTATAGATGATATGTTCTGCATCCTCCGTCCTCCGGAGGGACTGCTCAGGCGCGACTGCGCGCGCATCTGTCAGCTGTCATCTGTCAACTGTCATCTGTCATACGTCAACTGTCATACGTCATCTGTCATCTGTCAACTGTCAGCTGTCATGTCATCTGTCAACTGTCAAACGTCATACGTCATCTGTCATACGTCAACTGTCACACTCTTGGGCGTTAGCTACTTTGGTCTTAACTACTTGTGGCCTTAACTACTTTGGGTTTTAACTACTTGGACATTAGCTACTTGGGCATCAACTGCTTGGGCACTATCTATTTGGGGCCTAACTGCATCGGACTTTAGTACTATTCCTTAAAATATTATTATTTCACAAATATGACGTCAAAAACTTTTTTCTTTATTTTTGCACATGCTAGGATTAGAACCCGGGACACAGATGTTGGAATATCAGCGCTCTGACCGACCTGGCTATCGGCTTCAGATAAAATATTGTGCTGATGGGATATAGACTTGCAGCTAGAAAGACCAGCGTTTGCAATTAGAAATTTAATATACGTAACGGGTTCAAAATGGGCTTATAAGCCATGTATAAAAGCATGGCAACAGTCACCCGGCATTTAAGATATGTCAACTATCACCAGGCCCTTGTTAAACACCAAAATAAAAATTGAGCATACGTCACATGCTCAAAATAACCTTATAAGACATGTGTAAAAGCAAGGCGGCTATCACCCGTCATGTACGATATATCAACTGCCACTTGTCACTTATCCAACATCAAAATTAATAGTTGGCATACATCACGTATTCAACGTGACGCAACAAATCGTTTGGAAAAAACCCGAAGTCAATCAATCAACTCGTTTGTGAGCTATCGCTTATATAAAAATTTTGGTGTTAGATGGAAGGCATAAAGACCATTAGATATTGTGACGATATTTTTCAATTGTCGCTTGCTGTATCTCCTCTTCTTTTCGTCCACGTTGTTCCATGTAAGGATTTTTGATTTTTGTTAGTTTTGGGTTTTCTTGTATACAATTTTGCTTGTCACAGAGAGGTTGACAAGGTTGACAGGTTTTGTTTCAACATTTAACTTTTGTCTACTCGGTACAATAAACAATTCTCATGACGAGCGTAGTACCCCAAAACAGCGGAGCCCCATTTTAACCTCTGCTATTGAGATCGCACACGGTTGACCTGCCACGGGTGTGATTCTCTTGTATAGCGAGGCCACCCTTTTTTTTTATTTTTGGTGGTACCCCGATACAACGGAGTCCCATTCTAACCTGTCCATTTATACGAATATCCAGAAACCCCTTCTCATTGATGTAGTGTAGCATATTTACTTTTCGTTATAGCTGTCCAATATCAGAACATAGTATTGCCCTAAGGCAAGCGGATCCCCTGAAGAAGACGAATCCACGGTGATAGACATTTTCTGGAGGAGTCTTCGTCGAGGATATTGAAGACAAGAAATTATATATATTTTTTAGGAGCTTCACGTTATATTTTATAAAATTTTGGAATAATAAAAGAAAACCCATTTACGTTGACGAAGTCTTTAAATCTTAGGTTAACCTAGATCAATAGATCATCTCCACTGAGAATAAATACCCGAGGTTGTTACATTTGGCGCCCGAGCAGGGACATCCCGAAGATTTGAAGTATTTCTAGTTGACGTTGAAGTGCCAATAAAGAAGATTTTAAACTGTCATTGTTGTCAAGAGTTGTTGTTATCGAAGTTTGAAGATTGGTAACCTGAGGAATTACTGTTTTCGATTGTAGCTCGAAAACTATTAAAGCTGTCATCAAACTTTTAACTTTTCTTTGCGAATTGAAGAATTTCCTTTTTGGATTTGACATTTTCCGAAAATACCCGAACTTACCCGAAGTGAACTAACATCAAATCTTTACGATTTGGAGCATATACCGAAAATTTCCGAAGATTGCCGATGTTTGCCGAAGATTGCCGAACGCTTCCGAAGCTGTACGAAGTCAAAAGAAGAGTCGATTTCGAATAATTTGGACCCAAGGAGTTTATTGGTGAAGGAATTTTGGAAATCCGACAAGCGGATTTTGAAATATAACAGTTGCTGGTAGTTAATCAAGAAAATTTTTATTACCTTTCAACTCTATCATGCCTAATCGTAATAAAGGACGACGATCCAGCCACGTTGAACCTGAAGAAGTTGAAGATACTCGTTTTTCATGGATTTTCAAGTTGAACAGATCGATTTTGATTGAAGATTTGGAAAACTGGGGATTAAATAATGAAGGAACAATTGAGGAACTTCGTCAAAGATATTTTAATGCTTACAAGAAACGTTTATCTAATCCATTAAATCAACAAAATGACGTAACAAACAGCACGTCATTAGAGAAGAAAAGAGATATGTTAAACCAAGTTCGAAGATGGGGAATATTTTTTAATGGAAGGCGTTTTGAAGAAGCTTCGATATTTTTAAACAAGCTTAAAGTTTTGAAAAGCGAATATTTGATTCCAGACGAAATAGTCCTCAGTGCAATACCAGAGCTTCTGCGCGACCAAGCTTATCAATGGTTTGAAATGAGTAAATATCCTTGGAATAGCTGGGACGCCTTTGAAGAAGATTTCAAGTCATTCTTTTTCAAATCGGATTATCTCGAAGAGGTAGAAGAAGAAATATTAAATAGAAAACAAAAGAAAAATGAAACTGGCCGACAGTACGTGTTAGAAATTCAGTCACTATTTGTACGTCATGGTGCTTTTTCGGAAGAAAGAAAACTGAATATAATGTACAGAAATCTTAAACCGGAATACAAGTATTATATTAGAAAAGAGGACGTGAGAAGTACACAAGATTTGTTAAGATTAACAGAAAATTTCTAAAAAATTAAAAATGAAGAAAATCAAGTTAATAGAAGAAACATGAATATTAATTATAGAAGAAATGAAGACAATACCAGGACATCAAGTAACAATTACCCAGGTCAAAATCGTTTTACTGATCCTCCAAGAAGAATCCACTGCTTCAACTGTCACCGTCTAGGTGTTTTAACTAGAAATTGTGACTGTCAAAGAAATCGAGCAATAAGAAATAACGAAAATGAGTTTCGACATAATATAAATCAGGGTGTTGGTACCCAGAACTCATTTCGACGAAATGATTTGCCGATAAATGAAAATACAAATCCGAATGATAGACGGAATTTTATTCAAACGAATACTGTAGCGGAAAACTAAATGAGAATAGACTTTCTACAAGGTTTCACTATCCTTCCTCTGAGTTAACCTTGTATGTTCCAGAAATTAATTCTTCAAATGTGAATCTTTGTCCAGTTTCAGAAGAAAATATATCTAAAAATAATATGTTTATTTATGTTCCCATAACAGTTGGCGATGTTGTATTAAATGCAGTCGTTGATACAGGTTCAAGTAAATCTTTCATGAATGAAGATGTCGCCAAATTATGTCGAGAATTAAACTTTGAAAGAAGAGAATCCCAAAATTTTATAAGAGTCGCCAACGGCGAAATCTTAAGGATCTTTGAAGAATTTTTCATTCCTTTTAAAATCAAAAATGAACCAGATTTAGAAATTTTTTGGTGTTTACCTGGTTTAAATTTTCCCATACTTTTGGGTATGGATTTCCTCAGCAAAAGGGAAATATTAGATCCAGTCTCGAAGGAAATTATATGGTTGCAGAATTCAACCATACCTTATACAATACAATGTTCCGAAGATGCGAAGACTCAAGAACAAATGTTGGAAAACCTAAGCACTGAAACATCTGAAGAACAAGAACTTCAACAATTCCTAGAAGAAGAATTGCCAAAATTTGAAAAAGTTCAAGGTCCCACGCCATTAACGAAACATAAAATTTATTTAACTAATTCAAGACCCATTAAGCAAAGATATCGGCCTCAAAATCCTGCGATGCAAGCAATCATAAACGAAGAAGTAAATAAAATGCTTGAAGACGGAATCATAGAACCTTCAAATAGTCCATGGAGTTCACCTGTAGTAATTGTAAAGGAAAAGGACGGAAAACCAAGGTTTTGCATTGATTTTCGTAAAGTTAATGACGTTTCTCAAAAAGATGCTTATCCATTACCTTTTATTCATGCCATTTTGGACAAATTACGGGGTTCAAAATATTTTACTAGTTTGGATTTAAAACAAGGTTATTGGCAAGTTCCACTTTCTGAAGACAGTAAGCCAATTACGGCCTTTACAGTTCCAGAACGAGGTTTATTTCAATTTAAAGTTATGCCTTTTGGTTTACATTCAGGTGGAGCAACTTTTCAACGATTGATAGATTCTATCATTGGCCCAGAATTAGATTCAAAAGCTTTTGTTTATTTGGACGATATAATTATCTTAGGAAGAAATTTTTCTGAACATGTACAAAATGTTAAGGAAGTTTTTAGAAGATTGCGTGATGCAAAATTAAGAATAAATTCAGAAAAATGTAAATTCTTTCAAAAGAGTTTAAAATATTTAGGCCACTACATATCAGAAGAAGGTATTAGTACAGATCCCGAAAAAGTGAGCGCTATTCAAAACATGCAAGAACCAAAGAATGTCCGTGAAGTTCGTCGGTTCATCGGAGTTACGTCTTGGTACAGACGGTTTATTCCAAATTATTCTAAATTGGTTTCTCCTTTAACTAAACTATTACAGAAGAAGAAAAGATGGGAATGGAAAGAAGAGCAAAAAGAAACTTTCGAAAAATTAAAAGAAATTTTAACAAAAGCGCCTATTTTAGCTTGTCCAGATTTTAATTTACCATTTATACTCCAAACTGATGCCTGTCAAGATGGCATTGGAGCAGCCCTTCTTCAAAATCAAGAAGGACATGACAGAATCATCGCTTATGCTAGTCGAACTCTAACAAATCCGGAGAAGAATTATTCGGTCACGGAAAAAGAATGCCTTGCGATTGTGTGGGGAATCCAGAAAATGAGACCATATTTGGAAGGGTATAATTTTGTAGTCGAAACCGATCATCAGTCATTACAATGGTTGCAATCTTTAAAGAATCCGAGTGGAAGATTAGCCAGATGGGTTATGGATCTTCAACAATATTCATTTGATATTAGATACAAGAAAGGTGTGCTGAATAAACTAGCTGACACTATGTCCAGGTCGCCAATCAATCTTTGTTTAACAGAAGAAGTTAAGTGTAACTGGTACACTAAGAAAATGAAAGAAGTTCAGGAAAATCCAGAAAATTTTCCCGATTTCAAAATTATTGATGGAAAATTATATAAACATTTCTTCGAAAGAACCGATTTCACAGAACCCGAATTATCAAATCCTTGGAAACTTTGTGTTTCAGAAAATTTAAGAAACCAAGTACTAAAAGAAAATCATGATGAACCTACTGCAGGACATATGGGAATAGCAAAAAGAATATCAAGAATCGCCAAAAGATATTATTGGCCAGGAATGTTCAGAAATGTAGCAGACTACGTCAGGTCATGTTTAACATGTCAAAGATATAAATCTTCTCAGCAGCAAACTGCGGGAAAGATGTCCTTTTCGCCAACGAATGGTCCCTGGGATACAGTCAGTACCGACCTAGTGGGTCCTTTACCAAGGTCCATTAAGGGAAATAATTACGTAATTGTATTTCAAGACCGTTTTACGAAATGGACAGAGGTACAGCCACTGAAGAAAGCTACAGCAGAAAAGGTTTGTCAAATTTTTAGAGAGAAAATTCTGTCGCACTTTGGATGTCCAAGAATAGTAATTACAGATAATGGTACACAGTTTGATAGCAAGAAATTTTCAAAATTTTTGTCTTCGTTATCCATACGACATCATAAAACAAGTCTTTATACCCCTCAGGCAAATCCAGTCGAAAGGAGAAATAAAGATATTCGAACTATTATTAGTCAGTATTGCGAGAAAGATCATCGAAAATGGGATCAGTTTATACCAGAGTTTATATTTGCTATAAATTCGGTAGTTCACGATTCTACGGGATTTAGTCCCGCCTTTCTGAATTTTGGAAGAGAATTGGAATTACCCAATGGAATATATAAGACCAGTATGGATCTTAGACATAATAGTCAGCAAGATATAAGACATCGAGCATTTAGTTTATCTAAAATGCAAGAAATTTTTGACTTAGTTCATTTGAATCTAGAGAGAGCTTTTAATAAGCAAAGTCATTATTACAACCTTCGCAGAAGAAACGAACAATTTAAAGTTGGTGATAGTGTTATGAAATGAGAGCACTATCTATCTTCTGGAGAAAAAGGATTTTCATCCAAATTAGCTCCTAAATTTTCTGGACCTTTCCTTATATCTAAAGTTCTTTCTCCTAATATTTATAATTTAAAAAATCATCAGGACCAAGAAATCATCAATGTCCACATTAAAGACCTTAAAAAAGCATATACACCATAATTTCGTCCAATTTATTCGGATAGACTTAAAAAAAAAATGATTCTTAATTTTTTTTTATCGACGAGAAGGGGGTAATGTGACGATATTTTTCAATTGTCGCTTGCTGTATCTCCTCTTCTTTTCGTCCACGTTGTTCCATGTAAGGATTTTTGATTTTTGTTAGTTTTGGGTTTTCTTGTATACAATTTTGCTTGTCACAGAGAGGTTGACAAGGTTGACAGGTTTTGTTTGAACATTTAACTTTTGTCTACTCGGTACAATAAACAATTCTCATGACGAGCGTAATACCCCAAAACAGCGGAGCCCCATTTTAACCTCTGCTAAAAAAGGCCGCCCTTTTTTTTTATTTTTGGTGGTACCCCGATACAACGGAGTCCCATTGTAACCTGTCCATTTATACGAATATCCAGAAACCCCTTCTCATTGATGTAGTGTAGCATATTTACTTTTCGTTATAGCTGTCCAATATCAGAACATAGTATTGCCCTAAGGCAAGCGGATCCCCTGAAGAAGACGAATCCACGGTGATAGACATTTTCTGGAGGAGTCTTCGTCGAGGATTTTGAAGACAAGAAATTATATATTTTTTTTAGGAGCTTCACGTTATATTTTATAAAATTTTGGAATAATAAAAGAAAACCCATTTACGTTGACGAAGTCTTTAAATCTTAGGTTATCCTAGATCAATAGATCATCTCCACTGAGAATAAATACCCGAGGTTGTTACAATATATAGGCTTAAAACCCCTCAAAAAGAGCAAGGTCCTTTAGACAATTACTCTGTAGCCGACCAAAAGGGCCTTAAAATTTGTTTGCTTCGATAGGGACTACAGGTAGGGGTAATAAAATACATGCCCCAAATTTCATCGAAATCCGTTAAGCCGTTTAGGCGCTAGAGGGTTACAAAGGTGTTTAAGGTATCAGGAGCATAGAAATGTAAGAAGTTAAATAAAAACTAAATTATGGCTAGCGCTTAAACGATAAGTGTTGAAGAATTAAAATTTTGGTGTTAGATAGAAGTCAGAAAGACCATGAGATATACAGGCTCAAAAACCTCAAAAATATTAAAGTCATTTCGACAATTTCTCTGACGACAACCAAAAGGGCCTTAAAATTTGTTTGCTTCGATAGGGACTAAGGATAGGAGTAATAAAATACATACCCCAAATCTCATCGAAATCCGTTAAGCCGTTTAGACGCAAGCCGCTACTGTTCAGATTTTCGGATAAAGATGGCGTTAGTGTAGAAGTATTAGTAAGCGCAGTAACAGGTGTTCAGAGTTTCGGAGAAAGATGGTGTTTATGTAGAAATAGTAGTAGTTGGAGCAGTAGGGCAAGAGTTGAAGATGCGGAACATTCGAGAAAGATTACATCATCAGTGGAATAGTACTTAACAAAGCGAGCTAAAATGGCTCAGCACGAGGAAAGGGCAACGCAACAACCGATAATGGGTTAGACGCGTTTTCGAGGTACGAATATGTAATTACTGCTAAAGCCACACAACCCTGCAATGCAGAGACCATTGTCAATGATCTTTGCGTAGTAAGATATACATCACCCCGTATATTCTAATTTTATAATTCGTCTACCACAATATTGGCAATACGCCAGAAAGATTGCAGCATTATTGGGCAATTACTAGCGAGCTAAATTAAGAGCACGAGGCAAGCTCAACACAACAGCCGTTGTGATTGTTTAGACGCGTTTTCCGACAACCACAATATCGATATTTAACAACTTTATATACGAAATTAGTTAATAATAGTAAACAAGTTAGGTCTAGGAATACAAGTAAACTAGAAATACTGTTCAGAGTTTCGGATAAAGATGGGGGTTAGGGGAGAATTAGTACTAGTTCAGAGTTTCGACTAAAGATGGAGTTAGGGCAGAATTAGTACTAGGAAAAGATGTTTCGACTGATGTAAAAACTTTTCAAAAATCTCGACTATGATCATCGCTAGAGGTCTAGATAGACTCGTTTAAATCGTATGGAAAGAAACCGAAAACTATTAAATATATACGGTTTAAGTACACAAATATCAGTTTATGTATATTCAAAACCTACTACTACTACAATGGGCTATTCAAAACGTAGAAAGAGATAGAAAAATATAGACAAAAATATTAGGGAATACGTACAAGATATAAGAATATAGCGCAATGTTTTCAAAGAGAAGTAGTTACAACGAAAATATATGTTAGCGAGCACAAGAAAACAGACAGGAGGATGATGCAAGTAGTTAATATTCCATATAGAGCTGTCAAGCTGTCAAGTTAAAAGAGACTAAAGAAGTGGTTAGTAAATTTATATCCTACAATAATTAAATAGAACAACTGTATGGGGTTTAAAAATATTATAATGTAGACAAAGGCCTCTGGAAACAGTCCCGAAACCGATATAAAACAACTAAGAAACAAACCCAGTTTCAGGAAACCTCTTAAACATCTAACCACGCAACAGCTAAAAAACAGACCCTGTTTCTGAAAACAGCTAGGAAACAGCTAAAAACAACTAATAAACAGGCCCGGCTTCAGGAAACCGCTTAAACGTCTAACTGCCCAACCACTCAACAGCTAACAACCCTGTTTCTGAAAACAACTCCCGAGCAGCCATGAATAGAGAGAGATAAATAGGTCTTGTTTCTGGAAACAGTAATTCGTATTCGTACTTGCTAATATATAAACAACATACAAACTATTTTCTTCAAAAATATAAGGGTACTAATGTTGCTACTAATAATCAGACATATGTATGTCTGTGAAAAAAAATAAGCACCCAGCCCATCCTCCTTTTCGAGCTGAATTTAAAATAAAAATTTCGTTCAAAGATCTTTAAGAACACGTATATACAGACTATTTTCTTTTGACATAAAGCCACCAATAGGACTGGAAAGAATTAGGTACACAACAAGTTTGATACTCGCATCATACCCCAAACCCTCGAGATTCAGTGCGGCTTAGAAGCAAGATGTGTTAAGTCTAAGAAACAGAGTCTGCTAGTAGCTGATTCGTAGCTGCTTCCTGAAACTGGTGTTTTATCTTCAAAAACAAGGTGTTTTGCTATTTATACGAGTATATTATTACTGTTCTGTGTTGTTATTAGGACTTCACAATTTAGTAAGCTTGATAAAGATGTTAAGCGCTGAATAATTCAAGCATCTAAGACAATAAGAAAAAAATACTTGGCTTAAAAGTTGGAGCGGGGTGAAGGAGATGGAGCACGGGACAAGCTCTGGAAACCTATCACAAACCCTCTAAAGAAACTTCTAGAAATTTTAGCACAGACATCGCAGAAAACAAAAAAAGCGAAAGATTAAAGCCGAAGAATCAGAGATCCGAGAAAAGGAGCCTAAAATCAAGCAAAGTGAACCTCCTTATCATGCAAAATTCTCATCAAAAGAGGTCGAAATCGAATATGGAGATTTGTCCAATAACGGCTGTGATGATGATGATGATGTTTTTGTAGAAGAAAAATCCACACCGCAATTTAAAGAGGATCTAGAAACCACTTATAGAGAAAATGTTTCTGCATTTCGAAACTTAGAACGAAATCAGCAAAAACACCTCCAAGTACAACAAGAATCCCAACAAGGTCGAAGCCGTCACCATCAAAATTGGGTCAAGCGTTAATGGAATATAACGAAAAACCCAAAGAATTTGTGTACTATGATGACGTAAACGAGTTGTTTGAAAGGCTGAAAAAGCTAGACGCTTTCAATCAGGTTGGCAACAATAATAACATGAACGAGATTTGGAGCATTTTGCAAGAATTGGAACAACTTGGAGTAATTGAATTCTATAAATGAGAATGTATATATTTGATTCGTAAATCTTATTACATACTGTAATCTACGAGGACGAAGAAGGGAGCGATGTAGATGAAATTTGTAATCTAAATAGAAGAGCGTATAAGAAATGGTTAGTATACCGCTGACCGGCAGACAATTAACATGGCAGAAATATTAAAAATTATTCTTGCCAACATTGAAGAAGTATTTAGTAGAAACCTGTATTGTGGGTAATGTTTACCTTCAACTTTAATGGTTTGGGAACTTGCTAAAAAATATAATGTACATGTAGAGCCAAAATGCGGAAAGCTTTTCTATGGGGAAATAGGAGGCATCACCCATTTTTGGAACGTCTTTGAAGGAGAAATTTACGATCCCACCCTCAAAGTTATAAAACATATAATGCCATCCGTGGACCTTACGAAGTATGTGTACAAAGAAGAGCCTAGCATAGACACAGATATGGAGACAGCAGTCCTGTTGGATATTTTTAATCAGTTCCAGAGAACAAACACAACACGTCAATACTTTTCCAACGCTCCAGATAAACTTAAAACTCTTAGAAAAATTATCCATACAAATGTAGCTAGATGTATGAAATAAAAAGTTTGTATTCTTTGTATTTATGTGTGATTTTATTAACCTGCTTGTGGAGAACCAGATCACCAATAAGCAAAGCTGCTAGAAACAGGGTTTATTTATTGGTTATCTGAAAGATGGCAGTAGCGTTCTATGGGGGTTCGGATAGTGCCCGATTGTCTAAACGAGGAGATTTAGTGATGGGGTTTACCAAAACGGGCATCGAGGCGTTAGTTACACAAATTCAGACATGCTAAACACCTATATGGATCCTAAATCTTAATGCATACATTAATCTACGAGGAAGTCGATCATATACTTAAACGCATGCAGGGGCATGGGGAATGGCACAGGCGAAATTTGTAACTTAAGTAGAGCCCATTCTCGTGTTGCGTTTGTGTTATGGTTGTGTGACGTTTGTCTTATTGTTGTGTAGGTGTTTTGCGCTGTGTTGGTGTTGTGTAGGCATAGTGTAGACGTTGTGTCAGCGTTGTGTGGGTGTAGTGTGGTCGTTGTGTACAAATAAAGGCATTAACATCTGTTAGCATCCCCCATTAGTACTGCATACGTCATAGCGATAAAGATGGCAAGTCGTAAAATTAAATTAAAACCAGCAGCAATGACCGGCGGAAACGTGTTTGGTTTTCGTACAGATGGGTCAAAGTGGTTTATTGGAAACACACCGGTGGAATTTGACGACAACATTTTATTGGTTGCGAATGAAAAATATCCTCTATCAGATGGTCTGTTAAAGTTATTAACCGAAAAGAAACCAGAAGAATATACGGAGAACGAGTTGGCGGATTACAAGGGACTACTCTTACTGACCAGCGCCCATCGGCGTGGGTTCTATCGAAACGCACACACCAGTTCAAGCGGTAGTTGGAAATATAAACACATTGTATCAAAACTGTTTCCACCTCAGAGAAGCCGTGCATTAAATTTGAAGAATTTGCCAACAGTCTCTAAAATGCCAAAAGAGAAGGCTCTACTTGGAGAGCTTTGTAATAAAGAAGAAGAATATCCATGGAAGGAAGAAATATTGAAGTACGATGATGTGAATGAGTTAGTTGATAAGCTAAAATATTTAGAAGAAAATAATGAAAACAATAATAATCATAGAAAAATAATGGATGTACTTAGAGTACTTGAAACGCTCGGCGTAATAGAATTTTATTAAAATATTTCTGTGTTTTATTTCTTATAAATATGCGTCACTTACTCTAAAATAATCAGTTCTAGATACACCTTTCAACAAGGCGGACTTATTAGTTTAGCCTTTTTGCAAGATGGAGCTGTTAATAATATTAACCTTAGCGCTTGTAAGTACTGTACACGCAGAATCAACAGCAGACGAAGAAGGGATACCTACTACTACAGATGAAGTTAAATATGGCGAATATGAGTCAATGCCAGAAGAACAATTCACTCATGAAGAGGCATGGAAAAATTTAGTGCAATATGGGTACCTTAACAGCACTAATACCAGCAACTCTTTGATGTCAATATCTCAAGGTTTGAAACAATTCCAAGAATGCTATGAGTTACCTGTAGATGGAACTTTAAACGAGAAAACTAGAAACCTGATGCGCAAACCCAGCTGTGGCGTTAAAGATGTAGGGCAGTTTAAAACACGCCCCACAAAGTGGTCTAGCACATATTTAAAATGGAATATTTATCCTCCAACATTGGCTTTATCTCAGTACCCATATAAGAGAACAGCAAGGGATGCCTTTAGGACCTGTGAAGCAGCATCAAACATGCGCTTTCTCTATACAAGTGAGAAGGATGCAAATATAACTATCGCCTTTAAGAACGCAAACCACTCAATGACAAACGAAAATAGCACCTGCCCATTCGGGTTATCCCAGCAAGTATTAGGACATGCTTATTTCCCCGATGGTGGTAGTAATGTAGAAATTCAGGTATATGACGGTCTTTCATGGAGTTTTACCAAAAATTTTTATAACGATAACTTCAATTTATTGGGAACGCTGGTACATGAAGTTGGCGATACTCTGGGCTTAGACCACTCAATGGACCCGAATGCAATTATGTTCCCTGTTTACCAACAACGCAATAACCTATCTGCGGATGATATATGGGGTATACAACAACTCTATGGACCAATCGCAAATCCTATACCATCTCTACCTAATCCCATACCTGCAAAGACACCTTCGGTATCGTCTACAGAAAGACCTTTACCACCAGATACGAAGCTAACGGAAAAAACACCACTTGTACAAACAACAGACCTACCGCCACATATGAAATCAACGGAAAAAACACCGATTTTGCAAACAACAACGCAGAAAATCGAGATACGGCCAGAGTTATGTGATTTTAATTTTAAAACACTTAACACAAATTTAGTGGTAAAAAATAAGTTGTATATATTTTATGAAAAATATGTGTGGATGCTGAATTTAAATAACAAAGAAATTAATAACAAGCCTTTCTTGATAACTGATTACTTTGTACGTTTAGGGGTTTGCTCAGGTCGCGCGCGCGACCTGAGCTAACCTTTAAACGTACAAACCGAAGCAAGCCCAAGCAAACCTGAACAAACCAGAGCAAACTCAATGAAACAAACCTGAACAAAGACAATTATCTTGTAACAAACATTGTTCATTTGAAACGTTAACAGCGAAAAACAGTCCCACCCTCTAATTGTATCAATCTCCCATATGTCTATTTAATCAGACGTAAAAATGAAACGAAAAACTTATACAGGCCTCTATAGCCTCCCTTATTAATTTACTAGCAAAGACATTTTTAGGTCCTGTTGGCCTTCTTGATAAGGGAGTAGACTATTGGGGTTCTTACGCTAGTAGAAAAAGTCATGAGGTATAAATTGCTATTAATTTCGATCTATAATTTTACTTTAGTTGTTATAATATTACTTAGTAAATATTTGAGTTGTTCTAAAAGACCTAGATTAGGACATTTAATACCAAAGAAATCAAGATCCATCTTTCCTGAACTAACGAGGCTATTGCTAAATTCATTATATTCGAAATACATGCCATTTTGAAGGAAGTATATACGGCCATTTGTGTATCGAAATCCGCCATCTACTCGGGCAGGAACGCCATTAAAAAGCTCTGATATTAAGTGTGTTTCTTTAGGTCTAAAGCTACATTCATCCATGTCCCACACCTCAAATTTATTTATAAACAAATAGGTTCGTCCCTTATTAGTGTTAACTGCTGCAGAAATTATAGTTTTATCACCTCTTCTAGCAAGCATATCAATATTTTCCGAGCATATTAATTTAAAGTTTCCATATTCAAAAAAGTAAATTGTATCACCTACAATGGTGACAATTTCGCCATTAGGTCTTTCATAAATAGCTGTAATGTTTTCTAAATCTTTTGGTAAAAATGGCAAGTAATCAGTTATCCAGAAAGGCTTGTTATTAATTTCTTTGTTATTTAAATTCAGCATCCACACATATTTTTCATAAAATATATACAACTTATTTTTTACCACTAAAAATGTGTTAAGTGTTTTAAAATATAAATCACATAACTCTGGCCGTATATCGATTTTCTGCGTTGTTGTTTGCAAAATTGGTGTTTTTTCAGTTGGTATCATATGTGGCGGTAGGTCTGTTGTTTGTACAAGTGGTGTTTTTTCCGTTAGCTTCGTATCTGGTGGTAAAGGTTTTTCTGTAGACGATACCGAAGGTGTCTTTGCAGGTATGGGATTAGGTAGAGATGGTATAGGATTTGCGATTGGTCCATAGAGTTGTTGTATACCCCATATATCATCCGCAGATAGGTTATTGCGTTGTTGGTAAACAGGGAACATAATTGCATTCGGATCCATTGAGTGGTCTAAGCCCAGAGTATGGCCAATTTCATGTACCAGCGTTCCCAATAAATTGAAGTTATCGTTATAAAAAATTTTTGTAAAACTCCATGAAAGACCGTCATATACATGAATTTCTACATTACTACCACCATCGGGGAAATAAGCATGTCCTAATACTTGCTGGGATAACCCGAATGGGCAGGTGCTATTTTCGTTTGTCATTGAGGGGTTTGCGTTCTTAAAGGCGATAGCTATATTTGCATCCTTCTCACTTGTATAGAGAAAGCGCAGGTTTGATGCTGCTTCCCAGGTCCTAAAGGCATCCCTTGCTGTCCTCTTATATGGGTACTGAGATAAAGCCAATGTTGGAGGATAAATATTCCATTTTAAATATGTGCTGGACCACTTTGTGGGGCGTGTTTTAAACTGCCCTACATCTTTAACGCCACATCTGGGTTTGCGCATCAGGTATCTAGTTTTTTCGTTTAAAGTTCCATCTACAGGTAACTCATAGCTTTCTTGGAATTGTTTCAAACCTTGAGATAGTGACATCAAAGAGTTGCTGGTATTAGTGCTGTTAAGGTACCCATATTGCACTAAATATTTCCATGCCTCTTCATGAGTGAATTGTTCTTCTGGCATTGACTCATATTCGCCATATTTAACTTCATCTGTAGTAGTAGGTATTCCTTCTTCGTCTGCTGTTGATTCTGCGTGTACAGTATTTACAAGCGCTAAGGTTAATATTATTAACAACCCCATCTTGCAAAAAGGCTAAACTAATAAGTCCGCCTTGTTGAAAGGTGTATCTAGAACTGATTATTTTAGAGTAAGTGACGCATATTTATAAGAAATAAAACACAGAAATATTTTAATAAAATTCTATTACGCCGAGCGTTTCAAGTTCTCTAAGTACATCCATTATTTTTCTATGATTATTATTGTTTTCATTATTTTCTTCTAAATATTTTAGCTTATCAACTAACTCATTCACATCCTCGTACTTTAATATTTCTTCCTTCCATGGATATTCTTCTTTATTACAAAGCTCTCCAAGTAGAGCCTTCTCTTTTGGCAAATTCTTCAAATTCAATGCACGGCTTCTCTGAGGTGGAAATAGTTTTGATACAATGTGTTTATATTTCCAACTACCGCTTGAACTGGTGTGTGCGTTTCGATAGAACCCACGCCGATGGGCGCTGGTCAGTAAGAGTAGGTCCTTGTAATCCGCCAACTCGTTCTCCGTATATTCTTCTGGTTTCTTTTCGGTTAATAACTTTAACAGACCATCTGATAGAGGATATTTTTCATTCGCAACCAATAAAATGTTGTCGTCAAATTCCACCGGTGTGTTTCCAATAAACCACTTTGACCCATCTGTACGAAAACCAAATACGTTTCCGCCGGTCATTGCTGCTGGTTTTAATTTAATTTTACGACTTGCCATCTTTATCGCTATGACGTATGCAGTACTAATGGGGGATGCTAACAGATGTTAATGGGTTTATTTGTACACAACGACCACACTACATCCACACAACGCCGACACAACGTCTACACTACGCCTACACAACACCAACACAGCGCAAAACACCTACACAACAATAAGACAAACGTCACACAACCATAACACAAACGCAACACCACGTCGTTGAGAATGGGTTCTACTTAAGTTACAAATTTCGCCTGTGCCATTCCCCATGCCCCTGCATGCGTTTAAGTATATGATCGACATCCTCGTAGATTAATGTATGCATTAAGATTTAGGATCCATATAGGTGTTTAGCATGTCTGAATTTGTGTAACTAACGCCTCGATGCCCGTTTTGGTAAACCCCATCACTAAATCTCCTCGTTTAGACAATCGGGCACTATCCGAACCCCCATAGAACGCTACTACCATCTTTCAGATAACCAATAAATAAACTCTGTTTCTAGCAGCTTTGCTTATTGGTCATCTGGTTCTCCACAAGCAGGTTAATAAAATCACACATAAATACAAAGAATACAAACTTTTTATTTCATACATCTAGCTACATTTCTATGGATAATTTTTCTAAGAGTTTTAAGTTTATCTGGAGCGTTGGAAAAGTATTGACGTGTTGTGTTTGTTCTCTGGAACTGATTAAAAATATCCAACATGACTGCTGTCTCCATATCTGTGTCTATGCTAGGCTCTTCTTTGTACACATACTTCGTAAGGTCCACGGATGGCATTATATGTTTTATAACTTTGCGGGTGGGATCGTAAATTTCTCCTTCAAAGATGTTCCAAAAATGAGTGATGCCTCCTACTTCCCCATAGAAAAGCTTTCCGCATTTTGGCTCTAGATGTACATTATATTTTTTAGCAAGTTCCCAAACCATTAAAGTTGAAGGTAAACAGGACCCACAATACAGGTTTCTACTAAATACTTCTTCAATGTTGGCAAGAATAATTTTTAATATTTCTGCCATGTTAATTGTCTGCCGGTCAGCGGTATACTAACCATTTCTTATACGCTCTTCTATTTAGATTACAAATTTCATCTACATCACTCCCTTCTTCGTCCTCGTAGATTACAGTATGTAATAAGATTTGCGAATCAAATATACATTCTTATTTATAGAATTCAATTACTCAAAGTTGTTCCAATTCTTGCAAAATGCTCCAAATCTCGTTCATGTTATTATTGTTGCCAACCTGATTGAAAGCGTCTAGCTTTTTCAGCCTTTCAAACAACTCGTTTACGTCATCATAGTACACAAATTCTTTGGGTTTTTCGTTGTATTCCATTAACGCTTGACCCAATTTTGATGGTGACGGCTTCGACCTTGATGGGATTCTTGTTGTACTTGGAGGTGTTTTTGCTGATTTCGTTCTAAGTTTCGAAATGCAGAAACATTTTCTCTATAAGTGGTTTCTAGATCCTCTTTTAATTGCGGTGTGGATTTTTCTTCTACAAAAACATCATCATCATCATCACAGCCGTTATTGAACAAATCTCCATATTCGATTTCGACCTCTTTTGATGGGAATTTCGCATGATAAGGAGGTTCACTTTGCTTGATTTTAGGCTCCTTTTCTCGGATCTCTGATTCTTCGGCTTTAATCTTTCGCTTTTTTTGTTTTCTGCGATGTCTGTGCTGAAATTTCTACAAGTTTCTTTAGAGGGTTTGTGATAGGTTTCCAGAGCTTGTCCCGTGCTCCATCTCCTTCACCCCGCTCCAACTTTTAAGTCAAGTATTTTTTTCTTATTGTCTTAGATGCTTGAATTATTCAGCGCTTAACATCTTTATCAAGCTTACTAAATTGTGAAGTCCTAATAACAACACAGAACAGTAATAATAGACTCGTATAAATAGCAAAACAGCATGTTTCGTGGAAAACACCTTGTTTTTGAAGAACAAACAGCAGTTTCAGGAAGCAGCTATGAATCAGATACTAGCAGATTCTGTTTCTAGAGACTTAACACATCTTGCTTCTAAGACGCACTGAATCTCGAGGGTTTGGGGTATGATGCGAGTATCAAACTTGTTGTGTACCTAATTCTTTCCAGTCCTATTGGTGGCTTTATGTCAAAAGAAAATAGTCTGTATCTACGTGTTCTTAAAGATCTTTGAATGAAATTGTTATTTTAAATTCAGCTCGAAAAGGAGGATGAGCTGGGTGCTTACTTTTTTTTCAAAGACATATGTCTGATTATTAGTAGCAACATTAGTACCCTTATATTTTTGAAGAAAATAGTTTGTATGTTGTTTATATATTAGCAAGTACGAATACGAATTACTGTTTCCAGAAACAAGACATATTTATCTCTCTCTATTCATGGCTGTTCGGGAGTTGTTTTCAGAAACAGGGTTGTTAGCTGTTGAGTGGTTGGGCAGTTAGACGTTTAAGAGGGCCTGTTTATTAGTTGTTTTTAGCTGTTTCCTAGCTGTTTTCAGAAACTGGGTCTGTTTTTTAGCTGTTGCGTGGTTAGGTGTTTAAGAGGTTTCCTGAAACCGGGTTTGTTTCTTAGTTGTTTTATATCGGTTTCGGGACTGTTTTCCAGAGGCCTTTGTCTACATTATAATATTTTTAAACCCCATACAGTTGTTCTATTTAATTATTGTAGGATATAAATTTACTGACCACTTCTTTAGTATCTTTTAACTTGATATCATGCTCCGACAGCTCTATATGGAATATTAACTACTTGCATCATCCTCCTGTCTGTTTTCCTGTGCTCGCTAACATATATTTTCGTCGTATGAATGAAAGTCTACTTGTCAGGGGTACATATAAATATGCAAAAATTGAGAATAAATTCTCTAACCACCTGAAAATTCCTTATACAATAAGGATTTCAACAAATAATGGTAAAACAGCTATTCTCCGGGCTATATGCCCCTCCGAGCGCTGAATTACATACCAAAATTTGCCGTATTTTCTCCTAACACAGTTAGATAAGAAAATACTGTTTCAAATGCAAGAAACTACCAGGAAGAAGGAAGCTTTTTCTTTAGTTAGAATGTCGTCACCTGCAGGCCGGTTTCGAACTCGTTGGTTCTCATCAGTACAGGATAGACGAACATACCAACCTTCCGAAAAAGTAATCCCTTAAAGCTACAACTGTCGTACTGCATAAGCATTGAGACACAGGCAGCGCCATCCATTAGCAGTTTCAAGCATTCAGAGTAGAGTTTACCCTAAGGTAAAATTATCAAACGTATGAATGAAAGGTCAGGGGTACATATAAATATGCAAAAATTGAGAATAAATTCTCTAACCACCTGAAAATTCCTTATGCAATAACGATTTCAACAAATAATGGTAAAACAGCTATTCTCCGGGCTATATGCCCCTCCGAGCGCTGAATTACATACCAAAATTTGCCGTATTTTCTTCTAACACAGTTAGATAAGAAAATACTGTTTCAAATGCAAGAAACTACCAGAAAGAAGGAAGCTTTTTCTTTAGTTAGAATGTCGTCACCTGAAATCCTTATTGTATAAGGAATTTTCAGGTGGTTAGAGAATTTATTCTCAATTTTTGCATGTATATATTTTCGTGGTAACTACTTCTCTTTGAAAACATTGCGCTATATTCTTATATCTTGTACGTATTCCCTAATATTTTTGTCTATATTTTTCTATCTTTTTCTACGTTTTGAATAGCCCGACTATACATAAACTGATATTTTTGTACTTAAACCGTATATATTTAATAGTTTTCGGTTTCTTTCCATACGATTTAAACGAGTCTGTCTCTCTCCAACTATCGGAATCCTTCCCTTCTTGCTGTTACTAATATGAAAGACGCATTTAGCCAGTAAGACCTCTAGCGATGATCTTAGTCGAGATTTTTGAAAAGTTTTTACATCAGTCGAAACATCTTTTCCTAGTACTAATTCTGCCCTAACCCCATCTTTAGTCGAAACTCTGAACTAGTACTAATTCTGCCCTAACCCCCATCTTTATCCGAAACTCTGAACAGTATTTCTAGTTTACTTGTATTCCTAGACCTAACTTGTTTACTATTATTAACTAATTTCGTATATAAAGTTGTTAAATATCGATATTGTGGTTGTCGGAAAACGCATCTAAACAATCACAACGGCTGTTGTGTTGAGCTTGCCTCGTGCTCTTTATTTGGCTCGCTAGTAATTGCCCAATGATGCTGCAATCTTTCTGGCGTATTGCCAATATTGTGGTAGACGAATTATAAAATTAGAATATACGGGGTGATGTATATCTTACTACGCAAAGATCATTGACAATGGTCTCTGCATTGCAGGGTTGTGTGGCTTTAGCAGTAATTACGTATTCGTACCTCGAAAACGCGTCTAACCCATTATCGGTTGTTGCGTTGCCCTTTCCTCGTGCTGAGCCATTTTAGCTCGCTTTGTTAAGTGCTATTCCACTGATGATGTAATCTTTCTCGAATGTTCCGCATCTTCAACTCTTGTCCTACTGCTAATCCTACTGCTCCAACTACTACTATTTCTACATAAACACCATCTTTCTCCGAAACTCTGAACACCTGTTACTGCGCTTACTAATACTTCTACACTAACGCCATCTTTATCCGAAAATCTGAACAGTAGCGGCTTGCGTCTAAACGGCTTAACGGATTTCGATGAGATTTGGGGTATGTATTTTATTACTCCTATTCTTAGTCCCTATCGAAGCAAACAAATTTTAAGGCCCTTTTGGTTGTCGTCAGAGAAATCGTCGAAATGACTTTAATATTTTTGAGGTTTTTGAGCCTGTATATCTCATGGTCTTTCTGACTTCTATCTAACACCAAAATTTTAATTCTTCAACACTTATCGTTTAAGCGCTAGCCATAATTTAGTTTTTATTTAACTTCTTACATTTCTATGCTCCTGATACCTTAAACACCTTTGTAACCCTCTAGCGCCTAAACGGCTTAACGGATTTCGATGAAATTTGGGGCATGTATTTTATTACTCCTACCCGTAGTCCCTATCGAAGCAAACAAATTTTAAGGCCCTTTTGGTCGGCTACAGAGTAATTGTCTAAAGGACCTTGCTCTTTTTGAGGGTTTTTAAGCCTATATATCTAATGGTCTTTATGCCTTCCATCTAACACCAAAATTTTTATATAAGCGATAGCTCACAAACGAGTTGATTGATTGACTTCGGGTTTTTGCCAAACGATTTGTTGCGTCACGTTGAACACGTGATGTATGTCAACTATTAATTTTGATGTTTGATAAGTGACAAGTGGGAGTTGATATATCTTACATGACGGGTGATAGCCGCCTTGCTTTTACACATGTCTTATAAGGTTATTTTGAGCATGTGACGTATGCTAAATTTTTATTTTGGTGTTTAACAAGGGCCTGGTGATAGTTGACATATCTTAAATGCCGGGTGACTGTTGCCATGCTTTTATACATGGTTTATAAGCCCATTTTGAACCCGTTACGTATATTAAATTTCTAATTGCAAACGCTGGTCTTTCTAGCTGCAAGTCTATATCCCATCAGCACAATATTTTATGTGAAGCCGATAGCCAGGTCGGTTAGAGCGCTGATATTCCAACATCTGTGTCCCGGGTTCTAATCCTAGCATGTGCAAAAATAAAGAAAAAAGTTTTTGACGTCATATTCGTGAAATAATCATATTTTAAGGAATAGTACTAACGTCCGATGCAGTTAGGCCCCAAATAGATAGTGCCCAAGTAGTTGATGCCCAAGTAGCTAATGTCCAAGTAGTTAAAACCCAAAGTAGTTAAGGCCACAAGTAGTTAAGACCAAAGTAGCTAACGCCCAAGAGTGTGACAGTTGACGTATGACAGATGACGTATGACGTTTGACAGTTGACAGATGACATGACAGATGACAGCTGACAGTTGACAGATGACAGATGACGTATGACAGTTGACGTATGACAGATGACAGTTGACAGATGACAGCTGACAGATGCGCGCGCCGCTAGATGCGGGCGCAGTCACGCCTGCGCAGTCCCTCCGGAGGACGGAGGATGCAGAACATATCATCTATAACTACTACTAGCCTAAGAAAGATCTCCAATAACCTACCCCCTTGTCCAGAAAGCCCACAGACCCCAAAGCCATTCTTATAAGTCTCTTGCGAGTAAAGTAAGAAATGAACTAGAGACGTCTGTATAAGTTTTTCCTCCCATTTTTACGTCTAAGTGTTGAAATAAACATATGAGAGTTTGATACAATTAGTGGTAGGCTGTTTTTCGCTGTTAACGTTTCAAATGAGCAATATTTGTTAAAAGATAAAACAACACATATTGTACATACAGCTTTCTGGAAACAGCTAAAAACAGCTGAAAACAGACCCCCTGTTTCCGAAAAAACAGCTATGAAACAGCTATGAAACAGCTAAAAACAGCTAAAAAACAGACCCTCTTCCTGGAAAATCAGCTAAAAAACAGACCCTGTTTTGGAAAAACAGCTAAAACAGACCCTGTTTCTGGAAAAACAGCTAAAAACAGACCCTGTTCTGGAAAAACAGCTAAAACAGACCCTGTTTCTGGAAAAACAGCTAAAAAACAGACCACCCTGTTTTCAGGAAAACAACTTCAACGTCTAACTGCCCAACCACTTAACAGCTAAAACTGCTCCTGTTTCTGAAGACAACTAATAAAAACCATTCTGAAACATTTCGAAACCCCCTGTAGTGAACCACCATTAATATTAGTCCGTTCTGAAAAATATATAGCTCTTTAATAATCTAATACCCTCGTATATTTAAATTTTTCTATCTTCTCATATACCGTTTTGATTATTTAATACTATTATTCCGTGCACACCTCTTATCATTTTTTTAATCGGCTAATTTATCCTTAGTAATTTCTTATCTAATAATAACCTTTCTCACAACTTCCTAAGTTTCGCGCGGTACTAATACATATTTTTGCTGTTATTATTCTATAAAATTAAATCAAATAATATTCATAGTTTCTATAATTAAATTACAAATTTCTTATGCAGAGTGAAGTGGAAATTTTAAAATCTTATTTTTTGCTTATCACATCCTAGTAAGTTCAGAAGACCTAATGCCTATGTTTCTCTTATTAAATCCAATAAGATTCATAATTTATATAATTAATCCAAAATTTACTATACAGGGTGATGCAAAAATTTTGAAATCTAATTTTTTCCTCAAAGTCGAGATTTTTGAAAAATAATTTGACAAATCGAAAGATCTACTCATTCACTATCCCCCATGCGAATTTCGGCTCTCCACCTTCAGCCGTTAGGTCGCTAATCGCAAAAAACTATATCTCCGGAACCAAAGGGCCGATCGACGCCATTCTTTTTTTAAACGTCTTCTGACACCGCCCCGAACACGTGGCGTATTTTAAATTTTTATTCTGACGTTTCCTAAGTGACAGGTGACAGTTGACATATCTTAAATGACAAGTGACAGCTGACGTACTTTTACCCATGTCTTATGACGCCATTTTGAACACGTGACGTATGTTGAATTTTTATTTTGACATTTGACAAGTGACAGGTGACAGTTGACAGATCGAAGATGACAAGTGACAGCTGATCACTTTTTTTCTCCTGTCTTATGACGTCATCCTTCACACGTTAAATGTTAAATTTTTATTTTGACGTTTGACAAGTGACCGGTGATAAGTGGCAGGTGACATTTGACATTTGACAGCTGACATTTATATTGCTCACGTAAGCTCCACTGACGTAGACTTCGATGACGTACTTGAAATTTACTCCTGCGCAAAGGTGGCCGAGATATTACGTCATAGATCACAAGATAAGATCCACACGGGTGGCGGGTGGTGCACAACTCCCAAAGTATACCTACTGTTTTTAACTCCCACTACTACAGCAACTACCTGGCAGAGCCCAGATAGCTTGGATCTTAAACTATAATTGTAAAAGAAACAAGGTCGCCTATGGTAATTAATCTCCAAAATAATGTGCAACATTAAGTTGTCCAACGTAATTAATGATGAACCTAAAAATGTTGTTTCCAATCATCTTGCTTTCTAAGTGGTGTACTCTTTGGATGGGGAGAGGTTAGGAATAATAATGAGTACCTGATAGGTTTTTAGTTACAACAACAGAATAAATAATTATAAAGTAAAAATTCATTCATTTGAAATTATAGGATCAATTATGATTAGGGATATTAGGTACTTGATGCGATAGGATAATTGGACTTAACCTTCCTAATACTGACATATTTAACCAACATAAACTACTGACTAGGGTATTTTTGTACCCCAACCGATCCCAGCTTATTTTGTCAAAAAAACTTTGTTTCTTTTGTTATTTAAATAAAAACAACCCCCATTACTAAAAATCAATTAAATATATTAATTAGAAAATGATTTATAATAATAACAAATAAAAAAGTAAAGAAAAACAGTCTTTTAACAAAATGCAGTTTTTACTCAATTTGAATATTTTCTACACATAACCCGTTTAGTACTGTGTTTAGTACTCCCACCATAGGCGTTAAATCATTTAATACGGCATACGAACTGGGATATTCTTGCACACCAGCCACTTTGTGCTGTAGTATTACATACAGTATAAATATAGTTTATAATGAAACTTGTAGATAATGTAGGACATTACTTCAAATGAGTATTTCTAGGACGATTTCAATTTATAATAATAAAAAAAAAATTTGGCAAATTAACCTCAAAAAAAATAAGTTGGGGTACAAAACCACCCCAGTTAGTATTAGGAGGGTTAAAAATAAAGTCGATATTACAATTGTTGAAATAAGTAGTATCCACAACCCAATAATTATTGTAAAGGTGTAATTCAGATTATATTTAAAAGATCAGATTCATAGTGATTCTAAAATAGAAAGAAATAATTTTAACTATGTAGGAAGCAGTTTATAATGTATTTAAAAATTTATGAACCTCGGTATGCACTGTCACTATGTGTGACTAAATAAACCTTCTTTGTAAATGCAGTCTAGGTGTTTGCCTCTTTGACTATAATAGTAGATTTAAATTTTCTAGATTTTATTAATACACTGCGCCAACAAATTTTCGGAACACTAAGAGAAAATTTCTCAACCTAATATTGTATGGTTTTGACATGGTAGGTTGATGAGGTGACAGGCAGTTATGGCCGGTTGCTCAAATTTATTATAAATAAGATATTTAATTATTTCAAGCATTTTTTTTTCAACACGCATAAGTAATTATCAAGTGTCGTTGAGAATATAAACAAAAATTACATAGTATTTGTTTTTAAGGCATAAAAAACGACTTAAAATTAAAAGAAAGTTTTAAATTAACATAAGAGTATCCTAAAAATTAAAAAAAATCACAAATAAATAAATGTTACTAAAATGAATGAGATATATATTAATTATATTAAAATCATTTTTTTGTGCGTTTTTTATTAAATACCGTAACGAAAGTATATGAAAAATATCTGTGATATATAAAGAAAGAAACCTTTTCAAGATGATTTATATACATGTTTGCGGGATCTCGCTGACACAAGGATCCCGTGGGATCATGAATTTTAGTCCTGCACTACGAATTCACTGAAAAAAGTATTTCCAAATTCTGTCGTACTTCTGTGCACGTTTCACATCCTACAAGCTGTGTGGCGATGGCTGTGGAACAGTTCCAATAATATTGAAACTGATGATCGAAGACCGTTGATGCTCTTATTCCGAGAAGTTCTTTTAGCTCAGAGTGAAACTGACTGTGAATTAAAAAAAGAATCGTTATGCAGTCACCCATTGGTTGGCAAATATAATTTATTTCTTGATTATTTCCAAAAGCAATACTGGATTAGAAAAGCTGAATAGTGCCACTGTTTTCGCAAAGAATATATTACAAGAGGACATAACACAAACTAAAATGAATGAGATATATATTAATTATATTAAAATCATTTTTTTGTGCGTTTTTTATTAAATACCGTAACGAAAGTATATGAAAAATATCTGTGATATATAAAGAAAGAAACCTTTTCAAGATGATTTATATACATGTTTGCGGGATCTCGCTGACACAAGGATCCCGTGGGATCATGAATTTTAGTCCTGCACTACAAATTTGCAGCGGAATTAGAACCTACCTTTTACTCCCATAATTTATTTTAATAAAAATTTTAAATGCTCTCTGCGTTCCCGCCAGTATCAGGGTTGTATTGTGTATTCATGGAGATGGGTGGAGATGATGTGATACTAGCCGCTGGTACTTTTTTGATTATAGATGCTTTAACTAGTAATAAGAAAAAGAACAGGGAAAGAAAAGTGTGGGCGAGACGTCTCTTTTTGCAACATAAAATATATCACTACTCAGGGATGTGGATCACATACATTTAAAAAATTTTACGAGGATGGCTGCAGAAGATTTTAAAAACCTAATATATCTAGTAGGTCCTAGAATAGCCAAGACAGATACACCACTTCAAATAGCAATATCTGTTCAAGATCGCTTGGCTAGATATTACCCTACGCTTTGTAGCTTCTCCCGGGGCGCATTTTCCGTTTCCTATAGTGCTAGCGCAACCGAGTGCGCTAATCCTGTAGGAAACGGATACGCGAGACCTGTATTCCGTTCCCTAAGTGGTTAACGCACCTTATGCAAGTATTAGTATTAGTCGCGCCCGCTACTCTGAACAGTAAATGCTACGTCATTCGCGTCTTCAAGCCATCAGCTGATTAATACGTTAATCTGTTTGTTTATTGTGGTTAAGTAGTGGTTTATTTAGTGAGTGTTACTTAAGCACTATTGCAATGGAAGTTATGGAAGGTATCATAAAGCAGTTTGATGAAGAATGCCGAATCCTGAAATGTGATATGACAAATGAAAGCAAGTACGAGGTACTAGTTAGAACCAAAATGTCTATTGGGGACTGCAACAGCCAGTGTATTAATTGGATCAATAAATTTTCTGCTGTGAGTAAAACACAATGGATAGTGCGTCAAACCTATAATAATTTGGAGAGACTCCAATTTAGAAAAGATTTTGTTTGTCAACACAGCCGCAAAAATAAAACACGAAAACAAGACAGCACGCGTGCCCGAAATTTGAAATGTCCTGCTAAATTGATTGTCAAAGTAAAGAAATCTAACAAATACACAAAACTTAGAGATCCACTGTTGAAGGAAAATTTAAATACAATAATTGAGGTAAGATATAAACAAACTAAATATCTAAACTGCTGGCCACTCGAACTTACACATAGAGATTTTTAGGCAAAATTTAAAGTTCAATATTTTCAACAGGAATGCAAATTTTTGAACGCGTCTTGCAGATTTTAAGAGCTAGTTTTTTTCGGATCAAGCTGCATGACGTATATTTATCGTAGGACCATAGGTTTATTATACACGGGGTGATCAATGGAGTCCTGCAAAAAATCAAAAAGTTTGTATGAGTGAAATTTCCGTAAAAAATTTTTTTGGTCGTTGCAATATGGTTCGTTACTAAGGCAACATCAATATCTCTAGACGTTTTTGTCACTTTTTGGATTAAGGCCCTTAGGTCTTGTACACACTACTAAACATAAAATTTGGGTAGCAAAATTTTTAAAATGCTATAACTTGACATTGAATTGACGGATCTTGATGATTTTTACGGATTTCGAATCCTTATTTCACGTAGATTTTCTATAATCTAAGCATTTTATTTGGGGGTTGAAATATACAGGTTGAAATTTACACATTATACTGGGTCGATAATACACAAAAACATAGCGACAAGAACAAGTTTATTACATTATATTCTACAATATACAAGATTGGTTAACAACGGCCAAAAGTCAATTCTTACAAAATTTCTAATTCTAAACCTAATTTAAAGGTTCCTGCTATCCCTAAAAAAACCCTACTTTGAAATTGACGCGTCGCGTAGAAATTACAGCCGATCATAAATATGGGCATGGGGGTAGACAAAGAACTGAATGACTCCTTGAGACAATAAACTGGGGTGAAAGTTTTGGACAGAACAGTGAGAAAGACATTAAACAAAAACAACTTGAGGTGAGAATTTATTTTTACAAAAACTTAAATAATGCCAAACCTTAGAGCGCGTCGTACCCTACGTTTTTGTCTATTATCGACCCGGTGTAAATTTCAACCTGTATATTTCAACCCGCAAATAAAATGCTTAGATTATAGAAAATCTACGTGAAATAAGGATTCCAAATCCGTAAAAATCATCAAGAACCGTCAATCCAATGTCAAGTTATAGCATTTTAAAAATTTTGCTATGCAAATTTTATGTTTAGTAGTGTGTACAAGACCTAAGGGCCTTAATCCAAAAAGTGAGAAAAACGTCTAGAGATATTGATGTTACCTTAGTAACGAACCATATTGCAACGACCAAAAAAAATTTTTTGCGGAAATTTCACTCATACAAACTTTTTGATTTTTTGCATGACTTCATTGATCACCCCGTATATAATAAACCTATGGTCCTACGATAAATATACGTCATGCAGCTTAATCCGAAAAAAACTAGCTCTTAAAATCTGCAAGACGCGTTCAAAAATTTGCATTCCTGTTGAAAATATTGAACTTTAAATTTTGCCTAAACATCTCTATGTGTAAGTTCGAGTGGCCAGCAGTTTATATACTTGTATATTATATAAAGAGAAGTGTACGAGACACTCATTCATTCATTCATTCACGAATCAACGCACAGCCTAAACCCCTGGGTCTAGAGACTTGAAATTTTGCACAGGGGTTTCTTATATAATGTAGGGGCGCACTAAGAAAGGCTTTTTTAAAATTCAACCCCTAAGAGGGTAAAAACGGGGGTTAAAATTTTTCAAGGAATTACTATGTCTTAAAAACCACAAATACCAGAGATCTGAAAATTGGTATATTAGTCCTTCTATCAAAATAAGTGAATACGTATTTCACCATTTCTTAAAAATTTTATAAGGGGTGGTGTTAAAAGGGGTGGATTATTCTGGGAGTGATGGTTATACCTCAGGCTGCAAAAATGTCAAAAACCTTAAAGTTGGCATAAGGGGTTTCCTTCTAAAATAAACGATCACGTATTTTAGCATTTTTCAAAAAATTGCAAGGGTGCGGAGATAGGGGTGGGTTATTTTAATAAAGGGAATCAGGGAAATCCAACATTGTACGGTAATCGTTAAACGTGATGTTTAGATTTTGTTATAAAAAAAAGAAACGCACAACGGTTTTTGATATTCAAAAAAATTCAAGAAGGGGTGCACAGGATGGTCTCGGGGGTGGTTTTCTGTTAAACTTAGTTTCCTAAAGTATGGCGTGTGGGGTATCATTGAAAAAGAAATTTGATGTAGATTATGATACCATAAATGGTTTTTCAAAATTTTACTCCTGGAAGGGTGAAAAGGGGGGTTGAAGTTTTATAATATACAGACTCAAAATCATACTGCAGTTAGCCTGTGCGAAGAACGGGTACATAAGCTAGTCAATTTACTACTTACTTACGTCACTTGTGTCGTGTAAGCCCGTTAAAAATTCTCTAGGAGAGGGGTGTAAAGGGGGTAAATTCATAAGTTTGGAACCAAAGTAGATACGTACATGAGGTTTTCATCTTTATGATTCAATCCCGTAACAATACACTATTTTGACAAAATTTCGGGGATGGGGTGGTTTTAAAACTAAAACATGACTATATAAAAGTATTCCGTATACATCTCCATTAGATGGGTATCTTTAATAATACTTTTTAGTGCATTTTTAAAATAAAATCGTTTAACTTAAAGAGGTTTTTTTTTTAAGTTTTTATTCTGTTTCCATTACATAAAATCATGTTTTAATTTTCAGATTCATTTTGTTCATAATCATCGAATTAATGTTGCTGAAGCCTTTAGCTACCTACGAATGAGCGTGGAAACAAGGGAAACATTTCTAAAATACTTTGAGGACGGATCGTCACCAAGTGAAGCAAAAAGTTTTGATAGATCATGCCTAGTTGCAGGTACGCCTGTAGAGAAAATATGTGAATTACTTGGTAATGCTCACGTAAATCCACTTGATCGTACCATATACCATTTGTACGAAACTTGGAGGTAGGTCTTTTATTTTGATTTGTTTATTTTAGTAGAAAAATGGTTATTTAATTTTAGGAAAGAAAATTACGGCACACGAGAAATAAAGAGCGTCGTAAATAAATTCTTGGAAAGAAAGGAATATTTTAAGACAAATGGAGTAAAAATAGCTGTTCACGAAAACCCTTTTTGCTGCGTATTAATTACGCCTTTAATGCAAAGAGCTCATGCCTGTCGTTTTGCAGGGGAAGTCGTCTTTGTAGATTCAAGTGGTTCTTGCGATCAAGGCGGTTCCTCTGTTACGTTTATGTTCGGAGCTTCCAAAATGGGTGGGGTACCACTCTGTTGCATAATACATGAATTTCAAACAGAAGAGGTATACGAACTGTGTTTGGAGAAGTTCCGTGACTTAATTGGAAACGAATGATTTTATGGAATGGGATGTCCAGCCATCTTTATGACGGACGATAGTTTTGCCGAAAGGAATTCACTGAAAAAAGTATTTCCAAATTCTGTCGTACTTCTGTGCACGTTTCACATCCTACAAGCTGTGTGGCGATGGCTGTGGAACAGTTCCAATAATATTGAAACTGATGATCGAAGACCGTTGATGCTCTTATTCCGAGAAGTTCTTTTAGCTCAGAGTGAAACTGACTGTGAATTAAAAAAAGAATCGTTATGCAGTCACCCATTGGTTGGCAAATATAATTTATTTCTTGATTATTTCCAAAAGCAATACTGGATTAGAAAAGCTGAATAGTGCCACTGTTTTCGCAAAGAATATATTACAAGAGGACATAACACAAACAACATAATCGAGGTTTCCATCCGTATATTTAAAGATCAAGTTTTGAAGAGGTGCAAAGCTTTCAACGCGATATCTTTGGCTGATTTTGTTTGCGTTTATTTGGAAGAATTTTATAAACAAAAGATAATTTCATTTGCGAATGGACGTGATATGAAACTTGAGCATTTCTTCAAAAAGTTTTGCCATAAAGCTTGCCTTCTAGCGGTGGAAAAAAGGACAGACACAACATTTACAGTCACATCTTCAAAAGATAGCCATCTTTTGTATACAGTTGACATAACAATTGAGCAATGCGATTGTCCAGCTGGAGCGGGAGGAAAATTCTGCAAACATCTTTGTGCAGTATATAACACAGGTGTTAATTTGCAAACTACCCCACATCTGCTATTTTCTGATCGCATTGAGCTTGCCAATTTGGCACTTTTAAATAATTTTGATAGAACCTTTTTTATGGGTATGAAGGAAACCAACAATGAGATGATACAATCACCATCTTGCGATAATCATGATTTTGAACAGCCAATGCGATATAAACTAGATGATAATATTGTCTCAACTGAAGAATTGCAGCCGGATAATCATCCTGATGAAATAATTGAGGAGTTTAAAGCAGAACTTGCATTATTTCAGGATAATTTAAAGAAACTTCATATCTTCGCAGAGTCCCATCCTTCCAAATTTATGCTTAAAAACATAAAGAACTTAAACGCAAAGATTAATGGTATTGAAAGTGAACAAGATTTTTACCAAATTTGTTCAGCAATACAAAATATAAGGCCTGGAAGACGGATCAAAGTTCAACCAACATCAGTTGCGCGCCGTAAGAATAGAAAACTGCACGCAGGCACGAGAGCGATGCAGGCAGGTAGACCAGCTAATACCGAACTGAGAACGAAAGTCAATAAGACGAAAAGATCATTGAGTGCAAATATTTTTCTCAACACTCCAAATGCAAAAAGTCATGGCAGTGCTCACTAAATGTGCAAATATAATAGGTGTTTTTTATATTGTTTCATTATTCTCTTTTGTACGTATCTCCTTTATTGTTACCTACTTAGTATAAATATTCACCTCCTATACTAATTTGAATGAAATTACTTTTGTTATACGAACCTATTGAATACAATATTTAGTATAATTTTGCATATTTTTTTATTATTATTATTATTATTATTATTATTATTATTATTATTATTATTATTATTAGTTTGTATGTAAATTTGAAAAAACACACCTATAAAGTTCATGGTATAGGCGTATACGCACATATTTCTTTTTCAGGTACGCAAAGGCATGCTTAATAAAACCTTGAGATGCGTAAACCACTTAGAGAACGGAATTACAGGTCTCGCATCCGTTTCCTACACGATTAGCGCACCCAGTTGCGCTAGCCCAATAGGAATCGGAAATATGCTCCCGGGGCACATCCCATATTTTCATTAATAACCGCCTTCCGTTCTTAGGGTCCCATAATACAGGCTACCTGTCAAACTCGTCAATGGTCCATGTCAATGAGTTCCAGGCATTTTTCCCTAGCCTATTCAATCTTTTTTTAAAAATAAAGTTACTTGATTGAATATACTCTGCAAACAGGACAAACATGGCAAACATGGCAAACATTCGTGGTCACTGCGCACCAGCCAACGACTAACCAACAGCGACAACCTAACGACAACCCTTTGTGAAAACCTGATTTACCGACAAGCTTCGAAAAATGTTTTGCAAGTTCCGTTCTGTTTGGCGTCACGTAATGATTAGCGCAATTTGTTGCAGCGCGCGCGACGTGTTTGGTGCGTTCGTAGCGTTTTGTTGCAAGTAAATACATACCTTAATAGACGTAATTTATTGTTTGGGCGTGTTTGGATGGATTGGTTGTTCAATAATATTAACATAAAGGGTGTTATTAAATTCACTGCATATATTGGAACGGGTAACTCCTAGGGTAGTCTACAGACATACCCAATACTTTTTTCCCTAAAATCGCACATTTTTTGTGTTTTAAAAACTGCCCAAATGTCGGCTCTTATTCGACGCTTCTGAAGAGCCTGACGTGATAGGCTCTAATATTACAAAGAAAAAGCAAATGATCCAGCCGGGGCATTGCCAAACGTAAATATTGCCGTCACATCTAATTTTGTATCAGTTTTAGTGAAAACCGAAAATAATCCAAAGTATTTTTAATTCCACAGACGCATTTTACCAAAAATATGTATTTTAATTTAATAGCAGTTTCTTTACTTAATATGGGAAAATATGAACCACTCGTGAAATCGGTTGAAATTGTAACTAGAATCAAACAGGCTATGTTATACCGACAACACAAAGAATTATGAGGCGCTAAATTACGTTATTAATGAGATGAGCATTATTCCTACTAGCTTAAACTTTCTGCTAAAAAAAGGTTAAAGGTCTAAACGAAACACTATTCACAACTACACAGTATTTTAAGTTATAACCAAACTTCTTACATTACAGCATTTGCGAAAAAAAACATTATTCTGTTTCGTACAGCACATTAAGAAATTTGTTATTCGCCCTTTTGTCAAGAAAATGATCATAACTTGCCGATTACATAACACGTAAATATTATTAGTGTTAAATTTAATTCAGTTTTCAACCGTATTAGACTAATTCCTATAATCAAAGCACAAACCAGATAAAACTGAGTAAAATATTAGTTAACAACGGAACGACGAAGGCCATTCTTTAGGCAGCAAAAAGAAACTACATTATTATTTAAAACTAACTTCTAAACAAAAAATATTGATAACATTTATAATATGCACGCGTGTTTTTATTGTTGTCTATGCAGTAGAGTACGTTGAAATAAACAAAAACCAGACAGGGGTAAAATTATTTCAGATATTGTTTCAACGCTAGTCGCAGGAAGTTAGTTTTTGTTACATATAATGCGAATTGAAAAATTGGCGAAAAAACGATTGAATTGCCGAACGCTGCTATTATTTCCACAGAATTTTTTCCTATCTCTTATGCAACAATAACTATTGGTAGTTTTTTTTTTGTTGCCTTGTTACGTCAGGGGTAAAAGTATTTGAAACAATTAGATATGTCAAATAATTTATTTAGGCGGCAAGAGCTGAGTTGTTTAATAATAAATAAATATCTTTTTAATTTTGTCAGTGCTAATTGTAAAAATATACCGCGGATTATTTTAAGCATTGTGTTTTAATTAGTAAGTGGACCGTTTTTTACATTAATGGCTGTCCTACTGTTTTGTTAGTGTTGTATAAGTTTAACGTAAACCGAACAACCCTATTCTTTCTTTGGTAAAATATTTCTACAGAAAGTACATTTTACAGAGATTTTACTCTAAAAGTACCAAAAACATTAGTTTTCGTTTTAAATAGTGCGGATAGTGACAAAAAAGCTGGGAATCTTTGTGTTTAACTTTTTTTAATTTTCATTATTAGTCGAGTGCTCTTTTTTGCATTAATGGCTGTACTGTGTTGTTAGTGCGTATTTGTAACCTAAAATATTTTCAAAAGAAGCGTGTTTTTGAGGGAGTTTACTTTAAAGGTAACAAAAGCATTATTTCTTATGCCGACTAGCCTAGAAAAAATTATTGATAGAATTGGCAACCTATTCGTACTATGTATTTCTTGCCATTATTGCCAAAATTGCCAAATTTAAGGGGCTATTACTAGCTTATTTATTGGGAAGCGCCTTTTGTGAATATTTTTCTCCAATCTGAATTCATACCAGGATTTAATAATAATAATAAAGATGTTTATTTATGCCAATAAAAATAATTTAAATATAAATATAAAATTGATAAAAGTAAAAAAGAAAACCAAAAAATGACACTAGTATACTAGTATACCGGTTTCAATATATGCAGTGGATTTCATAACACCCTGCATTTGTTAAAGAAAGCACGAGATGACTAAACAAGCCTGTTAAAGAGTGGCTTCTAACAGTTTAAGTTGTAAAACATTATGTTATGCAGATAACAATATAATTTTTTTATTTGAGTAGAAATAAAGTTAATAATATGATCATTCTATTTTAAGTGTAAGTCAATCAGGCCTGGAACTACAGGGGAGAAGGGCGGATAAAAGAGGGCAGTTGCCCCGGATGGAATATTGGAGAGGCGGCGCTGGTGTTTCTCGTAGACTGGACCAACGTGAATAGGGGCCATTTTGTCTCCGTGTCGTTTCTTTTACACATTTTTCATCTTGGTATTTGCTCGACCAATATTGACAAGTGGCGCTCACGCCCTGACTCTTGGCCTTTCTGGCCCAACCTTGTCTATATTGGTGATTGGCGTAGGCTGGGCTAACATATAGAGGGGCCTTATATAATAAAAAATCGGTCTCCTTTCACTAGATCCCGACCTTTAGGTCGCCCGTTGCGACCTGCCATTAGCTCGTTGTGGCAGCCTTTCGGGTGCCAGATATAATGTATGCTGCTAAGTAAATATAGTGCGGCGCACTATCTGTGATGCAATAAACCGCAAACCGTGGCAAAAAGCTGAATTCTGTTTGACCAAGCCTTCAAATCATATGTAATTTTTATATCCATTGAAATAGCTTTAAAAATATGTTTAAAATAAATTGTAGAAGTTTTCTAAAACGACATTAATGGTACTTATACTGATTATGAAACGTGGTGAGATAATCTAAAGTTGCATTTGCCAATCGAACATGTATTTGATGAGCATAACAACTGCTTTGTAGTTTAAGGAAATATACTAATTAGTATAATTTCTTACAATTTAAATAAACACGCTATTTCTGCGGTGATTTCTTTTGATTATATGCATATTCTTGGAGAACATTTATTTTATGAGGATGAAAGTGAGAATTTGTCAAGATATTCAAAACGAACTTGAAACAAATGTCTACTTGTTGGGCAGCTCCTCTTAGGGACAAATTTGTAATTTTTAACAAAATGTGGCGTCTGCAAACTTTTCATCCCATCAGTGACCCTTTTTGGTCTTCTTCGTCTACCTATCTCCCCCTACCCTATCTCTGCAATTTTTTGTTTTTTAAAATATATGAACCTTATCACTGTAGATTTTGAAATAGGTTGACGGTCTGGTTGAAACCACAGAGGCCGATTAAGAACATCAATATTAAAATTGGATTTCAGCGGGTGCACTCTCGAATGTCGCATTCGACACCAACGTAATTTCGCTTAAAAATTTATATTTGATAATTTTGCTTTTACTGAGGTTCTACCTAACCGCTAAAAATGTTGATCTTCATGAAATCAAGAAATGCAATACGTTTTATGCTAAATAAATCGATGTCGCATGCGATACTCGGTAATTAATGTTTGAGAACACAACTAGATTTAGGTTTTGTAGCTTGTGAGTAGTGCATTACCCTAGAATGGACCGACGGTATGATTTACGACTGACAGGTCAATGGATCATATCGTCCCCTGTCTCACGAACTGTCGTATCTCATTTTTTTTGAAATTTGAGATAAGTGGCCAAGACATATATTTTTGCATGAACTTTACTCTGACGAAGTGTCGTATCTCAGTCTATATTAATTTTCGAGATACGTCATTTAAAATATAGGGCGTATACCAAAAAACCAGATTTTAAAGTCTCACGAACTGTCGTAAGTCGAGTTACGACGCTTCGTGAGATTTCCGTTTGCAGCGAGCACCGAGTATTATAACATATCGAACACGTTTAAACGCTTCTTATTCGTTTGCTGTTTTGTGCTCTCCATTTCGCTTGTGAGTTTTTGTGTTAAGTTTAATATAGGTACATTACATTAGTGCACTATGGACGTTTTAGTGTTGTGGGACGATGGGACAAAAAATGTTGTTAGTTCAACAGAACTTATATACAGTGCAAAGCTAAAAGTAGGAGTTGAGGTTAGAATGAATTATGATAACATTGTATACTACGGCAAGATAATAGCAACAGAAGAAGACAACTCGACTGAAAGTGATGTAGAGTCTCTCGAAAATGTGCCACTAGCACATTTGCAAAAAACTAAACACTATTCCGCCAAAGATGATATCTATTCTTCCGAAGACGACCTCCCATTAATTAGAATTGTAAAACCCAATGCCAGAAATGTAAACAATCCAGACTCAGATCCGAATTTTACTCGAGTTTGTGAAGCCCCTGAATGTAAACAAGAAATCAAACAAATCAAATATTATTTAAAACAAGCCATCTCCAGAAAGACTATAAAGTTTTGTCATTAAAACGACAGAAAAATGATATCAGAGACCTGACACCTCTTCGCCTAAATTCGGAGCCAAACAAGATATCTAGCGAAAAGTATACAGACCTCTGTAGTCTGTGTGGAGGAAACACACCTGTTGTAAAGCTAACTGAACACCAGGATTTTTACAGACTCTTACCACATACATAAAAGTTATTTGAAACTTAACATTTATATATTATGTATAGATATTTTTATTTTGTTGTCCAATAACTGAATATTTAAGTTTCTTAATAATAAAAATGAAAAATATCCTTTGGCCCCTTTTTATTGTTGTAATCAACAAAAATATTTTTGTAATGTGACAGTTTGCTTGACGTATCTAGCAAAAAAAAAGGAATATTTACAGAAATTTGGTCTCACGAAGTGACGTAACTAATTGTTTTTTCAAATTTTAACGTACCTTTCAAATATATTAATTTTTTTGTGTGTGCAAAATTGTAGAATATCTGTTAAAACATTATCAAATGCGAAAAAATTTGCCTGAATTTATTAATAGTCTTGCAATGATTGATTAAATGTCATTAAAAACTTAAAATCGCGCCTCCTGTAAAACTAGGAAAACTGAGTTACGACAGTTCGTGAGATAGGGGACGATATGTTATAGTACTTACGCTACCGCAATTGATTCTTTTAGACAATTTTCATCGATCTCACCGTCGCGTGGGATTTCTAATTTACTGCCCACCTGGGCTCTTTACTTTTCGGGGGTCGAGCGTGATGGATTTATTACCTGTCAAGATTTGTTATAAAGAGGGTTACTTAATCTTGATGTTATGCCGAGCAAAAGTAGGTGATAGATATTTTAAAATTTCAATTTTTTTTAGATTTTAAGGGCTGTCAAGATTTTTAGGGTACGCGTGGTAGATAGAGATTTATAGGATACTAAAGAATAAGAAAGGATAATAAGTATAAGTATTGACATTTCTTAATTAAATATTAAAGGAACGCGAGTGATATATATTTTTAAAAATAAGGACACGTTCCCTCTTGAAATTTATTGCCTGTCAATATTTTCTGTACAGGTGGATGAGATAAAGATTTATAGGTTATAAAAAGAATAAAAAATGATAGTAATTAGTAATAGTATTTTTCGCCGGAGTGGCAGTCGGCTAGACGGTCTGATGGCTAGTTGGCAGATAAATCGATATACAGACGAGCGTGAGTGCGTGAAATTTAGAGCTTCAGACCAAATAGACGAGTGGATAGATGGTCTGATAGATGAGGAAATGGGTCCAGTGAGTCGAGCAGGTAGACAGAGTGGTGGCAGAGTAGACAGTCTGATAGCTAGTTAGACAGAGAGACAGACAGACATACAGACAGACATACAGTGAGACAGACTCACAGTCAGACAGACAGAGAATCAGTCAGTCAGGCAGACAGACAGACAGTCAGACAGGCAGATAGGCAGTCACACAAACAAACTGCCGAACTAACAGACAGATAGACAGGCAGGTAGACAGGCATCCGTGTGTGAGTGTGAGTATGTGTAATTTGGAGCATCGTACCAAATAGGCAGACGGATAGATGGTCGTTTAGATGGGACAGAGGGTCTAGATAGCCGAACAGTCAGACAGCCAAACGGCAAGCAATTAGTCAGTCAGACAGACAGTCAGATAGCCTGACAGTAAGAAACACAAATAAAAAAGAGATAGACAACCAACTAGTCAGTCTAACAGTTATACAGACAGTTAGGCAGTGTGGCCAAAAAAATTATAACGTAAAGTTTACCCTCAGTTCTATGTATAAAAACATTCACAATTCAAACAATATATGAAATATGTAACTCATGTTTACAAGTACACATCTAGGAAAAGAATGAAGAACTTGCCTATTCGGAAATAAAATTACCAATAAAATGCTAAAAAATGGTTTTAATTACAAATTTTGAACGTTTCTTTTAGAAAAAAGGGGTAAAGTACAAGAATTTTATGGCAAAATATTTTCCTGTTTAGCAGTGGGTGGGGAAAACGAGGAAATTTTGAAATCTAAATTTTTATTTTATTTATTATCCTATGTACTTCACGATTGTACCATTTTTGATTTAAATAAAAATAAAAAATAACGCAAATATATTTCAATAATCATGTATTTGAAAACCCACTTGTCCAATCGCCTTTTTGGTTAATTTTAGCTTTATAAAACCCTTTGTTCTCTTATTGTAGATTTTGCAGAAAAAACCTTTAACAGCGTCGAATTTTTTGCAAATATAAGGAAAGTAGTTAATGGATTTAAAGCACTTAGAATATAATATTTATTCATATCTCTCAAAAAAAAAAAAAATAAAAAAATTATAAACAAATGTTACAAAGTAATGGTTTTAAAATTTTAAATGACCTTAATCAGCCTACTAGAATGAATTTTCAAATAAACTGTGGTACTTTAATAGACCATATTATAAGTGACAACATAGAAAATGTGAATACCCAGTTAAAAGATTACTTTTTTACAGATCATAAGATTATTTTCATGGAAATTGATAGCTCTATTTTAAAATCCAACGAAACGGTTAATCAAAAATATGAAACTTTATCGATTAACTTCGATAATATTATAAACAATCTTTTAAATCATTTGGATTCTACTAATATTGAACAATTAACCTTTAGCAATCTTTCCAAAATGATCAACTATGAAATTTCCAAAAATACTGTAACTAAAAAAATGAAATATTGTTTCAATCTTAAAGAAGGTTGGTTTACAAAAGAATTATCTGATTTGATTTCGGAAAGAGATAAATTATATAAGTTATATAAGAAATTCCCTAATAATAATCTTATTAAAAAAAAATTTTTAGAACAAAAAAAAAGAGTTAGAAGAACAATACATTTCAATAAAAAAATTTTTTATGAAAACAAATTTAAAAATACGGAAGGAGACATTAAAAAAACGTGGCAAATTTTAAAAAATATGTGTAATAAAAAAACCGAAAACAAATCATTTATCTTGGAGAATAGTAAAGGAGAAAAAATATTAAACGTTGAGGATCAGGCAAATATGTTCAATAATCATTTTACAAAAATTGCAGATAAATTAGTGAAAAAATATAGTATTAAAAAAACAATTGTGTGCAAATTACTGTACCTCAGAATGAAGACTGCTGTATGTACATTAAAAAAACCAATGACAAGGAAATTGTTGAAATTATTAATAATCTTAAATCAAATTCTGCACCTGGAATTGATGGAATTAAACCTAAAAATACAAAAAAATTAAAAAACGTTCTAGTCCCTTTTTTATCTTTTCTGATAAACAAATACATTGATTTGGGATATTTTCCTGATGAACTTAAGGTAGCAAGAATAACCCCTGTTTTTAAATGTGAAGACAAAAAAAATGTTAGCAACTATAGACCTATATCTGTCTTGTCTGTATTTGGTAAAATTTTTGAAAATGTTCTGTACAAAAGATTACTAGTTTTTTTAAAAGAAATAAATTACATCTCTGAATTTCAGTATGGATTTTTAAAAAGAAGAAATACTGAAATCGCAATAACAGAACTTTTTGAATTTTTATATACTGAAATTGATAAAAAGAATAAAATAACAGGGCTGTTTCTAGATTCTAGAAAAGCTTTTGATATTGTAAATCATAAGATTTTACTAGATAAACTGTTTAAAATTGGTATTCGAAATAAATCATTTCATATTTTTCAAAATTATTTAACAAATCGATATCAGTTTACTGTAATAAATGGAATTCAAAGCACAAAAAATCTGATTGAATGTGGAGTACCACAAGGCAGCGTATTGGGCCCTTTGCTTTTCTTAATATATATCAATGACATCTTTAATGTTAATTTATCAGGTAAAATGTTACTTTATGCTGATGATGTTGCATTATTTTACAGTGGTAGTGAAAATGAAGTAATTTTAAACATGACAAATGACATAAGCAAAATTGAAATATGGTGTGAAAATAATATCTTTTATTTAAATGAGGATAAATGTCAATATATGGAAATTGGTAAAAAATTCATGAAATCTAACATTCTAAAAATTAATAATAAAATCATTAAAAAAGTTGAGAATTTTAAATATTTAGGATTACTTATAGACAGTAAATTAAATTTTAAAGACCACATAAACAATATAATATTTAAAATTAATAGACTAACTGGTATGTTCAAAAGGTTTTCACAATATTTAAATTTAAATACTAAAAATTTGCTTTATTTTGGCTACATACAGTCAAATTTAATATATTTATCATCAGTATGGGGCCAGACCTATAAAAACAATATAGAGAGGTTACAGATATGTCAAAATAAGGCAATTAAAGTACTATTTAACTATCCCTATTTAACAAGTACAATTTACCTGTATAATATTATTAAATGTATGAATGTAAGTGAAATAATTTTTTACCAACAAATGAAACTCATTCATAAGATTTCCAAAAAACAATTGGAAAGTAACCTAATATTATTGATAAGAAATAATATACATAATCATAATACTCGAAGTAGTGATAATTTTTGTTTTAATAAAACCAAAACTTCAAAAGCAAAGAACGCTTTGGGTCATAATGGTTTAATTTTTTATAATAATTTACCAATTACTCTAAAATCAATAGACAATCTAAAAAAATTTAATATAGAACTTAAAAAATATATTTATAATAATCGCATTGTATAAGCCATGATTCGGTTTCAAGAAAAGGAAAATAGTGTCTTTTTATAGTAGTTTTTTATATGAACCATATATAAAATCTTTGTATTTTCTTTTGGTTCTGAAATAAAGATATTTGAACTTAAAGAGTTCAGTATCGAAAGGTATTAAATATTCAATATAGAACCCAAGAATATTCATGTAATTATCTTATCATTCAGGATGTGCTGAAATGTTTACGCGTTTTTAAGTTTATTCCCCTGTTATTCGATTCTTTAAACATCGTTCAGTTTCACTAAGAAGGTTTAAGGTTTAGACCGTCTTAAATAAAGATCTTATAGCTGTTCAGTTATGTTTGCCTGGCTTTTGTCCTGTCTTTGTTAATAAGGTGTCATTAAAAACTTGTAAATTATTCTGATATGATAGCTAGTCGGCAGATAGGTCGATAGACAGACAGACAAGCGACCAGATTGGTGTGTGTGTGTGTGTGTAAGTGTATGTGAAATTTTGAGCATCGTACCAAATAGGCTGGTTGGAATATGAGCAGTTAGATGGGAAAATGTGGTGCAGATACTCAAATAGATAGACGGGGTGGCGGCCGGGTACACTGACTGATAGCTAGTTGGGCAGATACGTCAATAGACAGACAGGCAAGCAGCCAGACAGCCATACGCGTGAGTGTGTGAGTGAGCGTATGTGAAATTTAGAGTTTCGTACCAAATAGAGAGACGGATAGATGATCCGCTAGATGAGAAAGGGGATCAAGATAGGCGCACAGTCAGACAGACAAACAGGCAAACAATTAGTTGGTCAGCCAGTCAGACAGGAAGGCAGATAGCCAGAGAGCTATACGTACAAATAAACAAACAGATAGACAACCAACTAGTCAGACTGCTGGTTATAGAGTCAGCCAGACAGTGCGGTCAAAATAAAATATTTTTACCCTCAATTCTAGGTATAAAAACAGTCGCGACGCCTACAATATTATTAACACCGTTTAAAGTACGTACGTCTCGATGAAAAGGATATAAAATCCTTAGGAATACCTGAATAATACAACTTTTATTCACAGTACTATTTGAAAATGGCTGAAGTTATTAATTATGGACATAAATTAAAAAAAAAATGTTTAATTTTTACCCCGTTTTGACGGTTTTTCCAAACGCTAGCAATTTATTCGTTTATTGTTGAATTTATGCAAAAGTGAGTTTGATTTAAATAAAATAAAAAAGAATAACGCAAATGTGGTTCAATAATCAAGTATTTGGAAAACCTCCACATGTCCAGTAGCCATTTCGGTTAATTTTAGCTTTATAAAAACACTAAGACTTCATAAATTTAAGAAAATATAATTAAATACCAGTTTCAATGTTTTTTTTAATTATTTTACGTAACAAATAAAACGGGTTTTCAATTTTCCTTAGAACAAACATTGCAGGTTATGTAGGTTTCTCAAATATGGGGTACATTTAAAAGAAGACTGAAGCATTATTCAAGTTACACATGTTTGGCCTTTTTTATATTATGCAATGGAACTGTACGGGTTAAAAGCTATTCGTAGAAAAAAGCTTGGCTTTTTTTGTGCAGATTCTATATAAGTAATCCAGAGATATTGAGGCTACGGAAGAAAATTAGCAGATTTTTTAAAAAAAAAACCTTCAATTTCGCTGAATTTTTGCACTTATAAGAAAAGAATAGATCTGGACGTTAAAATAATCATGACAATTCCACTCATGTATAAATAACCCTATTAGAAAACACAAAAATCGTAGTTTGCTATCGGCTAAAAAGGAAGGAACAGAAATGCAACTGGATAAAAAAATCGGATAAATTTCAACTAGGTACATCACCATGGTAACAATTGCAACTTATTTGTTAAAGCGTCCGGTACGTCAGATTGAAAGATTACGTTGTCAGAAGTAATTTTTATCATGTCCCGATTCGGAAATACCTGCGACGCAGAGATAGAAAGAGAAATAGAAAATTCTATTCCTAAAAATACAAAGAAAAGTCAAGCATCAATTTGGAACCAATTTTGCATATTTTGCAAAGAGTGAAATTTTGATGTAGACAAAAAGCAACCGATTGAAGATTTAGCAAAGATACTGATGGATTGGGGTTACAATATGAAAAAGAAAAATGGGGAATATTATAAGGAGTATGTTGTCAAGACCATGTGGAATTCTACGGCAAAGATGTTACAAAATTTGTATTTTGAAAAGTTTAAAGTTATTTTTAATCCTTTCACTGACTTGCGACGCACTTTGTTAAACAAAAAGTGTTTAGTTAGAAACTGTCAAAGATACTATGATGCGTATCATTGACCAAGTACTTACGGCTTAAAACTTGAAAAGAACATTAAAAAAAATTCAGAAAGATACCCTAAAACAGAAACAGCAGGGTGTTGTGGTGAAGCCAGGTGTAGTAGAGCGCGTGCAAATTAGCCCACAGCTCAGTTAGCCGGAATAGGTTCGATTGGACGCCACCTGTTTTTTACACCGACACAAACTGGAAGTCGCCTAGGTGGTTTAGGGACCTGCTTCTCACACAACAATCCTGCTATTCATAATTTAAAATTCAGAAAAAGCATAGAGCGCAGTGAGCTGGATAAAAAAACAACTTAATACGTTGAACCCTATATACATTTATTTATACTAATTGTGGTTGACAAAAAAATTAGTTGTTGTTGACAAAAGGTGTTGGGCGATTTTGCCCCCGCAAAATAAAGAAAAGGTTGCACAAAGTAATAACTTCCTGAGGAAGTCTATCCTCAGAAACGCATAAAAAAAGTAGGCTGGCTCCTTAGCCCCTACTGACGGCAATAGGGATGTTTCGGAGCCCCTACGGAAGAGAAGTAGGGATGCGTTGTAGCCCCTACCAAAGACCCTAGGAACAAAACAATTCCTAGTAGTTACAGTAATTTAAATCTAATTAATAAAAAAAACATATCAGAAGTTACGTTAATAGAACAGCTGACTATTCGGAGAGAAACAATTGACTTGAACTAAAGTGCCGAAATTTAATTAATTTTTTATTAATTAATTAATTTAACATTAAAAGAGAAAGTCATTGGCTTGAACTGAACCGCAAAATTTAGGTAAGTAGAAAAATATTTAAAATAAGAAGCTACGTTAATATAAAAAAAACTACAAATAAAAGAGAAAATAATTATTTGCAAAATTTAAACGAGCTTAGGATATGATTAAAAAGTTACGTTAAACAAAAGTTAATATTTGGAGAAATAATTTACTGGAACTAATCCGCAAAATTTAAGATCATTAAATAAAAGGCTAATAATAAATGAGAAAGTCAGTGGCTTGAAATCAATCGCAAAATTTAAGTTAAGTTACAAAACCCAAAATATGAAGTTATTTTAATTAAAAAAAAAGTTACCAATGAAAGAAGTAATCGTAAAATCCCAGATTGCAAAATCTAAACAAGCTTAAGATAAGATTAAAAAAAAGTTACGTTAATAAACAAAATAACTTATTACTCAAAGACATTGTTAACTAAATACAATGGTACAGTTCATTGGCACTTTAACGATAAACGTTAATATTTAAAAAGAAATAAATGTTCATTAACTGACCAGGTTCAACGCTGTATTATGTTATCTTACATTCACAATAAAAATAATAAATGTACAACAAAGGAAAAATAATTAATTGATAATTAAATCATAAGTTTACGCTAGATTCAAAGTATAAACAAAGGCTTAAGCGTAGCCAGTAAAAATAACTAAAAATTGGAACCTCAGTTGGCTTGACCTAAGATTTAAACGTTTAAGCAAGATTTAAAGTAAAAGAAAAGCTTAAGTGAAGCCAAAAAAAGACAATAGTTGACACTTTAAACGCCTACTGTAGCTTGACTTAAAAGCTAAGCGCTCAGCACTAATTCAGTAAACCCGAGTCAATTTAAGATAACATAAGAAAACAAAGGCAATTTAAATGGAGAAACCGTTTAAATAGAAATAATCAAAAATATACCTCTTATGTACACAAAGCTTAAATTAAAAGCAAATATATCGCTACCATGAAACTACCTAACTACTCTAGGTTCCCAAAAGCAGGTTTAACTAAATATCAAGCATTTACGTAACTAAACTACCCTAAATTTCAACCAAGCAAATGGTACGATAAAATAAGAAGTGTAAAACGTGTACGAGCTTAATAAGTCCAATAATAGTCAAATGACAAATTGCAAATAAAATAATAGGTTAATTAATCTCTCAGAAAACATAAAAATATTATTTAACCCCCCGTTATAAACAAACGCAAAAATAAATCTAAACTTTCCAACTTCATAAACAATAAACCCGAAACTTCAAGCCCGTACACGTCTTAACTTATAAAAAAAGGGAATAAAGGTTTTGTGGTACTCATCCGGAATATTATTTAATTACATTAAAAAAAGCTTTCCTAACAGGATAGCGACTGAAATAATAATAACATTAATAAATTTAAAAACACTGGCTATAACGCTTTAATTTTCCACTGAGGTATATGACAGGCTTGTCAATGTCAAACTAACTAGTACCACAAATTCCTTTATTCATATAAAAATTAAAGTTTGAAAATAAGATTAGAGATAGCAAGCTCTGCAGATGATTCGATAGCATCAAGCCGGTAAAAAAAAAACTTGACAAAACTACTGTATATTAGGTGATTATAGACATAACTTATGGATTCTAAAGATTAATCAAGCTTCTAAAAGAATGTAAATTAGGTAAGGTATAATTAATAATAATGACTTGACTTGATTATGCTCGCTAAAATTTTAATTATAAGGTATGGGCGTAAAACAGGCAAATAAGTATCTAAGAAAAAGGCATGGCCCTAAACAAAAAAATTTCATGGTCACTCATGTACCGACCGGAGTACTGATTCTACTTAAAATGGAACAAAATCTAAGCCCAGCCGTTACAGCTGGCCTGTAAGCTGATATAAAGGGGTTCTAACTATATTTAAGGGCATAAAATAGGCAAACAATACATAGTTGAAAAAACAAAACACGCGGCAGAAAAACTTCAAGGTTTAACTTACCCCTTAAACAAGGAGGGCTCGAAATTACAAATCCTAAAGACAGAAACGCCAAACAGGGCAGCTACCAGCAGCTTCCAAAGGTCAAGCCGATGTTGGTGGCTGATAGAAATAAAAGAAAGAATCCCTTAGACTAGCCAATTTACCATACCCTTAGACGTGCCAATTTACCATGCATCACGATGCAGCATCGCAGAAAAACATCTATATAAAAACTAGCTCACCTGATATGATGTTATCGAACGAAGTCGTCACAAAAATCCTGCGTCTTGCAAGTAAAAATTCAGCAGAAGAATTTAAATCGCAGTATCGAACTTTAATCCAAGAAACTTATGCCTCCAAACTGAAGCTTTTAAGTCCCACACTGCAAGGCAACTTCGTCGAAAGTCAGTATCTAAGTGGCGTCTCGTGTCCAGAAGAAAAGAATCACATTGCTACCCCACTAACGACAACTAACAAAATGGGGCCCGTGAATTTCCGTCCTTGCGCTGTCGACCCTACTAAAAATCTTCCGCTACAACCTGAGGCCTTAACGACCGAGCATCGAATAACCGCGCTGGCCACGCGAAAATGCCAAGTTGCTCTAGGACAAATTTTAAACCCTCCGGTTTGGCAACACTGGAAGGCCTTGTCAATGACAGCGTTAGTCCATCTAACCCCACAAAATCTACAAGAATTAAAACAGAATTTCTAAAACTTAATGTTTGAGCAAAGAAAATGTTTGGAAAACGAATCTAAATAATAGAAAATGCTAAATCCAAGAATCCAAGACAGTAAAGGCCATGTGACCAATAACCCTACAAATTAAGGGCGCTTCAATGTTGGAAGAGAATGTAAACAAGGGGAAAATGTATGTAAGTAGGCTCTCAAAACTTAATAACTAAAGAAGTCAGCACAAATAGACTAATGGCGACTTGTCTATACACACAGGGTGGACTTTAAGCAAGGCGAAAAAAAAGTTCAGGGTCCAAAAAAAAGGGAACGTTAAATCGAACTACAAGCTGTGAAAGATGGCCAGCTGATGTCAAGCTAATTTGGTCAAGAAAAAGAAAAGCAATCAACATCCCCAGGGGGTAGTAACCGGGAAAGCAAGGGAAGGGGACCACACAGAAAATACAACTTCTCAATCAAGGTAAATTATTAAGTAAAAACAGGCGTTCGTGAATAAATTAATTATTATAACAAACACTGACTCTGTGACAAAAAATGACCTGTCACAACTTCACCTCTCCTACGAAAGGAGGGAAATTTTCCAATGAAAATTAACCGACGATAAGGATCAGAGGCTCTCTGTAGATACAAGAAAATTGAAAGGGAAAATAAATTACCTGCGCTATGCCAGCGCCAAAAAAACAACATAAGTAAGGATATGTGGAAACCCAAGGTAGTACCATATAACTAATACTAACTAACAAGACAGATAACTCAATCTTAAAATAACTAAATACTCAGAGCAATCTTTGGTCCCTTTGCCACTAGTCACCCAGTGACCCCCTCCCGGAAGATTCAGTGTGGAACGTAAACCCTAGGTTGGTACGGGAGCTAGCACTGCCTTACACCCAAAAATATTGTGGGGAACCTCGTTTACTGGCCTCACACGAAGAATCGTCCCGAATTAAATCACCAAGTGACATGCGTCAAAGCAACCAAAGGGTGGACAACTAAAAGGGAAAAGATAAATATAATACAACATAAGTAAAATGAGAAGAAAAGAGGGATAGCCCAGATGATCCACCATACAAAAGGGAGTGGATTGTAGCATCCACCAAGTTAAAAGATGTACCAAATGGGAAGCACATCGGTTCCTGTATAAAACAAAAAAAAAACTTAATTAGGGTGTTCTGAGCGGTGGCACTGCCACCGGCCTGTCGCAAACTAATAGGCCGACTTGAGCTCAGGCCGAACAAAGTAGCTTGGTCCTCCCCTGGCCCGCCGAACAAGTTCGATGGGCAAACTATTACCCCAGGGGTCAGACTTCCGCCCCCCTGAACAGCCCTTCCAGTCGGTCTGCTCTCCGAAGGATCGATGATCTAACAAAGAGCGTCGAAGCGACATCCGGTAGCACCCAACACCATGCAGCCTGTAAAACGAGATAGGCATAAATGTCTAAATCGATAAAGCCAAAATAAGGTAAAGTCGCAATCGGGAGAGTTTTATCTTGTCTAAAAGGTGAATAGACAAAATATATCAGTAAGGATCTAAGCGCAAAACCAGTAAATACTGAAATGGCGGCAGACTACTATATAGTTCTTCCAAGACCTAGACCTAAGACAAATCCAAATAATAAATAAAATACCAAAGGTATCAAGGTAAATTAGAGCCAATCAAAGACCAATCACGGTAAGGTAAGTAAATCAAGGAAGGAAAAAAAAGTAACGGAATGAACGCAAAGGTAATCGAAATAGCGCAGAGGTAAGTAAACTAACACAAAGGCAAGCAAATTATCGCAAAGGTAAGCAAATTATCGCAAAGGTAAGCAAATTATCGCAACGGTAAGTAAATTATCGTAAAAACAAGTAAATTAACGCAAATGTAAAAAGGTAATCAACCAAAAGTAAATGAAACAAGTTAATCAAACTAAAGGTTCGCAAATCGAGATAAAGAAAATTGGGTTACTTGCCAATAACCAGCAGTGAATCCCACCATAAGTGGTATTCTCAACTTCACAAAATCAGCAAAAGGAGAGAAAGAAAATTGTGTTTCTACTCTAAATCCCCAAAGAAAAGACAAAGTCGTACTCGAGCAAAAACACATACTAGTTTAAATAACCGAAATTTCCAGACACAAGTAGGGAATAATAATAAAATCACGTCAAGGTAGAGAAAATTAAACCAAATTAAAGTAAAAGGTCACATCAAGGTAAATACGTCAAATCAAGGTAATAAAAAAAGGTCCAATCAAGATAATAAATAAAGACTTTTGGCTCCAGGCTATAATAAAAGACAATTCATAGTAAATGAACATAAAAAAAACGATAAAGAAAAGAGATCCAAAATTAATTAATCACCGCCTTCTAACCAAGTAATCAAACTTAAATATCCATGTGACACACCGACCCCATTCCGACTCGCGCCGAGATGGGCGTCTGCGTGAGACTGGCAAACGTAAAAAGGTGAGCTACGTTAAATGACAATAAACGATACTATACGTTACTATACAATAAACCAAGTGACGATAAGGTAAAATAAATCAGGTAGTGACAGATAAAAGATAACGAGGCGTAAGGCGGCGATGGCAAGTGAAAGCACTAAGGCAGCTGAGGGCTTACCTACTACAAACAATAGAAGCAAGGCAGCTGAAGGCTTACCTTGCCACGGCATTCAGGGGACTCCTACCCCACCTAGTTAACCCAGTGCAGCGCTATTCTAAGTAACAGTGTCCAAATCCATCAAGTCTCACGCCCAGATGGATCCCAACACCACCACGCCCACACTGCAGGGCATACTCGGCACTCAGGGGACTCCTACCCCACCTAGTTAACCCAGTGCAGCACTATTCTAAGCGATAGTGTTCAGATCCATCAAGGTTCGCGCCCATAGGGATTCAGACACCATCCCGTCCGTGACTGCAGGGCATTGAAAATTGCTCACGGCTGAGCAAGGGAAGTAAAAGAAAAGAAAACTTAAACTGGGCCAAAAGTCAAAATTAACGCAACGATAAAAGAAAACTCACTAAAGTCATTATTGCCGAAAGAGGAAGAGAGAGGGAAAAAAATTCAAAAGTAGTAATTAATCGAATTGAAGCTATGGACCGAAAAGTTAATAAATTCAGAAATCGATAGATTGATAAGTAAATTGAAGCAAAATGACTAGTAAAACGTAATATTAAATTAATGACAGTAAAATTAACGGAAGGTAATAAAGTAAATAATGACTTTGAGCTGCCTAAAAATTTATTCACTCCTACGGACCACCACACGCAGTTTCGGCATATACCGGCTTCAGGTCTTGTACATGCCAAATGCCCTTACTAACACCGTGTTCGTCTTCAAGCTCATAAGTACACGTTCCGGTCTTTTCTACGATCTAACGGACCTACAAATTCCGGAGCCAACTTTGCGCTATAATACTTCGCTGCATCGGATATACTTTTATTCTTACGCCAGAGTTCTTGACCAGGAACAAAGCTTACTGGGCGTCGACGCAAATTATAGTTATGACGATTTTTAATACGAGAAGCTTCGATTTTAGTGTGGACTTTTCTAAATAATTGTTTGAAAGCTTCTATTCGTTCTCGAATGTAATTTTGACGCTCAGTTTCTACTAGAGGAACACCCTCAGCATAGTCCGAACCGAATAGCTTATGTTCCCTGCCAAAATTAACGCAGTATCGGGTGAAGCCCGTGGTTTCATATCGCGAAGTGCGAATGGCGCAACCGATAGCAGTTAAATTATCTTCCCAAGTTCGATGGTTATTTTGTTGAACGTAAGAGCGTAACATCGTTTTGATAACTCTATTAACGCGTTCAGTATGATCTGCTCTAGAATAGTAATTAGCAGTGTAAAATATTCTAACTTTATATTTATCGCAAAGGGCTTGAAATTCTTTGGATTTCATTTGTATTCCGTTATCGCACGTTAAGAATTGAGGAGCTCCGTAAACTAAGAAAATACCGTCTTAGACACACTTAACCAACGAATTTGCTGTTGCCGATCGACACGGAAATAAGACGACGTACTTGCTAAAATAATCTGTGACCACCAAAATATGAGTGTTAATTTGTTTAGAACGAGGTAAAGGGCCGATGTAGTCTAGGCTGATGGCTTGCCAAGGTTCCTTTATGTCTGGGCGATTTCCCATTAAACCAGCTGGACGTTTCTGCTCTACTTTATTCTGAGCACAAGTTCTACAAGCACGGACATAACTAGCAACGTCGAATCTCACTTTCGGCCAATAATATCTCTCGGCGACCTTCCAAAATGTTTTAAAAACACCCACGTGCCCTGCTGCTGGATTATCATGGCATCGAAGTAATATCTCTTTTCGTTTATCCTTCGGAACTACTATTTTCCAGTAGGTAGAATGATCTGGAAAATTAGGATTGTTTGTCTTCACATATTTAAAGAGATTGCCATTCTCGACTCTCCAACAGGGATATTTATCAGGACGTTCTTCTAACTTCTGAATCATGCTTTTGTACCATTTGTCTGAGGTGTCAGAAAATGATGGCGACGGTGGTTCGTCAAGAGCTGCGACAGAATCAGCAGTCACTGGGACTGACCTGGAAAGAAAATCTGGCACAACATGATCTCGGCCTTTACGGTGGATTAATTCAAGGTCGTAAGGTTGTAAACTAAGAGCCCATCGAGCGAGGCGTCCTTGGGGATCTTTGAGGTTATGAAGCCATAACAAAGAATGGTGATCGGTTATAACTTTAAAGTGTACACCCTAAAGATAGTGACGAAGCTTTTCCACACTCCAAATTACGGCAAGGCACTCTTTTTCTGTGACCGTTAATTTCATCTCTTGTTTGGTGAGAGAACGTGAAAGATAGGAAATAACCTTTTCTCCGTCACCAAATTGCTGAGTCAGAACTGCTCCTAAGCCATAAAATGACCCATCAGTCTGCAAGGTAAATGTGCGGTTGAAATCCGGACATGTAAGCACGGGAGCTGTGATTAGAACTTCTTGAATCAAGTTGAATGACTGATGGCACTCGGAAGTCCATTCCCATTTGATATTCTTCCTGGTAAGCCGAGTAATTGGTGCTATAATAGTAGGTAAGAATGGCCGGTGCAGATTTGCACCTTTGTACCGTCATACTTTTAATCTGGGAACCCGGCATCATAAGAGGGTCATTGGTCTACTCACGCAGGTAGGTAGACTTTCACTTCACTTTTTACAGGGATATAGATGACGCACTGTTGTAGTCATTCGATTTAATCTTTATTAAATTGAAAAAAAGTTTTCCTTCCGATTAGAACTCCAACGCCGTATCCATCGAGCCACCGAAGTATATTAGTAATTTTGCCTTTCAAGTCCAAGTCAATCGTTATGCCGCGTAACAAACTTTTTCCATGGCAGAGTGTGCAACCTGTTTGAGGTTTAAAGCTCAACATTATTACTGTTTTTGCAAACAGCTTAGAACAAAATAAAATATCTTACTTTACAGAATAATTAAATTAAATTCAGCTAGTCGGGCCTTGGAACAAATCGAATTGCAGAAAAAAATACAAGAAATTAATTTCAGCTACTCGTTTCAAAACAAAAAATTAATTGGAACAAAGCGAATCGCAGAAAAAATATAAAAACTCATATTTTTATGACGAAGTATCAAGAGTGACACGACCAAAACTTGTCAGTCTCGTAAACTCAAAGGTTTAAATAAAATTAAAAAGGTAAAAAAATACACTGTAATTTGTAGTCCTTTGATTTGTTCCATTTTATTTATTTACCTTAAAATTAATTTTTATTTAATAACCCACGTATGTATATAGACTTCAAGCCTAAGTACTAACGTACGGTGGGCGTCTGAAATATTCACGAGACCCGCAGACCTTAGACTTTGTCACACATCAACAAAAATCTTTTCCGCAAATATTAAAACGTAAAGATAACGTTATCGCCCACTACCTTGAAACATATTTATTTCTTAATAGTAAGGCATATAACGCCACCTAACAACTAACTAATGCGTGCGTATCTAATGCGCACACATGTTTATAGTTCTTAAACTAGAAACAAAATGAATACAGCTTTCGCGGAAATTTAGCATAACCACCCCATAAACATCAAGAAAACATACATTTTATCGCATTGTATGTATATTCAACTAAATTAATCTTAATCTACAAGCAATAATAAGAAAAATCGTTCCCGCAAATATTAAAGCATAAAATAATGTTATCGCGCACTAACTCAACAGCACAGGAAGATGTGTGACAAAAAATTCTCTTATAGTACGCATGTATGATCCTAAACCCAAGCAAACCCAAGCATCAAAGATTTATACTTACCCATAAACTTTGCAAATTAAAAAACTTCAAAACATTTTATTATCATCTTCGCGATGGGCATAGCGTAAGAGCACTTTCAAAAAAATGTCCCAGCGACAGATCACTAAATATGTAAATATCTATCAACTGAGAAACTTTATTTACAGTGCTCAAATCAAAGCTTATGGAAGTATATTGACGTGTTAGCCAAGCACTCCACTTTGAAGGTGACAGAAGCACAAAATTCCACTACATCTTTTAACACGAATTCGCAGCAATTAGGTGCAAAATTGTAGGAAAATTAATTCGAACATCCGTGCTTTAAGTGTTATATTACGATCACTCTCTGAGAAGTTTAGTCAGCCAGATTTTGCGGGTTACTAACTGAAAAAGTATGAACCTTGCAGGACTGGTTTTTTCACAGGGAGGCCATTCTGCTACTGCTCTCAGTTGAATAACCTTAATTATTATGTTTAGAAAGAGATAAACATATTGCCATGAAAGTATTTCTATAATAATTTAGATATTGAAACGGAACGAGGGTAACAAAGTCGTCATTATATTATTCTGGGACGCGTCAAGTTAAAGAACAAAGATTTTAATCCACCTTTTCGAGCTGCTACAATTAAGTGTAACGATTTAAGATCAAATTTATGAAAAATAGCCTCAGAGGATGTTTGATGTCTTAGCGTCAAAGTGTATTGGATTAATACTTTTTTGGTGTTGTCGACATAAACGTTCAGATTCACTAAGAAAGTTTAAGATTTAGTATTGGTTTAAAGTAAGGTGTTCTAGTTGATCAGTTATACGTTGCCAGGTTTTTGTTCAGTCGAAAACTACCATCAAGAGCAAGATTTTTGAAAGATACCGAAGAGTTTAAGCAGAAAATTTACATATCCTTTTTAAGTATTTTTATAACTATTTAGTTAACTTTTTTAATTTAGCTAGTTTGAATGTAGTAGATTTCTTTAAGGGGTTATATACAGCTTTAATTTTCAAAAAATCGATTTTTTTTAAGTTCAGTTTCGTAATGTACATATATTCAAGTACACACAGAAAATTTCAAGATAATCCGGCGATTATTTTCGAAGTTACACGCATATTTGAGCCGGTCAGAGGAAAAGTGGTCTAACTGCATGGCGGTTTGCTTGTGCGTTATACCACTTTTCCTCTGAACGGCTCATTTGTAAGACGTGTCAGAGCGATTGTACGCTATGTAAAGTGCTTTTGAAACTTTAAACGCGTTTTTCTCAAAACTGTGTTTTTAAAGTCGGTGACGAAGATTTCTCGGAAACGGCTGAACCGATCAGTCTCAAATTTTAGCACAAGCTTCTTAAGTATATTTTTTACTAATTAACGGAAGGTTTTTCCTCACCGATAAATATTTTTTTATATAAACACTTTAAGGTCACAATTTTGGTCAAAAATCGTTTTTTTTTTGAGGAGCCGCCATTTTGTCAAAAAAATTTATTTTGCTTATTCCTTCCGTTAATTAGAAGATTACACATTACTTTAACGAAATCCGTTTGGTTTTTTCATATTAAATGATCCAGTCCAGAGATATCGTTGTCACCGCAAGATGCCTTTTTGAGAGGAACTTCTGGAGATCAGCTATAGCAGCTTTCAAAAATATTATTTTTACAATTACAAAAATCTTAAAATACAGATAAAAGTTACCATAATATGTGTACAAATTTTTACATTAATAAATTTAAAAGTCTTCTCAGGAAAAATTCTTGAAAAATCACTTCTTTAGGCCTCCTGACTGAATATAACCCCTTAACAACGAGACTATAAATTAGGTGTCGAAACGTCAGAAAAAAACTTTTTGATCAGATTAGGTCTTAGACGAAGCTTAAAAATGCATTATTTATTTCACATCAAAATATTGTCTTTTCATAACTGAAGGTGAAACACTTGACTTTTTTATCTGAGACAATAACCCACATAAACTTTAAGCCTAAGTACAAACGTGTCGTGGGCGTCTGAAGAGACAAAAATGTGATCTATTGACACTGGACTTAAAGGATTAAAGATTGGGAGGGAGAGGGAAAACGTCTGCAAACAATTTGATCCATAATCTGGAGGTCCTTGCATACGTAACGCGCCTTTTGTTGTTCTATTATAAACAATTAAGGGTGATATTTATAGCGGTAAGGTCTTCAAAGCAAAATCCGTGTAAGTATCGATCGAAAATGGATAAATAAGAGAGTTTTCTTGAGAGGACTGAGTCAATGATGAGTCGAATGGCTCTCATTTGGAGGTCTTAGTTGGGAAACATAAAGAGTGTGTAATTAGGCATGAAAGAAATAGTTTTCTGGCTCGAAAGAGAAAACCAAGCTTTTAGCTGCCGATGTGGCTGATAGTTAAATCTAATTTAAATTAAATTTGGTATAGATATAGGTAATAAACAAGATTATAAAGATAGAGTTGAAAAATCTGAAACCAAATTTAGAAAAAGGGATATTTTATACCTTCTTGTACATTATTTTTTATACGTTAGAACTATGTTAGATTTGAAACAAATGGTAGGACGGCAGCTTGTGTGCAAGAAGTAGTATAGCGAGAGCGAGAAAGTATCATAAGAGAGAGGTGGTAGGGAGGTAGGTATCATAACAGAGAGGTAGCATTGGAGAGAGGAGAGATAGTAAAAGAGAGAGAGGTAGCATGGGAGAGAGGAGAGCTAGTAAAAGAGAGAGAGGTAGCATAGGAGATAGGAGAGCTAGTAAAAGAGAGAGGTACCATAGGAGATAGGAGAGCTAGTAAAATAGAGAGGTCGCATAAAATAAAGGAGAGGTAGTAAAAGGGAGAGAGAAATCCGAATACATCCGAAAATCTTCATTAAAACCAGTCATAGCACTTGATGAAATCTATCGTTACAAGAAGAGGAAGCTCATTGTTTTTATCATTCTGAATCACCATGTATATGTACACTTACTAATGTATACAATTTATATAATAATTATTTAATGAGTGAATAAAACACATAAATGAAATAAAAGTGTTGTGATAGATTATCTATAGCACTTGTTAGGTTATATGCCACTTATTGAGATGTATAATTTGCTAACCACATCTTGTTGGAGAATGTTCAGACTTAAAATAAGTTCAGAGCTTTAAATATTAATTTATGATAGGGGGTGGGAGGAATAAAAAGAAAAAAATATCTTTTAAAATTTAATTTTTTCAATACAACTCTTTACAAATTCATTACATGCGAATGTTTCAACATCCTCTATTACACAATCAGAATAAAAGTTTAATAATTCTAAAACAGAGCAAACATTTATACTGTTTGTGTTTGTCAATGGTGAGATAATATCATACGTATTTTGAATTAAATCACTATTTTGTGGCGGACTTTTAAACATTTTTCTTATAGTTATTTGGAAACCAAATATCTGCTAAGTATTAATAATTAACAAAAAGTGTGGAAAAATTAGCCAATAGCTATGTAAATATAAATACTCTTTCAATTTATTAGTAGCACTAGTGTACTTGCATCCGAAAAATTAAGAGTTTTAGGAGATATTCAATACATACATATTCTTCCTTTAAAACACTGACACTCGACTGTCTTTAAATTAAACGAAAAATTTCAGACTTATCAATGAAAAGGCGATTACCATTACTGTATTACTCTTTGGGGGCAAATCAGGATGATGCGGTAAATGCACATAACCTTAAATTTTTCATTTATATTGGCTCGTGGGCACCAAGGTTGCCAGGTTGGCAATTTGTGAATAATTACTCTCATTTGTGAGCATTTCTGGTCTCTGTAAGTAATTTTGTTAGTAAGAGGCGATTGTGAGTTATCAGAAGGTCGACGTATATTCACATATACGCGTACATAATATATTCTTAGTAGTTAATGCAGAATTCCGATCTGATAATTTATTAAAAAATTATTATTTTTAAAAATATTAATTTAAGCATAATTGTCCAAGATCTAGCAGCAATTATAAATATTATGTTATTAACAAAAATAGCATATTTTACGATTTAGACAAAAACCGTCTCTAAATTGATATTTTGAAGTTGTGAGTACCTAATTGTAAGTAATCCGGAAAAATTTTGGGACTAAATCAGGAAAGACCAGTTGGCAACCCTGGTGGGCACATCACTCTTAGACTAATTTTTAGGTTATTTTTTAGACTAATAATAGCGAGCGGATGATATAGGTACATTTTGGAGAGTTGAATTAAAATATGTTATTTGGATCCATCTTGTACTTTTGCTACAAACTAACAAGAGAATAATTTATTTAATTATGGACTTCAATGAACTATCGGCAACATCGCTTTATGTAGTATAAAAGTCACCATATCATGAACAAGCAAAAAATATATATCAGCTAAAAGCGCGCTAAAGAAGCTCAAGAGGGTGCAGAGATGGGACCCTCGCACAAATTGAGCGTTTATAATAATAATAATAATAGTAATTTTTTATTTTTGTTTTACCTCTCTTCTAACACCATATTTTTAAAATAAAGCTGCCACAGCGTTCGCCAAGTTGTCGGCATACAATATATTGCCGGTTAAAGGGAAAATGCATGTAATATAAATACTGACTATGTTATTTATATTGTTATTGTTACAGTGATCTAGCTTAGACTAATTCTAATTTAACTAAATGTTGGGGTAATTGAAATTTTAGTTTTAGTTTTAGGGGAATACAAGAAACTACGTTGTAAAAGAACGTTATTTCATACAAGAAAGGAAAATACCTACCTGTTTTATACATTTTATGCAATCTAACATTTTGTACTATACTTCAACAGCAGCACGAAAGTTATATTAACTGACTAGTTCTAATCACAAGTCAAATTGCAACATATTTAGGTACTATTAAAAGAAATAGATATAAAAGATTTTTTTTGTAATTTCCCACCCAGTAAACAAATTTAGAAGTTTATTTTACTTAAATGTCGAAACAAAACTAGATACCTAAAGATAAGCTCTACTATAAATTCAAATGATATGTTTCTTTTCATTATAGAACCATATTTTATTTAAAAATTGTAAATTCTAAAAAGTACCAATTTTATCAGAAAAAGTAATTACTTTTCTTATAACCTTTATACGTGAATCTAAAATTGATGTAAAAATAACATTAGTAATATTATTTTATTTATGACGAGTGACTTAATAATTTTCAACACTAAAATTACAATAAATTATTTTATGAAAATCCAAAACCGTATGATGGAACTGTGTTAGTTGGGTTACTATATGTGTATATATATATATATATATATATATATATATATATATATATATATACAGGGTGTCCCACGACGAACTGCCGCGATCGATTATGGAAAAAGTATAAATAGCAAAGATCTGAAAATTTGGCAACATACTAATGTCAATGGGGGCCATTCGGCTAAAATATTTTCAAAATGGTGGCACTTCCGGTTGTACCGGAAGTAGATATCAACTTGCTTATTTTAAATGGAACACCCTATATATTATTTCATTTTCGGATTTTACGTAAAAGTCTAGTCGCATTTCATGTATAATCTCCTATACCTAACTCTAACCGTTTTTGACATATTTAAAATTTTATGCCAAAAATGACGTTTGCAGGCCGAAAAATAATTATCGATTTTTCCTACATGAACGCCTTTATGATTTAATTCGGGTTGGTTTCCTTGTGGAAGGGGATCTACTTTAGTAGACTGTGTTGATAATTTGGTAATAAATAAATACAGGGTGATCAAAAACTAACATTAAAAATGAAATTGAAAAAATCGTTAAAAGTCATTTTTTTCAAATGGAAGCCCCCTATTTTTATAATTTTACCCTACTCAGCATTAAAAATAAGGGTAACTTTCTATAAGGTTGTCTATTCCGAAAATCGATAGTTTTAGAAAAAATGGCAGTTTAACATTTTTCTGTTGTAAAAATCATATACGGTTTTCAACTTTTGTTATTAGTTGGCCATGACCGCGAGGCGCGGCCAAAAAAAAACACTCGAGCACTACAGAAATGTCATTATTTCTTGCCATTTGACAATTATATGATAATAATCATGCCAGGGCGATTAAATTATACAAACGAAGATAATTTAAATTTGTTTATTATCTATGGGGAAATGTAACAAAGTTTTATCAAGAACATGCGAGACATTTGCTGGCAGATATCCCGATAAACAGAAACCGTCACGGAACAGTGTTAAACGATTAATGGAAAATTTCTAAAATTCAGGGAAACAACTTATTTTAATAAATGTTCAAAATTTCCACCATGAGCTTCCAAACATTTGTCGCATCTCCGAGTTAATTCGTCATGGGTGGCCGCTCTAATTGAATCTGGAGATAAACTTTCGAACGCGTCCCTTACCCTTGCCATACAGTCCTCCATTGTTGTAACTGGATTAAGATAAACGATGTTTTTTATCGTTCCCCGTATAAAATAGTCTAAGACAGTCAAATCAGGAGAACGAGGAGGCCACAGGTTGGCAATTCACTTGTCATAAAATGTTAAATGTAAGAAGTTGGTAACTGGAACGGTTCTGTGTGGTGGGGCGCCATCGTGTTGGTAACAAAGTTGCCTGTGTTCCGCTAGAGGTAAATTGCTTAAATATTGATTGTCTAAGTCTTCTAGAATATTTAAGTATCTTTCTCCTACAAAAGTTAATACATAATTTAAAATGGGGAGATAATTTGCTTTGTAATGACTTACCATCTAAGTTTTCTTCATAAAAATGAAGTTTTACTATTCCATCATTCCTTACAGCACAAAATACGTTAAATTTCCAGGTTTCTTGATAATTTCGCGATCTTACTGCGTGAGGATTTGAATCACTCCAAAAATGGGAATTATGTCTGTTAAAAAGGCCATTTTTCGTAAATTTTGCTTCATCAGTCCAAATTATGTTGTCCAAAAATCTAGCGTCGTCTTGTATCATCGTTAAAAGAAATTCACAAATCTGCACTCTTTTCGGCAAATCAGTATCTTTCAGGTGTTGAACCAAAGATATTAAATAAGGGTGGAAGTTGTGTTTCAACAGAATTCTATGGATTGAGCTCTTTGAAATTCCTGTTTGTAGAGCCACTTGTCTTAATGATGTCATAGGATATGCCGCAAAATATCCCAAAATTGCAATTTCGACATTTTCATCATTGAGAATGGGTTTTCTTTTATGCATTTTTGCCTTAACAGTGCCAAAATTTTTGAATTTTTCCATTATTCATTTAACACTGTTCCGTGACGGTTTCTGTTTATCTGGATATCTGTCAGCAAATGTCTCGCATGTTCTTGATAAAACTTTGTTACATTCCCCATAGATAATAAACAAATTTAAATAATCTTCGTTTGTATAATTTAATCGCCCTGGCATGATTATTATCAATAATTGTCAAATGACAAGAAATAATGACATTATATCTGTAGTGCTCGAGTGTTTTTTGGCCACGCCTCGCGGTCATGGCCAACTAATAACAAAACTTGAAAACCGTATATGATTTTTACAGTAGAAAAATGTTAAACTGCCATTTTTTCTAAAACTATCGATTTTCGGAATAGACAACCTTGTAGAAAGTTACCCTTATTTTTAATGCTGAGTAGGGTAAAATTATAAAAATAGGGTGCTTCCATTTGAAAAAAATGACTTTTAACGATTTATTCAATTTCATTTTTAATGTTAGTTTTTGATCACCCTGTATTTATTTATTACCAAATTATGAACACAGTCTACTAAAGTAGATCCCCTTCCACAAGGAAACCAACCCGAATTAAATCATAAAGGCATTCATGTAGGAAAAATCGATAATTATTTTTCGGCCTGCAAACGTCATTTTTGGCATAAAATTTTAAATATGCCAAAAACGGTTAGAGTTAGGTATAGGAGATTATACATGAAATGCGACTAGACTTTTACGTAAAATCCGAAAATGAAATAATATATAGGGTGTTCCATTTAAAATAAGCAAGTTGATATTTACTTCCGGTACAACCGGAAGTGCCACCATTTTGAAAATATTTTAGCCGAATTGCCCCCATTGACGTTAGTATGTTGCCAAATTTTCAAATCTTTGCTATTTATACTTCCTCCATAATCGATCGCGGCAGTTCGTCGTGGGACACCCTGTATATATATATATATATATATATATATATATATATATATATATATATATATATATATATATATATATATATATATATATATATATATATTTGTTGTACAAATAACGGCCGTGTAATAAATTAAATGAAATAAAGATTACGGGGATTCGGCCAGAAAGTCTTTATTATATTTTTCTTATAATGTGCCTAGCTTTCGAAATGTTTCATTTCTTCCTCAGGGCAATTATATTTAAATATAAAGACAGCTAATTTTCGAAATTTTAGTAGAATATTTTTCAAACAATTTTTTCATAAAATTTCGAAAATTAGCTGTCTTTATATTTAAATATAATTGCCCTGAGGAAGAAATGAAACATTTCGAAAGCTAGGCACATTATAAGAAAAATATAATAAAGACTTTCTGGCCGAATCCCCGTAATCTTTATTTCATTTTATTTTATATATATATATATATATATATATATATATATATATATATATATATATATATATATATATATATCTATATATATATATATATATATATATATATATATACAGGGTATTATGAAATTCACTGCATATATTGAAACAGGTAAATCCTGATATGAATTCAGATTGAATAAAAATAGTAATAAATGGCGCTTCACTATAAAAAAAGGTTGCTATCGGCCCTGAAAATTTTTTTCTTAAGTAACAGCTCACCACTGGCAATAAACACATGGCCATGTCCTAAAGACAGAAAAGCAAATGGTACGATAAAATAAGAAGTGTAAAACGTGTACGAGCTTAATGAGTCCAATAATAGTCAAATGACAAATTGCAAATAAAATAATAGGTTAATTAATCTCTCAGAAAACATAAAAATATTATTTAACCCCCCTTATAAACAAACGCAAAAATAAATCTAAACTTTCCAACTTCATAAACAATAAACCCGAAACTTCAAGCCCATACACGTCTTAACTTATAAAAAAAAGGAAATAAAGGTTTTGTGGTACTCATCCGGAATATTATTTAATTACATTAAAAAAAGCTTTCCTAACAGGATGGCGACTGACATAACAATAACAAATTAATAAATTTAAAAACACTGGCTATAACGCTTTAATTTTCCACTGAGGTATATGACAGGCTTGTCAATGTCAAACTAACTAGTACCACAAATTCCTTTATTCATATAAAAATTAAGGTTTGAAATTAAGATTACAGATAGCAAGCCCCTGCAGATGATTCGATAGCATCAAGCCGGTAAAAAAAACTTCACAAAACTACTGTATATTAGGTGATTATAGACATAACTTATGGATTCTAAAGATTAATCAAGCATTTAAAAGAATATAAATTAGGTAAGGTATAATTAATAATAATGATTTGACTTGATATTGCTCGCTAAAATTTTAATTATAAGGTATGGGCGTAAAACAGGCAAATAAGTATCTAAGAAAAAGGCATGGCCCTAAACAAAAAATTTCAAGGTCACTCATGTACCGACCGGATTACTGATTCTACTTAAAATGGAACAAAATCTAAGCCCAGCCGTTACAGCTGGCCTGTAAGCTGATATAAAGGTGTTCTATCTATATTTAAGGGCATAAAATAGGCAAACAATACGTAGTTGAAAAAAAACACGCGGCAGAAAAACTTCAAGGTTTAACTTACACAAAGGAGGGCTCGAAATTCCAAATCCTAAAGACAGAAACGCCAAACAGGGCAGCTACCAGCAGCTTCCAAAGGTCAAGCCGATGTTGGTGGCTGATAGAAATAAAAGAAAGAATCCCTTAGACTAGCCAATTTACCATACCCTTAGACGTGCCAATTTACCATGCATCACGATGCAGCATCGCAGAAAAACATCTATATAAAAACTAGCTCACCTGATATGATGTTATCGAACGAAGTCGTCACAAAAATCCTGCATCTTGCAAGTAAAAATTCAGCAGAAGAATTTAAATCGCAGTATCGAACTTTAATTCAAGAAACTTGAGCCTCCAAACTGAAGCTTTTAAGTCCCACACTGCAATGCAACTTCGTCGAAAGTCAGTATCTAAGTGGCGCCTCGTGTCCAGAAGAAAAGAATCACATTGCTACCCCACTACCGACACCTAACAAAATGGGGCCCGTGAATTTCCGTCCTTGTGCTGTCGACCCTACTAAAAATCTTCCGCTACAACCTGTGGCCTTAACGACCGAGCATCGAATAACCGCGCTGGCCACGCGAAAATGCCAAGTTGCTCTAGGACAAATTTTAAACCCTCCGGTTTGGCAACACTGGAAGGCCTTGTCAATGACAGCGTTAGTCCATCTAACCCCACAAAATCTACAAGAATTAAAACAGAATTTCTAAAACTTAATGTTTGAGCAAAGAAAATGTTTGGAAAACGAATCTAAATAATAGAAAATGCTAAATCCAAGAATCCAAGACAGTAAAGGCCATGTGATCAATAACCCTACAAATTAAGGGCGCTTCAATGTTGGAAGAGAATGTAAACAAGGGGAAACTGTGTGTAAGTAGGCTCTCAAAACTTAATAACTAAAGAAGTCAGCACAAATAGACTAATGGCGACTTGTCTATACACACAGGGTGGACTTTAAGCAAGGCGAAAAAAAAAGTTCAGGTTCCAAACAAAATGGAACGTTAAATCGAACTACAAGCTGTGAAAGATGGCCAGCTGATGTCAATCTAATTTGGACAAGAAAAAGAAAGACAATCAACACCCCCAGGGGGTAGTAACCGGGAAAGCAAGGGAAGGGGACCACATAGAAAATACAACTTCTCAATCAAGGTAAATTATTAAGTAAAAACAGGCGTTCGTGAGTAAATTAATGATTATAACAAACACTGACTCTGTGACAAAAAATGACCTGTCACAGACTCCGCCTTCAAAAAAGCCCGTGAAGCTCGCAATTCTAAACGAAAAAGGTTGCAAAATGATTTGGCACAGTTTAAGGAAAGTTCCGTTGCATTAACCAAAAGTGAAATAGATAATAATATGGCATTAGCATGGGATGACAATACTCCGATAGGCCTTTTGAAGAAATTTTTCAATGTTGTGGCATACGAACTGGCTTGGCGTGGAGGTGAAGCAGCAAACTGTAAGGTGCACTATTTTAAAGAAGAAAAATTTAATAATGGGGAGTTAACTGGCCGCATTGAATACAACACAGTGTTTTCTAAAACATGCCAATGTGGCTCAAACAAGTGTTGCGATAGAAAATGGCTAATAAAAAACAGAGAAAACCCTGATATCTGCCCAGTAAGGTTATTTTATAAAATTTTATCTCACAGACCAAATCATATTTCAACTGATAGATTTTTTTAACACCTAATCCATTTTGGAAAAATGATACCTCAAAAGGTTGGTACAAGAATGTTCCTATAGGAATCAACGAAATTCTTAAGTGGACAAAAATATCAGCTGAAAAAATTGGTCTGGACGTCAAAAACAAAAAAAATACTAATCATTCCCATCGCTGCAGCACTGTGTCAAATTTAGCTAAAGCGGGTGTTACTGAACAAGAGGTAATTAAGATAACTTGGCATTCCTCATCAAGTTCCATAAAACCTTATTTACAACTCAACAGTGATCATCATCAAAATCTTGTAACAAACCTTCGAGGTAAATCTTTGGATATTGAATCAACCATGCTTCCAACATCAACCACTCATTTAAATTCAACATTACAAACATCTGTACGAGAAGTTGAAACTACATCAGTAATAGAGTCAACCGCAAAAGGGCAAATTATTTACAGTATCTGTATTTTCAATAATTGTTCATTTTGGAAATAATTTTGTTATTAATATTTAGTGTTTTGTTTTTCTCTTGTATTCTTAAATAAAATTTTGAGTTCAGTTGATTTAAATCCTTTATTCATGGAATTGTCTTACCAAATACCATTCGAGCTCAGATTTTGAGCCTGATATTTTTTTGCTTGTTTTCTCATACTTACTTTCAGGCAATTTAACTCGATCTGTTCGACAAAATCACTCGAGCTTCGCTCTCATGATTTTGTCGAAGCAGCTCTCGTTAAATTTCCAGAAAGTAAGTATTCTAAAACAAGCATAAAAAATATCCGGCTAAATCTGAGCTCTTATGGTATTACCCCCGATAAATTACGATTATTTCGGCATCTTTACCAAAACATGGTGATATCATCTATAAACAGATGTCAGACGTCTTTAAAGGCGTAGAGATATTTCTAATTCAAATGTTTTTGAATTTAAATGCAGAATTCTATTTTAAAAATCAATAGTGAATATGCCTTTATTCTAAAGACCTCCTGTTTTATCCCAACGTATATGATTGAGCAGTCTTTGTCTGGGTTTGGAATTTTGGTAGCAATGTTTATATTTTCACGAATGTACTTACATTTCTATTCAAATGACCCCAATTTTTTTTTGCTGAAGAATCTATATAGACAATTCAGAGATATTAGGATTACGAAACAAATTAGCAGTTCGTAGAAAAAAGCCTTCAATATCGTCGAATTTTCGCCTGATTATAAGAAAAGAATAAACCTGGGTGTTAAAATAACAATGATAACATAGCTTTATAAAAACAATACAAAAGTCATAACGCAACGTCAAAGACGTGAAATCTTATTACATTATCTACAGGGAATAATTTATTACAGATAAAACTATTATATTTCCCCTCTAACTATGAAATATTCAAAAAAAAATGTGAATGACTAGTTTAGGTGCAATATTCCGCTCTACTCAGTCAAGTAGTTTTTGTGCCTTACGAGATGATCAGATAACTTACCGTAAAACAGCTCCGGGGGCTCGAAAATTGTTCCTAATAGTTAGGAAGAATACGAAATAAACGTGATAAATATGTATGCTGATATGGGTCAGATTTCTTTCATTTTCGAATGCATGTAGAAAGGGGAAAATAAAGTGTGTCCCATCAAAGAATATGTAAGATTTGCGAAGATAATGAAATTGAGCTGTTTAAAGACCTTAACAAGACATATACGTTAGACATATATAGATATGTATATCATAAGGTGTTTTTGTATTTTTATTATTCATATAACAAGTAATAACGGCGTTGGTAGATAACTATACGTTTTGTTTGGAGTTGTTGAATAACCCAGGGGAAAATAATACACGACAAGCCGCTATTATATAATCGTATTTTATAAAAAGGTTTTTTTAGAATATTAAATAGTAATAATAATATTAATAGGTATTTTACAAAATGCTTTCTGGTGCATAATCATTTAATATACTGATGAATAATTTTATCTTAACTAATATTGGTTATTCTACATAATCAATTTTCAGATTTTATTTACATTTAAATCTTAAATCCAAAAGGGGCTGAATCATGATGACCAAAGGGCACGGTCATTATCATCCTGAGTACACGCCATATAATTCATGTTCTCCCCACATGTTTACAAAAAACAACATTAGTTCATTGTTCATTGTTTTACGGTAAAACTGTGTGGTACAATACTGAATATGGTAAAATTTTAAATTTTATTAGTCCATTGGTGTGTTCTAATGATAAATGGTTACACTCTTCCTCCAGGCAGATGTACACTGGTGATTCCTAAACAAAACGTGTCGGTATTAAGTCCTGTAGAATTTGACTGGTAGTGTCCTTGAAGTATAGACCAAATATCATTTATGCATATCTGACTAACCTTTTTAAACGGAATCCAGCCTTGCTCTCTTGATAGATCTTTAGAGCAAAAGCTAAGACCAACTTTATCCTTGGGATTCTTGGGATCCTTGGATCAGCTGACACTCTAGAACGTCCGATAATGCGTTTTTAGTTCATGAAACAGGCTCCTCATTCTTAGGTATATCTTTGAATTTAAAATCAATGGTGCCACCACGCAAATTAAATTATGTGACGTGTTTTTCACCATCTGTGATTACAAAACACTTTTCCATTTTATCGATGTAGGTAATTTATTATCATTCAAAGAATAAATTTACAAAATACTAGCAGAGCATATAAAAACTCAACTGAATCTGACAACGGTTAAAATGGAACTAAGATATTTTCCATTGGCATTCAACGTATGTACAATTTTTGATTGAACTTGCATTTGTGAGTAAGATATATGTAACCGTATTGCTACGTTAGGAATCTGATAAATGTTTCCCAAAGAGTCGTATGTCTCCGTATTTATTATCATAAAAAACACGCACTGATTAGTTTGAATGTGTGGTATAAGAAAACCTTTAGAAATTTGTAACGTTATAGGTAATAATATTAACAAAAAAATCTTTATTTGGAAAAAAAAGTAATTAAAAGTGTAAAAATTTAAATTTAGCAAAGCAATCTATATGGCGCTTTAAAGACACGTAATTGATATTTTTCAATACTTTTATCAAATTTTCGGCTAAACCTTTATATTTGTTTCACTGGCTAATCCTAATTGATATTGGCGTCCTATTATAGATGTTTGTAACGTTAAAGGTTATTACCAAAAAAACTTTCAGCGGGTTGCACAAAACTTTTAATTAAGCGTTAAATCCTAATTCTTCGTTAAAAACAAAAGATTCTGAGTTTAACAGAGCGTTAATTTTTTTTCTTTCTGCAACAGGCCAAATTTTCAGCTAATCAATGATTAAACAGACAAATGCCACTAAAAAACCAAGGTGTTTACTTTTTCATTTGTTTTTAACGAAGAGAGCACTTAACGACGAATTAAACTAATTACACAATATCCTGTGATTAAAGTCATGTTTTTGGTAAAATTTTTGATAAAATATTGGTTACTTGGGAAAAATTTTGTTTCGATAAAAGAAATTAAAAGAAAAAACCTTCCTTCAATATTTTAAAACAAAACTATATACACTTTTATTGCAGATGGGCATCTAATTTATCATAAACCCAACCTAAGCAGGTACCTACCTTCACACACTAACAAAAAATGTAGGAAAAATAAAGTTCATCATTTATTATGTGAATTTTACCAAAAAATACACCTTTCATCATCAATACCATACCAAAATTACTCCTTATAAGAACCATTAACTTGTGCAAACATAATATTCTACCGCTGAAATTCTTCTTGGTTTTAAACTATTCTTTATCGCAATATTATAATTAAAACAATTTCCCTACTAGTCTTCTATAACAAAAAATAGATTAGAATTCTGCTAATTTCCCTTTTCTTCAACATCCAAATTGGAAAGTAATTTTTCCTTGTCTTCCTTCATTTAAAAATAATAAAGCCATAGCATAGAGGTAGTTATTTTTTGAATTAGATTTGTCATTATAACAAAATCAAAAAAAAATTGGGTAAAAAACATTGGAATTCAAGCAATTTTTATATAAATCCTTCTTTTGTTTTCTTTTCACGGCCGCCTATACCTACAATAAACCATAACCTAACTATAAACCACAGTATAAACCATAGAAGAATAAAGGGTCTGTTACAGAAAACTAAAGTATTTTTTTTAATATAAACAAAGTGAGGTCATTTCCAAACAACTGATTTCAAATGACGTTTATGATTGGGTTTGCTTAGGTTTGCCTCAAACATTCCTCTCCCAGTTACTAGCCCTCGTCCACGTTACAGGTTGACCAGCTCGCCACCCGCTTTGGCGCTTAGACCAGAGCTCTGGCGACCCCTAGCCATGGTGTACATTACGGGCGTGTACCATTGTCAACTTCGGTTACGGTTTTGTGTCCTGTAAGTATCGGTAACCTGAAAAGTTGGTAAGATTGGAAACGCAGTTCCTGAAAAATATCTGTCATTAATGTCACCGAAGGAGACGATGCTTCCCCACTGGTTTTCCGATTTGTTACGTGAGTTTGTTGTTTATGTTCTTCTTTTTTATTTAAATTTATTTTTTCACAAATGTTAAAAATCATCCGTTTAAAAACGTTGGAAGCAGGAGAGGTATGTTTTTAGGTTGAGTTGATATCCGTAAAAATCAACCGAAATCTAACCGAAACCACCGATCTGCGTTCCGTAGTAAAACCCCTTCTTTCAGGACCCAGTGTTACCATTGGTTTACCGCGTTATACCGAGTGGTGGTTAACCAGGTTTGACAACGGTAAACAACCTACATGTTGCTCCTTCAAGCCGACGTCCCATGTGCGGAATTAAAGACGGAGGCGGAACTGAAAAGGCGATTCTATTGGTTGCTGGGCGGCTATCTTACAATTTTTGACGTCACAAATTGTAACATAATTGTAACATAATTAAATGAAGGTAGTAGAAAGAGATAAAACAACATTAAAGTGTCATAAAATGATCCGGATCGATCCAGTGAATTGAATACTCTTATTCAATTCACTTGGCCCCTACTCCGGCAGGTTATATAGTTTTCTATAATCGACACAAAGCGATCGTGTTGTTCTTGTCTGCCGATCGACAGCGAACGTAAAACAGAGCGAAAAAATATCGCTTATTCCCTACCAATAGAATTCTAAGATCTCGCGGAGTCTCACTGCTGAGGCGCATTAATATGTCTGTTCCTTTGTGTTGAACGAAACTGCACTAACACACCCTTCTTTTTTGTTTGTGAAGACGCTCATTAAAAACAATCAATTTACGTTAATGCAATTTTGTGCAACACAAACGAAAAATGACCAGGTTCAATTCAATTTTTGTAAATCCAAAAAGGTCTGTTCGTTAGTGTGGCACGAAACTGCACTAACCTACACTTTTAGGTTTGTTTCTTTTATGCTGCATGAACCTGCACTGATTTTTTGCTAATGGGTATCCCCCACAAGTAAAAAAAGTGCAGGTTAGTGCAACACAAAAGAACAAACCTTTTGTGTTGCACAAACCTACTTGTTTTTGTTTGTGGGAGACACCCATTGTAGAAAAATCAGTGCAGGTCGGTGTAAATTGTGTAATACAAAAGAACAAACTTTTGTATTGAAACTGCAGTTACTTGCATAGATTTCTTCTAACTGAGATCTTCTTACATAAAAAAAGTGTAGGTTAGTGCAGTTTCGTGCAACACAAACGAACAGATGTGTTGCCTTCGACTTTTTAAATTTAAAAAGTAGATTAATGCCACACAACAAATTTTAAAAAAATGATTGTTTACCCCTGCAATTTTCTTTATGGAACTTTTCTAGTTTTATAAAGTATCAGGAAATAAAAATGAACAAAAGTATTGATATGAATTAACGTTAACTTATATTTTAAAAAATCCTAGAACATATTTTATTTATGTAAAAGTAACAAATTTCTATTTATAAAATATTTCAACATCTATGTCACCAGAAGGAAGGTACTAAGGTACCTATATTATTTTGAGACAGTCTTCACATTACATCTTTGATATATTCTGTGACTTATCTATAACCTGTAACAAAAGAAAATGGAACACATAATAACATGTAAAAGTCTACGTACATGATTACATAGTAATCTTAATAAAACCAATATGCAAAACAACCCATGTAAATAACTTGTTCATAGATATTTCATTCTTAAAAGCAACATTATGATTCACACGAGTATGATAAAAATGGTAGTTAAGTAAATGTGTAACAGAAAAATGCCCATCTTTAATCTCTGACTCTGTAAGCACGAGCAAAAGGCTTATTAAATGAGAAATATTTTACTTCGAACTTCATTTTGAATGAATTTGTGGTGGATTAAATGAACACTCTACAGTTTCAGCGTGCCACATGGTTACAAAAATCTTATTTGTGATCTGTACTACCTGTAATTAGGTTTATAAATTGACCAGGATACTTACCCACAATGCCGTTGCTAGGTTAAATTTGACTGAAGGCAAGCCTGGATTTTACACCCCTATAACAAGGCCTAATTGCCACAAGCGCTCATGCAAGGGCCTAGTCTGCATACACCTAGCTACGGCACTGCTTACCCAGACAAAAATGTTTTGTCAGATGCACTGGACAAAAAAAATATAGTTGCATGTGAGCTATTATGGGTAACGGATGAAGACAGAACTTGAGATAAAAATGGGAAACAAAATTGTAGTACTAAAAATTTTTATAAGTATTGAGTGACACAATATTAATGACAATATTTTACCTTATCAAGAAAATACCAACAAACTTCCAAAATTTTCCCCTGGTATTTCACCGAATATTGTGGCTAGGATAATCTCTCAAATATCATCCATTTAGGGCTCCATTCCTTACATGTAGGTTTACCAAGTCTAAGGAAATATGTTTATGATATTTGTGTGCCTTATCTTTCATTAAAGGTCTAGTTTTTAGGGTTGAATTCATATCCATTAGAAATAATACAATCATATTTCCATGTACCTAAAACAAGCACATAAATGGAAAATGATGACAAAAGGATAGTGTTTAAGGAAGCTGAGAAGCAGCAGATTTTTTTTGCAAAGCATTTTAACACAGATTTTAAAAATTAATAGAAAAATTATAAAATTTTGCCAGCATATAGACTAGTTTATGTTTAGTATAAGGGTGTCCATACTACTTACCTTAAAAATGTATGTTTAGAAGTTTATTTTCTTCTATTTTTGTGTGTTTTCTATTGCCTTGCCTATTTTCCCATTTTAACATACAAAAATATTTCCTTTGATACAAAATAACTTCCCTTTTCAAAAAATACAAAACGCTTTGATGACATTTAAAATCTGACGTTTATCGTTCGACTTTTCCCCAAAACAGCGACCGCTTCCAAATCTAAAAGCGATTGCTGTTTCAAGTGGGCCTGGGTCGGCTTTGATTAAATCTTGGGTAACTTGACCAAAATGTAACAACGTGTTAAAATTTAACACGTTGTTAGCTAATCCCGAATTAAATGTTCTTTCTGCAACCCGGCGTTTATGTCGCAAAAAGGTACTTAAAACGTGTAAAATTTAAATCTAGCAAATAACATTTAATCTACATAATATGGTACTTTTTAAGTCGCACAGTAATTGATAGTTTTTCGACACTTCTCAAATTTTCGCTCAAACCTTTATATTTGTTACACTGACTCATCAGCATCCATATTGGCATCCTATAGATATTTCTAACGTTAAAGGTTATTTCCAAAAAATCTCTTTATATCGCAAAAAGGTCTTTAAAACGTGTACATTTTAAATTTAGCAAGCAACTTTTATTCTACATAATTTATATGGTACTTTTTAGGTCGCACAGTAATTGATAGTTTTTCGACACTTTTCAATTTTTCGCTAATATACCTTTATATTTGTTACATTCCCCTGTGAATCATCCTCAGCCATATCGGAGTAATGTCTCCAAGGCAATGTATTGGTAAAAGATTTTAATATTCTTCGTTAATTATCATGAGGAGAAAGACCAGCTTTTGTTTGTTTGATCGTGAACAGTTAATGATTTTTCGAGGTGAATCAGTCTTTCTGCAACTATATATTGACAATCATAAAAAAGTATTAGGTAAACGTAATCATCGAAAGTTATTTAGTTTTAATTACATATATTTAACTCATTTTCTTTACACCTTAATGAGTGTGTTACGTTTCTTTATTTTTTGCTCTCTCTCTCCCTCCCTCCCTTACTCCCTTCCCCCCTCACTCCCTCACTCCCTCCCTCCCTCCTCCTCACTTTCTCTCTTGGTAGAGTTGAAGTTGGGTGAAAATTTTCTAAAAATGGAAAGCAGAATTTTTTGCATAAAAAACCATTTTAAACGACAATTTTCATCCAACTTCGACTTTACCAAGCTCACACAGCTTCTTGTTCAAAATTTACCTTATGGAGGTTGGGTTGCCTGAATTTTCACTTATTTCTATTATCAAGCTTTATGAATAAAAACAACTTGGGCATGGTGTAAAACCCTAGATTTCATGTCTTTGACGTTGCGTTATGTTTTTTGTAGTGTTTTTATAAAGCTATGTTATTATGATTATTTTAACGCCCAGGTTTATTCTTTTCTAATAATCAGGCGAAAATTCGACGATATTGAAGGCTTTTTCTACAAACTGCTAATTTGTTTCGTAATCTTAATATCTCTGAATTGTCTATATAGATTCTTCAGCAACAAAAAATTGGGGTCATTTGAATAGAAATGTAAGTACATTCGTGAAAATATGAACATTGTTTACAAAATTCCCAGAACAAAAAACCCAGACAAGGACTGCTCAATCATATACGTTGAGATAAAAAGATAAAACAGCAGGTTTTTAGAATAAAGGCATATTGACTATTGATTTTAAAAATGGAATTCTGCATTTAAATTCAAAAACATTTGAATTAGAAATATCTCTACGCTTTTAAAGAGGTCTGACATCTGTTTATAGACGATATCACCGTGTTGTGGTAAATGTGCCGAAATAATCTTAATATATCATGATTATTTTAACGCTCAGATCTATTCTTTTCTTATAAGTGCAAAAATTCTGCGACATTGAAGGTTTTTTTTCTAAAAAATCTGCTAATTTACTTTCCTAACCTTAATATCTCTGTATTACCTATATAGAATCTGCACAAAAAAAATGCGTACCTTTTTTCTACGAATAGCTTTTGAACCGTATATTTCCATTGCATAATATAAAAAAGGCCATAGACATGTAACTTGCATAATTAGTACTTCAGTCCCCTTTTAAATGTCTCATTCATATCATATTTGAGAGACCTACATAACCATCAATGTTTGTTCTGAGAAAAATTGGTAAACCGTTTTTTTTTGTTACGTAAAATAATTTTTAAAAAAAATTGAATCTGCTATACTGGCTACTGAACATGTGGAGGTTTTCCAAATACTTGATTATTGAACCACATTTGCGTTATTTTTTAAGATTTTATGTAAATCAAACTCACTTTTGCATAAATTCAACAATAAACGAATAAATTGCCAGCGTTTGGAAAAACCGTCAAAACGGAGTAAAAGTGAAAAGAACTTTTTAAAAATTTATGTGCGAGGTATTTATGGTCGCTGAGGCTCTCGTTGTCGCTTACTTTAAGATATTTTTGGCAATGTTCGGTGTCGCTAAGGTAAGATCTAGTACCGATCCTTGTCCCTGGATTTCGAAGGTCGGTATATCACCTCGGTTTAGAATGAAGTCATGTTGGGCTATCAACTCTATCATAATTCTTCCCCGTTATCGGCGATGTTCATGCCCCATTGTGGTGATTTCGCATTAAAATCCCCTACCACTATTATTCTTTTCTTTTTTGACTTCATGCGCTTCCCTATTTCTTCTAGGGTACGTTCCAGGTCAGCGACGTCCCTGTTTGGTGAGGAGTATCATCCAAAAATTGCAAACAGTGTTGTGATGGTATATGTGAAGCCGTGCCCACTTCCCTGCCTTCCTACAATGATATTTGTATTCAAAATTATTAGAGCAGCGCCTGTTCTGTATGGCACTTTTATTTGGTTCTCTACTACTAGGATTTTTGCGCCCATTTCCTTTGCTGTAGCTAGGGCCACATCGTGGGCCGATCTATTCCTGTTAGTGTTGATTTGCAGGATCTTTATCATTGGAGTCAGGGATAGCTTTCATGTTACTTTTCTTTTGTGGACACTTTATGCTAGCCTAGCTTTTTGTGGACACTTTATGCTGGGCTCCTATTCCGCACAGAATACTATGATCGTTTTTACACTCAGAGGCTTTGTGTCCCTCTTTTCCACATTTAAGACAAAACTTTTCTCTATCCGGGCCTCTACAAGATGTCTTTGTGTGCCCATATTCCCAACACTTGAAACACTTCAGTTTTTTTCTCCTTTCTATTATTCTGCAACTTATCTGTCCTACTTTGAGTCGTCCTAGTTTGAGAAGTTTGTCGGCCTCTACATCGGGAAGTATGACGGACACGTTTTGTTTGTCATCATAGGTAGGTCTTAGAGCTCTTGTTTCTATTTCCTCTGATCGCACGAATATTTGCTTTATTATGGCATTCCTAATTTCTTCTTCGGTAGTCACAGCATTGAGGTCTTTTCTGTGCACAACCTTCCTGCTGGTGAGTTGTGATGCAGTTACAGTAGGTATGGCATCACTTTAGACGAAGAAGAAGAATGTGTACATAACCTCACTTTTACAGGGATATAGATGACGCACTGTTGTAGTCATTCGATTTAATCTTTTATTAAATTGAAAAAAAGTTTTCGGACCGAATGAGTCTTGAACCGCCAACCTTCCTATTAGAAGTCCAACGCCGTATCCATCGAGCCACCGAAGTATATTTATAATTTTGCCTTTCAAGTCCAAGTCATTCGTTATGCGGCGTTACAAACTATATTGTATCAAAGGTAGTAATGTAAAAATAACAAAATGATGATTTTAAGGATAGGATAAAATGACATAATTTACTAGTTTTAGGAATCATGAATATCCGCGTAGGTATATCACTCACTTGACGGTACTATTAAAATCTATAAATTAAAAATTTCATTACAACGCATTTAAGATTAAGTAGATAATGCTTAAAGTGTGCGGTTTTAATTGCAGCATTGTTAGGAATAATTATAAATAGGATAGGGTTGATCTATGTATGATGATGCGAATAATATTGTACAGAGTAGCAGCTTAGAATAAAATAAAATATCTTACCCAGGCAGCATCATCAAAAGTACTACTACATCCAAGTTTTGCTTTCCTCTGACGAACTTTTAAGAACTGAAAGTAATGATAATATTGTATGTGAATTAATATATACGCTGCTCTGTGAAATCGAAGGGGATAGAAAGAAACAGTACAATAAATTCACGGGTATGGGTTCGAAAGTTATGAAAAGATTTAAACGAGCTCACACTTAGGGCAGAGAATTAGAACGTAGTAGAACATTAAAAGAAACAGCGATCGCTAAGTGTTCAGGACAAAATGACTAAGTATATGTGTTTATATATTGCGGATAGAATGGAGAAGATATTAAAATAGGTTCGGTGTGAGGAACTTTAAAATAGGTTGGGTTTTCCGACAAAACGGTGAAGGTGTTAAAAGTAACAAAGAGGGTTCGTAATATGTAGTTATTTGCGAATAAAAGAAGTTTTAAGAAGTAATTACAAGGATTTGCAAGAACAAGACTATTTTCAATAAACTATTTTACATTTGCGTACCCTAATATTTTTGTGCAATATAAACTACACTTTCCCTGTCTTACTTTAACTGCCTTGAGACAGTCAAAATATTAGCATACAGTTTATTACAACATTTAATCGTTATTTCAGCGATTTAAAATGTATAGTTCCTCAGTGACTGATAAGATGATACATAAAATAGTAAACTGGTATCGACGAAAAGGCTGCGAATGTTACTTGTCGCTGATCATTTTAGGTGCATCACCTGTCATTTGGCACATGTTAAACGTCAAAATCAAGATTTGATTTAGATCACGTGTTGAGGATGACGTCATAACTCGTGGTTAGTTATTGTATTTTAATGTTTAATGACTAGGACTGTCGAAACGAGATTTCAACAACATGTAGAGGATAATAGTTGTATGCTGACATCTTTTTAGTAATTAGCTTGTAATAATGCTCGTCTGTCAGTTCGCTTGTTCGCATAACTTATTAAGGAGGTTATTCCTATGTTGGGACGTATTTCGTTGAAGGCTTCCGGTCAGTCTTATTTTATGAACGTTAATTATAAAGTTCTGGCAATTATTACAAACATTATTAAAGATTATACAGGTATAATATTTAATTTAATATTTATAATATTTGTTAATCCCATGTATATAACAATTGTAAAATAACACCTTAACAGAGCTGCCAGACGTGAAGTGATCCCTCAAGCGCGCTCCAGCTAGATTTTTATGGATAAAAACGATTCTTTCAAAGCAAAAACCATGTTTACTTAAACAAATTAATTCTATATTTTAAGTTTCTTTATTAATTACATTTACTTTACAATTTTATATATTTGTTATATCCGAGTTTAGTATTTAATTACAATCCGTTCTTTGCTTTTTATATCCATAGGGCTCAGAGTTACCATCAGGAAGAAACTCTTCTCTCTACTGAATTCGGTCTATACAGCTTCGTTTCCGTATTTGTTGTTACAGTATGGTCTTTCGTTCGTCGAATGTTCTTTGATATAATAGGTACTGGGTATGTCTTGTGGAGAACCATATTTTTTATTGTTTCAAAATTTATGTAGCATAATTTAAAGAGATACCTTTTACCCTGCAAACTACTTCTTCTGTGTTGCATTTTGTCGAGTGAACATTAAATGCGTAGTTCTTAGGACCTCCAGAAACGTACTTGGTACCGGAACCATAGCACTATAATTCATTAGTCAGATCTCCGATAAATTCATCTGTTGGTAAATCAATTTGACCCGGTCTGGACACATAAATTACAGAGTCCGTGTCATAATAAAGGACCCTGTCTTCGAGTTGTTCAAGATAGCTGTATAACTTCAATCTAGCCTGTGCTGCTACGAAAGCAGCAATAGACAAATTAACAGTAGATAGTGGATCAGCTGATTCTTCTGTGTGCTCATAACTAACAATCAATGTTTTTTCATTAACAGGGAAAACACCATTAACATAAATTCCGGAATTAGTAAACAAGGTAAAAAGATCTGATGGTGTGCTTATAATGTTTGTTTTAGGTAGATTTTCCCTCTGACCAAATTTTCCCCAAAAGGAGTTAAGTATTAACTTGGCCAAAGACCTAAGACCAGGATTCTGGAGTATTTTGGAATACTCAAGTTTAACATCTTCTCTTTCGAAAAATTCTTTAATATATCGGTTTTTTTCTTTTTCCGTAGTACAAACATCAGGCCACCCTGATGATTCCTGTTTTATCTTTAAAAACTTGTTCATCATCGCTGTAAATAAGCCTTCCTCTCCTGCGTCTTTACTGAACCTTTGAATCTTATATCTCCAAATTTCAAGAATTTCTAATATCTGATATCCCTTCTCAACTGCTTTTAAGACTTCGTCTATTACTCAAGTACCTTCTAAGGACCTTTCTTTATCGGTATGGGTACAAGAAGTATTTTGGTTCATTTCTTGCCCACATGTTTGTCACAATACAAACATAAGTGTATTGTTCATTTTTAGATGCAATACGGGATGGTAAAGGTGCTTAGGTGGAAGTATAGAGCATTTAATAAGTCCATCAGTAGAATTCAAATCCAAACGATTACAATATGCACCCACAAAAACTTCGGGATGACCAATGGGGAATTTGCCATATTTACAGACGTAAAGATACAAGCTGCAAACATCAGCGTATTTTATCTTTTCTCCTTCTGCTATTTCATAATATTCCCTAACATTACCAGTTCGCCCTCCAAGAAAGGCATCTCTAGGGTTTAAAGGGATCGTAAGTAGAAGCGGATGTGTCTGAGTAAATTGTCTAATCTCAGGCTTTGATTCTAACTGCTCTCGAAATTCGCACTCCCACATTTCAGTTACTAAACTGCCAAATTCCTTTAATCTTTTTATTTTTATCTGTGTTGTCTCATAGTGCAAACTTAAAGTTGTTGTTGGGTCGTCGTAAAGGGATTCATCTCGGCCAAATGTGTAACACCTAGGACAGCCATGATAATATCATCCTTGAAACTCAAATATTTCATTAAGGTCGGAACAATATCCGTCAACCTTTATACCTCGTAGAACGGCTTCTTGACCTTTGGCTGCATGCATAATATTTATTCTTCTTTGGTTCTCCAACCACAATAACCACTCAATTGCAATACGACTCTGATTAATTATCTTTCCAGCGATAGCCGTTTTTAGGAATAATTCCAATGGTGTTGGGCTTAAGAAAATTCCTTCTAAATACCTTATTACAGCAAGAAGCAATTGTAGTAGCCTCTGTAAAGGGGCATACGCTGGTGGTGTTAAGCATTTGATCTCTAAATTTCAGACATGCCTCAGTTAAAATCTCTACATCGGAAACACAGTAGTCAACAATATCTTTTTGAATCTCAAATACAGTATATTTGTGCTCTTCATACCATTTTAGAAATTTAGCTCGTTCGTCCTCTTTCATTGTATCTGGAGAGTCATATTCGATTGGGGGAAGTGTTCCATGTTTTCGTTAGCCTTGGTATTAAACAGGTCAGGAGAATAGCCTTTTTTAAAGGTGTCTGGAAAACCGAAAGCTTTGGGCAGTTTTGCTAAAGCCATTGGAAAATAATTTAGCGAGTCTATAAATTTGACATTCCCCACCAACATCATAATGATTTTGGTTCCTCCCATAATAAGTCCAGGTGTTATATCGGTTTCAGTCAGGATGTAATTTAATATAAATTGGTGATCAAATGCTTGACCATTGTGCGCAAAAACAATTACTTCTTTAAAGTTCTTCCTGATCTGTAGCTCGTGTTGTGTAAAAGCTTCTACCGCGTGTGAACATTTCAGCTTTTGCAATCTGATGCCACACCTCGTACAAATATCAATCGACCGTGATTTTATGCACATGTCGCAACACTGTTGAAATACACAAAGATTGACGCTATGACGGATCACACTGGGTTCCATCTCCTCTTCTTGCTGCGTCTCCAAATCATAAAATACAAATATTGTATCTTTAGTTTTGGGTTATCCTGTATCAGGTTGAATGTGACAGAGATGATTGTCGGTAACATGAGTACGACAGATCTTACAAAATATCTCCCCACATATATGGTTTCTGGTACTTCGAATTATTTTAAAACATTGATTACAACTTCGAAGTTCCGCGCAGACAGTAGTTTTTTCCCATGAGTCAACTTTTAGATGATTTCCGTAACAATCCTTTCCTTTAAAATACCGATGACAAGAATCACATGCAAATTTAATTTGATCATTAGGACAGATGGAAGCTTGGAGACAAGATCGACATGTTTTACTACATCTATGTCTATGCTTATGATAATAAGGAATGAAACATTGCTCACAATAATAGTTACACATAAAGGCAGCTGATAAAGAAGTTATCACGTTGTAATGATTATTGTGGTGCAATAGATTAAGTCTCTTGTTACTTTCTGATGACCCCTCAAATAAAATGTCTCTTCCCTTCGATCCATAACTGTAGACAACAATTGTATAGTCCTTAAGACGTTCTTGAAACATTTCCAGTTCAGAAATTCCAGCTCCTTCTTCTGGAATGGTAACAAGGGCTACCTCCAATAAAGTTTTAGTCATCTGTGTTTGAATTTTTCCAACATCTCTTCTAATTTTAGCTAATTTAGGATCCTTGTCAACACTCGCCATTGCAACAACTAATGCCCTAGGCAAACACATATTCTCCGTGAACTTGATGGTGATAATTCCTTTTCTCATGCCACATTCCTCTTCAAAACTGTTGTAGTTTTTTCCTCTGCCTTGACCAAGCGGCAATCGTACACTTGATACTTTAAGACAAAAGGATTCCGTATTCAGACCCAACGAATTCGACTGATAAATGTTGCTTATCACATTCCAAACATCCTCATAATTTACTTCTTCGGCTGGTTTAAAGCGAAGCCATCCTTCACCACGACTAAAGTCCTTGGAGCAAAAACTAAATCCAACATAATCCGACGGTTGTAGGCCCTCTGTAGATCTCTGAATAACTTGATGAATCGCTTCTCGCACCCAGCCAACCGGTTCAACTACTTCGGGCACAGGTTCAGCCTAAACTCCAATGCACGACCAGTAACATTGTATCTTCCAACTTTCAGAACGGTATCCTTAATAACAAGAAACTTTTCCATTTTAACTAGACACGTCCGTAAACTTCAGGAGACTAATGCGAAATGCTGTTTGCCACCTCTATTTATAACTTCGGTTTGGCAGAAAAGAAGGGTGTTCAGAAAAGCAACTGAAGCCCTGTAAAAGAGTTTCAGTTTTAGTATGCAGTATAATTAAATTATCGAGTACTTACTAGCAATATTAATAAATACGAAAACAAGACCCAGCGTTCGAGAAGAATGTTCTCTGTGATAAATGTTTACGGTTTCACTATGCAGCAGAATAATATTGAAATGTAATGATGTGGGTTCTCACACCTTCAAATATTTTAGTTACCAAGAAAAAACTTAATTACAGCAATGCATGTCTATAACAATTAAGCAATTTACCCCAGAAAGAGAATTTTACCCCCACTGTTGTGGGGGTAAAATTGAAGTATCGAAATTTAATATTTTACTTATCAGTTGAATATTCTAAGCGTCTGCGACAAAAAACAGTTACCGCGAATTTACCTATTACCACTTTTCTGTACTTTAGTAGGTTAGATAGAAATATTTGTATACTTACCAAACGAAAATAAATTTCAAAATTTCTAGTGCTTGAGCCTCAGGCACATCATCATCATCATCATCAAACAGCCATCTGCGTCCACTGCTGGACATAGGCCTCTCTCAGTGTATGCCACTCTGCCCGGTCCTGTACTGCATGCATCCAGTTTGTACGGATTCTTTTTAGGTCATCCGTCCACCTTGTTGGTGGCCTGCCTCTGCTTCTGTGGCTTCGTGCCTGGGTCTCCACTCTAGGATACGCTTCGACCATCTTCCATCGGATGCTCTTGCAAGATGGCCAGCCCAATTCCAATTCAGGTTTGCGATTCGTTCTATCACGTCCGTAACGCCCGTTCTTTGACGTATAGTTGCGTTACGCACGTTATCCCTCAAAGATAAACCCAACATTGATCGCTCCATAGACCTTTGAGCAACGCGCAGCTTGTTCACGGTTTTTCTGGTAAGCGTCAACGTCCCTGTCCCATAGGTAAATACTGGCAGGACACATTGATCAAATGCTTTTCTTTTGAGACATATAGTGATGTTTGTTTTAAAGACATCTTTAAGCCTACCAAATGCTGCCCATGTTAAGCCTATCCTTCTTTTTAACTCGAATGTTTGGTTATCTCTGCCAATTTGTACCTCATGCCCCAAGTATTTATAGGAAGCCACCTGCTTGATACTTGTATTTCCCACTGAGATACCATCGCTTAACACAAGGTTGGTCATATATTGTGTCTTTGAAAAGTTTATTCTTAGACCAACTTCCTGGCACGAATCGTGAAGATCCTTTAACATATTCTGCGCCTGGTCTACGCTATCAGCTGTTATGACAATATCGTCAGCGAATCTCACGTGGCTTAGTAGCTCTCCGTCGATGTTTATACCCCTTTCCGCCCAGTTCACTCTCTTAAAGGCATACTCCAGTACAGCAGTAAACAGTTTTGGAGATATTGTGTCGCCCTGGCGAACTCCTCTTTCAATTCGGAACTTGTTTTTGTTTGTTTGTAGTCTTACACTTGCCGTTGCCCTCTCATGTATACTCTTCAGCAATGAGATATATCGATGATCAATACCAGAGTCCGCCAACGCTAACAACATTCTTTGATGGTTCACTCGATCAAACGCCTTTTCGAAGTCCATGAAGATTAGAACAAGTGGCCTATTATACTCGATAGACTTTTCTATTAGGGTCTTGATCGTTTGGAGGTGGTCATTTGTTCCATAATCTGCCCTAAATCCAGCCTGCTCGCGTGGCTGGTACAAATCTAATTTAGATGTTAGTCGCTTTGCTATTATCTTCATAAAGAGTTTATAAACATGCGACAGAAGGCTTATAGGTCTATAATTTTCCAACTTTGAAATGTCTCCTTTCTTGTGCATTATAACTATTACTGCGTTATCCCACTGAGAAGGTGTTATCCCTTTTTGAAGACATGCGTTAAAAAGTATGCTTATAGCCTTAAGCAATGCGCTTCCGCCTGCCTTAATCGATTCTTTGGCAATTTCGTCATCGCCGGGGGATTTGTTATTTTTCATTTCCTCCAGTGACTTTCTTATCTCGTCTAAGGTAATATCTGGTATATCTTCGGAGCCTTGATTTTGGACATGAGGCAATCGGGGCAGGTTTTCAAGGGGAGTGTTGTTTTCTTCTTTGTAAAGCTCAGTATAGAACTTTTCCACTATCCTTACAATCTCTTCTTTATTTGATGTGGTTTGGCCCGCCTTATTTTGAAGTTTACAAATATTCGTGGTGCCAGAAGTGAAATCTCTTCGGAGGACCTTCAAGCTTTTGTTGTTTTCAATGACACTGTTTATTTCTTCTGTCCTACGCCTTCTTAGGTCCCTCCTCATACTTTTTGAAATATCTTTATTTAAGTTCCTTAGTTGGTCACATACTCAATGTTAAATAAGTAGGAACAGAACGGCGGTATATGTATCAAGTAACACAACTTTTACATCTTAGGTGTTAATATTTCGTCTAATTAAAATAGTGACAAGCTATAAAAGTGCAAATGACTTCAAAATGTATCTGAAAAATGCTAGATTTCGACAGTCTGTTTTGTCTTACCATAAAATCGAAAAACTAATATCCTCCTTTTTATCGTTTATTATCTTTGCCTCTCTTATCTTAATAAAACTAAACACTTGGCGTGGCTGTTGGCTTTTAAAACACTCGAACCGCAGGTGATCTTTGGGTGATACGGCAAAGCTGCTTGGCACTTTGGTTACCTCGGTCAATGGTTGCGAAACAACTGAAAAAGGAAATAGGAAATAAGAAGAAACACAATATAACGCAAAGACTTTAACATCCCCAGCGAGCATAACAGCTGGTCCTCCGGCGCGGGTTATACACGACCAGCATACCTATTTGAATGAAAATTTCCTGCTCTGGTATGGACAATACGTACAAAAACAACAGTCATTTAAGCTTGTATTAAACGAATGTGCACCGTCAAAGCAGTACGCTTTATCAAAATAAATGAAAAATTACCCTTTTCCCAACTCTGTCCTTCTAGACCACTTTTAAGCGTCATTTTAAACCTTCACCCCCCTTACACCCAAGTGAGCGTGCTATATCTTAGCAAATTCACGTGTTTTGTTAATTTGCTAAGATATAGCACGCTCACTTGGGTGTAAGGGGGGTGAAGGTTTCAACTAGACACAGGGCGCTACACCACACCCTACATTACTACCTACTTATGAACTGAAAAAATCAAAATCACTCCTAGCACCCGCTTCCAATACCAAAAATATTCCTCTATAGATATCGAATCTCAAAAATATTACTGTCCTTCTTATTTTTACAGATTTATCTTTCGGCCAAAAAATTTTAAGCCCAAGTTTATCAAAATAAATAAAAAAATTTCCCTTTTCTCAACTCTGTTGTTCTAGACCGCCTTTCTAAGTGTCAGTTATATAAACCCTTTGCCCGCACTGTCATCAACCCAAAATGAACGCACTAAATCTGAGCATAAGCATTTACTACCAGAATAACTCGAAGTGTTTTATTAGACTACACTATACCTCTCATCACTAATCACCTAGGTACTAAAAAACTCGCTCCTAGCACCTTTTTTGTTGTTGTAAATGGCGCATGCGCTTTCATCAAAAAGGTGCTTTTTTACCAAAAAACAGAGCAAGAATTACCTACTCCCCTTTACTTTATCGTTACAGCTCGCCCTCTAACCCAATAATAGAAGTTCGAGCCCTTCCCTCTAACCCTCACAGAAACGTGCTAAAGTAGTATGTTAAGTTCCTTGCATACTCTCATCACAAACCCCGTACTAAAAAACCCCAGCTCCTAGAAGCTGGTACAACGCATTTAGGTGGTCCTGTAACAACGCATGCGCATCTCATTATGTCCACAATATTTTTAAAAAATTCCTTTAAAACTCGAAACTACAAAAAAATATTTTTCTAGCACAAGTTTAGCACAAAAAACATCAAGTCAAAGAAGAAGTACAAATTAACATAATACTATGTACATTATCTTCAATTATGATTAGATGGCCTATGTAAAATATGTAAATAGCTTTTTAATTCTCTTCTTCTGTATCCAACGCCCTTTTTAATCTATAGGTTAACATTTATATTAGAAAGTGTCGGAAATTCTAAGCTTTAAAAAGCTGATAAATATGTTAAGGCAGGCCTACGTAATAGACAAAATACCATTCTATACACCTGTCAATTCTAGCTGTACTGTGTAATATACGCAAGCCACTCACCTTCTGATTTAGATGAATGCGGTTTAACAACGCCTCTTATGTACCTAATAACAGTAAAAATGTAATATCCTAAAACGATAATTTAAAAAATAAACGAAATAATTCATATATATATATATATATATATATATATATATATATATATATATATATATATATATATATATATCATTTATTATATCCTGTAGTAAATATGGCACATAATTAAAAGCGCATCCCCTAATTAAATTTTGAAATATTCACACACAAAAATCATTTTGAATAGCTAAAACAAGTAATAGATAATAATGAAGAAAGTTAGAGTCTTTCCTGTCTCGACAGGTTTTGACAAGTCCGGACAAGTTTAGCGAACTACGAAAAACTACACTAGTTAAAATCAAAATACTGTATATTTAAAAAAGTATTGTTTAGGACTGTTACCTTTTATTATCTTTCCCTAATCGCACTGTGCTTCTTGGATATACATACTAGGGTACGTAATTCCACAAGAATTTTTCTAAGTCCAAAAAGGATATAAAACAAGCAAATATCTCAAAAACTGAGCCTTTTATCAAAAAAATTAATGCAATTTTACCCCCAGACTCCCTGTCGACTTTGGCAACGCTTTAACACTTCATGTACGTTTCAACCCCCTACGCCCAAGGGCTCCATCCATCCACACCACAAACCTCAGAGTATACCTGTAAACTCACATAATGTAGACCGAACTATTAAAATTTAAGCCACCTACCTTATAAAGCCCGCCGACTAGACACTTCGCGACACAACACCTTCCACATACTGAAGAAAATTCTCACCTCGCGACCTTATATAGTAAAAAGCCAACTGACGAATGTACATGGAAAAAATATACCGCATAACAGGTAGCTGGTTCTAGTTTGAATCATTTTTGAGACTATTCATTTATAACACGCAGTCAACTAATTTTTATTGAATTCCATAAAATTTGGTATTCTTCCATGAAATTTCCCTTCAATACAGTAAGTGACTGAAAATTACACTACAAGCATTCCCGCCAACACACGGATTTTCTATTCACGCAAGCGCGCTAAGTCGCATTTAGTACCTTGAATATCTTTTGAAGGAGTGAATTAATCGAAAAATTATAAGCGTTCAATTTCCTATGAGAATTTGTATATCTCATTGCTTTAAGTCATCTTGTCCGAGAAAAAAAATAATTGTAAAAAGTGGCAAAATCCCATGTAATTTAAATGGGAAATGTATCGTCTTTAGGGCAAGGTTTATTCTGAATATTAAGGGCTTATTTTGGTCTGACCTTTCTTTTTAGACGATAAACTAAAACTTTAGGGGGCGTCGCAAGAAAAAAAATCACCTTGGTAAATAACGGACACCCTAATGTATATCCAAGAAGCACAGTGCGATTAGGGAAAGATAATAAAAGGTAACAGTTGCCACGCTCTTTTTCGCACAGAAGAAGAATTTTACTTCTACTTACCCTTCATAAATAAAAATTCAATGTTCGGTAAAAATTAAAAAAAAATAAATATTGAGAATTTACAAAATTAACTCACGTAAAGAGTTGAGTTGAATGCGAGAGGCTTGCGCATGCGTGCCAAAAAAAATGCCCTAGCTCCAATGCCGGAGAGAGGGGGGGTTTAATAAGGGCGCCACTGTTTTTAATGCCGAGTGAAAAACAGAAACCCTCCTAGATAGTATTGGGATCTCGCTTTCAGCTCACTCACTCACATATAGTTACCATATTATCCAAAAAAAAAATCCAAGAAACTGCGCTGTCTGGTGAGGCAAATAAAACACTACCTTTAAAAACAAATTTACTAATATATTACAGATTCGTTAGAGAAAAATTTTGAATGTCACATCGGTGTATTCTGTCAATTTGTGAAATTTGATACAATAAAATTATTAGGGATTATTATTATTATACTATTATTATAACAATTTGTAGTAAACCCTGAAGGGGGAAATAAAATAAAGAAAAGTACTAAGCCGTTTTAAAAGCAAAGATTGCTAACCATGGTTAGAGCCGAAATTGAAACAAGTGGTTATAGTGTAACAGGTGATACTGATTATAATAAAAAAATAAAAGGTTGCCTGAAGGGGTTCGTCCCCTGATGATGGTGTCTTAGGTCAATGCTGACGTGTCCTAGACAGCTTAACTGACTCAGCACGATGAAGGACTGGAGATGTCTCCCAGCCCAAAAGAAGTTGCGGGGTAGCGGTGTTCCCCCAGTAAAAGATTGCTGCCTTCCAGCCCAAAAGGAAAGACTGTAGGTGTATGTCTTTCAGTAAGCGAAAAGATTGCTGTATCCCAGCAGAACGAAAAGACGTGGTGGGGTCGTCTCCCAGTGAAAAGACCCTGCAGTTTTCGTGTCGGGTCTAAATTAACATGTCCGCTGTCGTCGTAAAAACCGACGAAGAGATGTCGAATTTCTTCTACAAAATCAACTAAAACGGCCTCACTGGACCAACAACGTAACGCCGAAAGGGCAAATAACAAAACAAGGTAGAAGAAGTTAATTGTACCGCATTCACAGATCCAAATTTTTGGGTGTCTTTCCAAAAGACTTTTAGAATGGCGATACTGTCGACGACGCGATCAGTTTCTGAAAAGGAACCTCTGCTCCGGTGCCACACCCAATCCTTGCCAAAAATTCCAATATCGATTTTCTTGCACAAGTGACGTCACAGGGTTGTTTCGAGGTACACTTTGGTACCCAATTATGTACAGTTCTGAAAGCTTTGATTCGATGGTATTCCCTTCCACCCCATTGGCACAATATTCTGCCAGTAAAAATTAACTTAACCAATGAACAACGGAAATATACCAACCAACAAATACATTTTTCCGTATCCATAAACCGACATTCATTAATAGTTTGTACAATTCATTATACTTTGTACAATTATTGGAAACAACTTATGATTTTCGTCAACCAGGAATACATGTAGGCGTGGATCAACATTAGAACCCTTTAAAATCAAGGGACCTAGAACTCAGAACGCAGATTCCATCGTTCCTGGCTTCGACGTTTTCCAACAACAGTCACAGAGGGCGGCTCAGGACAGAAAACTAATATGTATGCAACAGGCTCGACAGAAAATAATTACGGCCGATTCAAATGTCAAAAATGACGTTTCACGTTTGTCATGGTAAACAAATTCTAATTTATATTTATTGGCAACTATAGTTTTTAGGGCCAAATTCAGACATATTTCCTTAGGGATTAACTATACAGAAAGAGGGAAAACAAGGCTGGATCCAAGACAGACTAGTGACGGAAAATTTGTAAAAATTAAATTCGAGGTTAGGAAAGATTTTGACTAAATGGAAAACAAATCAAAATAAAACGTTCAAGGAATAAGGGAATATATTCAAAAAGGTAGATCGAAGTCTTAAAACTCAACTAATTGTTGCAACTGCTATAATAATAATACTTTAATTTCGTATGACAAAACAAACCGTAACAACTCCCCCTCTCCTACGAAAGGAGGGAAATTTTCTCAAGAAAATTAACCGACGATAAGTACTCCAAAAATCTACGGTATTTACAAGGTAAGGCAAAAATTAACTACCGAAGCTCCGGGGGTATTCCCCTAGGAAGCAACGGACGAAAGTGAAAGATACTAGTGGATCGCTACTAACAAAATATATACTCACACAACCATAAGAAAAACTAAACCAAAAAGAAACTCTGACATGACATGACTGGTCCGAGTGTTTCTGACGGCAGCCACCATCTCCGCACCGAAAAGTCAACTGTGCCTCAATGGTATAGTGGTCACATAGACCAACACTGGGAAGATGTGTCCCCAGCTCCGGAATTTCCACCAAGGTCATAAGACACCCGTACTCATCCTATCAGCCTCCAATAAAAGAAAATAAAGAAATAAGTTACTAAAGGTATGGTCTGGGTTTGGCAAAAACATATTAAGTTAAAAAGATTAAGTTTTCAAAGAAAAGTAAGACAGAGAAAAGCCAAACCGGGTTCGTAGATCGTGGCACGCTTGACGGCAGCCAAACACTTCAGCACCAAGAAAACCAAATGTGCTTTTTATAATGTAGGGCCACGTAGATCGGTCCGGATTTGAAATCCGAAAAACCGAAATTTCCGCTAGGCCAAGCATCACCATGGCCGACAACCCTAGCCAACCAAAATTAACCAAGAAAAGAAATAAAATGAAAATTCAGGAACCAGTGTGGTTCCAATACAGACGAAAACAACCCAAAGGCATAATGAGGTAATTTCTCAAACTGCCTATAAAGACACCTACTAAAAATAATACCCGCAGCCTAGTGGATTACTAAACCCACTAACTCAGGTAATCGACAACCCAAAATAGTACAATAACCAAAATAATTCAAAATAAAAATTAACTTTGGTCCCCTCGCCGCTAGACACCCAGCGATCCCCTCCAGGAGTTTCCGGGGTGGAATAAAGCTTCAGGGTGCAGGAAACACAGCCTGGTAACATTAACCCAAAGATGGTAAGGGGGCTAGCATTGCGTAACACTCGAAGAAAGCGTGAGGTACCTCGTGTACTAGCCTCACTCCAGAGCGTCCCAAAACAGATAACCAACTGTCACGCGTCGAGTCAACCAAAGGGTGGAAAAACTAAAAAGAAAAGATAACTAATATACAACCAAGGTAATTTAAGAAGAAAAAGGGATAGCCCATATATTCCACCGAGCATAAGGAAGTGAATTATAGTAGACACTAAACTAAAAGATGCACCAAATGGGTAGTACATCAGTCCCCGTATGAAACAAAATAAATTAAGTAGGGTACTCTGAAAGGTGGCACTGCCACCGGCCTGTCGCAACCTAATAGGCCGACTTGAGCTCAGGCCGAACAAAGTAGCTTGGCCCTCCCCTGGCCCGCCGAACAAGTTCGATGGGCAAAATGTTACCCCAGTCGGTCTGCTCTCCGAAGGATCAATAGTTCCAACAAAGAACGTCGAAGCGACATTCGGTAGCACCCAACACCGCGCAGCCTAAACAAGGAGATAGGGACAAATAAGTCATAATCGGGAAGGTTCTATTTTGGCCAGTTAAACTATAGCCCAAATATAGAACGCCAAAATAGGGGTCTAGGTACCAAGACCTAGGCCAAAGTCAAATCCAGGATAACAAAAATAGCAAGTCAAATAAGACTATAAAGAAATATCAAGGTAAAATTAAATTAATAATTAAACACAAGAAAAGATAAGGTAAATCAAGGTAAGGTAAGAAACACCAAGTCAAATACTGAAATAAGACTTGGTAGATATGAAGGTAAAATTAACCGAATAATTAAACCCAAGGTAAGATAAAGTTACTCAAGGTAAGGTAAGGTAAGGTACCAAGCCAAATACTTAAATAAGACTTGGAAGATATGAAGGTAAAATTAACTGAATAATTAAATCCAAAATAAAATAAAGTAATAAAGGTAAGGTAAGAGAAGACAATCAAGGTAAGGTAAGATAATCAAGGTGAGGTAAGATAATCAAGGTAACGTAAGGTAATATAAGAAAGTCACAATAAGGACACTAAATCAGATCAAGCTAGGATAACGAAATCACTCAGCAAGATACGGATTAAGGTCATAAGTCAAATCAAGTTACGGTGAATTAAATTATCCAAAACAATTTATCAAGTATCATTGCAATCAGTGTATTACGAAATTCAAAATAGGTAAGTTTAAGGTAAATTAAAATAAGGTAATTTAAGGTAAGTTCAGATAAGGTAAATTTAAGGTAAGTTCAGATAAGGTAAATTTATAGTTACTAAAAGATTAATGAATTTATGACTCAAATAAAAATATGCTAAATTTCAGGTAGTTGAGCTAACAAGTAAAATAAATCATCGCCTTAAGAGAAAAACAAACTAATGACCATGTGTCGTGTCTACTCCCATCACGTCTCGCGCCAAGATGGGCGTCTGCAAGACACCGCCAAAAAAAAAAACTCTAAATTAATGTTACTAAAGCCACAAAAGTTAAAGAAATTTAAAGATAAGGTAAAGATAGATCATACTATAAGCAAAGACGCAAAGCGATGATAGCAAGTAAAAGTAGTAAAAATGCTGAAGGCAGACTTACTACGCGCAATAGCAGCAAGTTGACTGAAGGCCTAGCTTGCCACGGCTTTCGGAGGACTCCTACCTCCACTAGTTCATCAGTGCAGCACAATTCTAAGCGATAGTGTTCAAATCCATCAAGTCTCGCGCCCAGATGGATCCAAACGCCACTGCGCCCGTCACTGCAGGGCATTAAAAAAAAGGTATTAAAAGAAAACGGAATAAGGTAACGTTAAAGAAAAATATTTAAAGGTAAAACTAATCATTATCTGAACTCTCATTTGCGGTCGATGGATTATACAGTTTGAGATCTTTTACGTGCCAAACACCTTTACTTTGTCCTGCTCGATCTTGAAGTTCGTAGGTGCAGGACCCTGTTTTCTTCTTAATAATGAACGGGCCCACATAAGCCGGAGCCAGTTTGGCACTATAATAGTTCGCGTCATCGGAAAGACTTTTGTTTTTACGCCAAACCTCTTGTCCAGGTGCGTACTCAACGGGTCGTCTACGTAAGTTGTATCTACGTTGATTTCTAACATGAGATGTTTTAATTTTATCCTGAACTTCGCGATACAATTTCACAAAGGCGGCTTGTCTTTTCCTGACATAATCTTGAAGGTCTGCATTGGTGTTAGCAGTCTCTTCTGCAAAGTCTTGTCCGTACAATTTATGTTCTCTCCCAAAATTAAGAAAATGCGGAGTAAATCCAGTGGTCTCGTGTCTTGATGTTCGCAAAGCACAGCCTATAGAAGCTAGGTTCTCGTCCCAGGTACGGTGGTTATTGTTCTTGATGTAAGATCGCATCATGGTCTTTATGACTCTGTTGACTCGTTCGGTCGGATCGGCTTGTGGATGATAAGATGCTGTGTAGAATAGCTTGGTTTTATAGCGTTGACATAGGTTCTGAAATTCCTTGGACTTCATTTGTACTTCATTATCACGCATTAGGAACTGTGGTGATCCAAACATTAGGAAAATACCTTCTTCAACCTGTTTGGTGAGGGATTTAGCTGTCGCTGAACGAGAAGGAAATAAAACGGAGAATTTGGTGAAATAATCGGTAACCACAAGAACGTAAGTGTTACCTGACCTCGAACGAGGAAACGGTCCAATATAATCCAGGCTGATACACTGCCAAGGTTGATTTATTGTAGGACGATCACTCATTAATCCTGCAGGAGGTTTTTGTTCTACTTTGTGCTGGGCACAAACTCGACAAGCTTTCACGTAACTAGTGACGTCACTCCTCATCTTAGGCCAGTAATAGCGTTGGCATACTTTCCAGTAGGTCTTGAATACGCCTACGTGACCTGAAGCAGGTATATCATGGCAACGAGCGAGTATCTTGCGCCTTTTATCCTTAGGAACGACAATTTTCCAAGAACTGGATGGAGTACCAAGGTCCGGATGATTGGTTCTTGCATATTTATACAACATGTTGTTTTCTACACGCCAAGCAGGAAATTTGTCTGGTTGTTGTTCAAGCCTTACAAACATATTTTTATACCATCCATCAGTGGTGGAAGGCATCGGAACATCACTATCGTCGGTGTCAATAGCTTCAGCGGAAACAGGAACGGATCTGGACAGAAAATCGGCAACAATGTGCTCTTTACCAGGGCGATGGATTAAGGTAAAATCATAGGGTTGCAGACGAAGCGCCCATCGCGCTAAACGACCTTGAGGGTCTTTTAGTCTGTGCAGCCATAGTAACGAATGGTGGTCAGTTACTACCGTGAAGTGTACCCCTTCCAAATAATGTCTTAATTTCTCCACACTCCAAATCACTGCCAAACATTCTTTTTCGGTGACTGTATATTTCATTTCTTGTTTAGTCAGTGAACGTGATAGGAAGCATATTACTTTCTCACCATCATCAAAAGTCTGTGTTAAAACTGCACCAAGGCCATATGCGCTTGCATCGGTTTGCAGGACAAAAGGACGGTTAAAGTCAGGACAGGTAAGTATCGGTGCTGTAACCAAAGCTTCCTTGATCGCTTTAAAGGCTCTATCACAGTCGGTTGTCCATGACCATCTGATATTTTTCTTAGTCAAGTTAGTTAGCGGAGCTATGGTGGATGAAAAATTCGGAACAAAGCGACGGTACCTAGATGCTGTACCAATAAATCGGCGAATTTCTGTGACATTCTTCGGTGGTATAATATTTACAATTGCCTCCACTTTTAATGGATCTGGTCGGAGCCCCTGACGGTCCACAACATATCCTAAGTACTTCAATTCTGGCAGGCAAAACTGACATTTTTCTAGTGAAACTATGAGTCCCGCTTCATGTAGTCGGTCGAAAACTAAGCCCAACAGACGTAGGTGTTCATCAAAGTCCTGAGAAATAAGAATTATATCATCTAGATATACCATGACCGCTGGTTGAAGGTCTGCTCCAAGGACGGTATCTACTATGCGCTGCCAAGTTGCTAGTGAATTGGTTAAACCAAAAGGCATGCGACGGAACTGAAATAGTCCTCTTCCAGGGACGGTAAATGCAGTATATTCACGCGAAGATTCACTCAAGGGAACTGTCCAAAATGCGGATTTGATATCGATGGAACTGAGGTATGTTGCATCTCTCAGGCGGTCCAAAATGGCAGAAATGTAGGGCAAGGGATATGCGCCTTTCTTGCTCAAACTGTTCAAAATTCTGTAATCTACACAAAATCTGTAGGAATCATCCTTCTTGCGCACTAAACATATCGGACTAGACCAAGCACTCTTCGACGGTTCGATGACTCCGTCCTCCAGCATTTGCTTAAGTTCTTCCTCAATAATTTTCTGCTTAAATGGAGACACAGGGTAATACCTTTGTTTGACAGGCTTCGTACCTGGCTCTACTTCAATAACATGTTCAGCCACCTTACAACATCCCAGGCCTGTACCCATTAAAGCAAGTTTTTCTTTGACTAAGTTATCAAGCGTCATTCGCTGAGCAATAGTAAGGGTACTCTCATCCCGTATGCTAAGTACTTGAGTAGAATTCAGTTCATCTGCGAAATGCCAAACATCTTGATTTAAATCCGGCACGATTCCCATGCTCTTCCAGAAGTCAACTCCCAAAATTAAGGTATGAGCCAGTGCAGGCAGGACTAACACATCTATCATGCGGGTTTTTCCCATTAAACTAAACGGTACTTGCATGTAACCAATAGCAGAACAGCTCTCTCCATTAGCAACTGTACATCTTGTTTCTTTACCTAAAAGTTGCAGTCCCAAACTCCGTAGCAACTCATATCCAGGAAGGCCAACAAGTGTTCGAGTGGCACCAGAATCCAGCAAACCTCGTATAGGTGTGCCTATGACAGAAAATTCCAAATATGGACGTTGATCTCCTCGTGCGTGACTAATGATGAAATCTAGAAGAATTTTGGATGAAAAATCGAAATCATTGGTCGTTACACGCTTGGTATTGGGAGAAATCGTACGACCTATTGATTCCCCCGGGAAGCGTTTCCCGAATTAGCACATTTTGGGCAAGATCTTACAGTGACATTAGGTGTTCCACAACGATAACAGTGTGTTTTTCTAGGGCTTTGACAATCTCGATTAAAATGTCCCGTTTGTTGACAATTCCAACAGACTAATTCCCTAGGACCTCTACTGGTAGTAGGAGGGTTGACATGTCTCACTTCATTGACCTTAGTTGGAGGTAAGGCTTCTTGCATATCTGAGACGAAGGTGAAATCAGGTTCTACAAATCCTTGTCGCTTCCGAGATGGCGGTACATAATGTTCTGCACGGTATTTCTTTGCTTCTAAAACCAGGCACTGCTCCTCTAATTCTTCCAATGAGTTCACTATGGGTAACTGAGTGGTGTAAAATGGAGCTAAATTCCTAGTTATCATGTCCAACTTTGCATCCTCACTGAGGGAACCATAACGCCGAAACAGAGCTTGCATGCTTGAAAGATAGTCCACTATGCTTTCTGATGGATCTTGAGTCCTCTCGAGCATTTCTTTAAAGAGTCTAGCACGATAATCTGGTGGTTCAAAGTGTCTGCAAAGCAGTTCAGCAAGTTCTCTCCAGCTGTTAAACCGGGAACGGTTCGCTCTAAACCAATTCAATGCCTTGCCTTCAAATAAATCTATGGCAGACTCAAACAGTTCTCCTTCTGATACGTTACGAGCCAATCTCAGCTCCGCTACTCTCTCCAAGAATCCATGGACTGACATACTCTTGGGATCTCCTGTAAATTTAAGGCCCCATTTTTCTATACGTAGTGCCTTGAAGTTTGACACTGGCTGTCTATTCGGGGTTGAACCATGCTGAGTTGGTCGAGGCACTTCCTCTTCTGACGAATCATCAGAATCAGAACCTACCGAACGTGCTGCATCCAATAATACACTCAAGTTGGGATCTCGTCTGGATACTTGCTCTAGCTCGTCAAGAGCAGATAAGGTTTCTGCAATTAATATTGCTCGTGCGTCAGCATCCTCTGACGACAGTTGGTTAACTGGTAGACGATCAATTCGGTTGAGAAGATGGACCAAGTGTGTCTGTAGACGTTCAAATTTGGTCTTGGCTTTTTCTCCAGTAACGGACTTAATCGCCAATTTAGTCTTCCTCAAGTTAGTCGCCACATAAGCTCTTTCTTCAGCAAAATCCATATTATAGGGAGGGTGACTTATAGACTTACTAACTCTCTCCATCTGCAACAATGGGCGTAAAGATGCACGAAGGCTTTCGACAGTTTTCGTTTCATCAGCTGGAATGCCACGAACTTGCAACTCATAAATGAGCATATCCTTTCTAAGGTAATGCACTCTCATACTGTAATCCATCGTAACTTATTACGAGTCAAATAATGCACAAGCAAAAATAAATTTAAAGAAAAATCAATAAAACATTAACACTGATTGCACTTGACACTGTAAACTGCAAATAATTTGCACAACTAAATTTTCAGATAAGTTTCACTAATTAAACTTCACCAAAAAGATTTAAAAAAAAAATAAACCGGTTAGGACAGCGATGTCCTAACAGAAAGAATAACGAAAACCCGTCAGAACAGCGATGTTCTGATGGCTACAACAAAACAATAGGTAGGCCGCAAAAAAAATATTGCATTATCAGCAAAAAAATATCTCATCAGAGGTAAGACAACATATCAGAAGCGCAAATATCGATAAATGAAAATTTAAAAAAAAAATTTGATAATGTTAGTACCAAAGTGCTCTATCTGATCTCACCAAACGCAGTTTCTTTTTGTTTGAATGCCCCACGTTGGGCGCCAAAATTTGCCACGCTCTTTTTCGCACAGAAGAAGAATTTTACTTCTACTTACCCTTCATAAATAAAAATTCAAAGTTCGGTAAAAATTAAAAAAAAATAAATATTGAGAATTTACAAAATTAACTCACGTAAAGAGTTGAGTTGAATGCGAGAGGCTTGCGCATGCGTGCCATAAAAAATGCCCTAGCTCCAATGCCGGAGAGAGGGGGGTTTAATAAGGGCGCCACTGTTTTTAATGCCGAGTGAAAAACAGAAACCCTCCTAGATAGTATTGGGATCTCGCTTTCAGCTCACTCCCTCACATATAGTTACCATATTATCCAAAAAAAAAAAATCCAAGAAACTGCGCTGTCTGGTGAGGCAAATAAAACACTACCTTTAAAAACAAATTTACTAATATATTACAGATTCGTTAGAGAAAAATTTTGAATGTCACATCGGTGTATTCTGTCAATTTGTGAAATTTGATACAATAAAATTATTAGGGATTATTATTATTATACTATTATTATAACAATTTGTAGTAAACCCTGAAGGGGGAAATAAAATAAAGAAAAGTACTAAGCCGTTTTAAAAGCAAAGATTGCTAACCATGGTTAGAGCCGAAATTGAAACAAGTGGTTATAGTGTAACAGGTGATACTGATTATAATAAAAAAATAAAAGGTTGCCTGAAGGGGTTCGTCCCCTGATGATGGTGTCTTAGGTCAATGCTGACGTGTCCTAGATAGCTTAACTGACTCAGCACGATGAAGGACTGGAGATGTCTCCCAGCCCAAACGAAGTTGCGGGGTAGCGGTGTTCCCCCAGTAAAAGATTGCTGCCTTCCAGCCCAAAAGGAAAGACTGTAGGTGTATGTCTTTCAGTAAGCGGAAAGATTGCTGTATCCCAGCAGAAAGAAAAGACGTGGTGGGGTCGTCTCCCAGTAAAAAGACCCTGCAGTTTTCGTGTCGGGTCTAAATTAACATGTCCGCTGTCGTCGTAAAAACCGACGAAGAGATGTCGAATTTCTTCTACAAAATCAACTAAAACGGCCTCACTGGACCAACAACGTAACGCCGAAAGGGCAAATAACAAAACAAGGTAGAAGAAGTTAATTGTACCGCATTCACAGATCCAAATTTTTGGGTGTCTTTCCAAAAGACTTTTAGAATGGCGATACTGTCGACGACGCGATCAGTTTCTGAAAAGGAACCTCTGCTCCGGTGCCACACCCAATCCTTGCCAAAAATTCCAATATCGATTTTCTTGCACAAGTGACGTCACAGGGTTGTTTCGAGGTACACTTTGGTACCCAATTATGTACAGTTCTGAAAGCTTTGATTCGATGGTATTCCCTTCCACCCCATTGGCAGAATATTCTGCCAGTAAAAATTAACTTAACCAATGAACAACGGAAATATACCAACCAACAAATACATTTTTCCGTATCCATAAACCGACATTCATTAATAGTTTGTACAATTCATTATACTTTGTACAATTATTGGAAACAACTTATGATTTTCGTCAACCAGGAATACATGTAGGCGTGGATCAACATTAGAACCCTTTAAAATCAAGGGACCTAGAACTCAGAACGCAGATTCCATCGTTCCTGGCTTCGACGTTTTCCAACAACAGTCACAGAGGGCGGCTCAGGACAGAAAACTAAGATGTATGCAACAGGCTCGACAGAAAATAATTACGACCGATTCAAATGTCAAAAATGACGTTTCACGTTTGTCATGGTAAACAAATTCTAATTTATATTTATTGGCAACTATAGTTTTTAGGGCCAAATTCGGACATATTTCCTTAGGGATTAACTATACAGAACGAGGGAAAACAAGGCTGGATCCAAGACAGACTAGTGACGGAAAATTTGTAAAAATTAATTTCGAGGTTAGGAAAGATTTTGACTAAATGGAAAACAAATCAAAATAAAACGTTCAAGGAATAAGGGAATATATTCAAAAAGGTAGGTCGAAGTCTTAAAACTCAACTAATTGTTGCAACTGCTATAATAATAATACTTTAATTTCGTATGACAAAACAAACCGTAACACAGTCCTAAACAATACTTTTTTAAATATACAGTATTTTGATTTTAACTAGTGTAGTTTTTCGTAGTTCGCTAAACTTGTCCGGACTTGTCAAAACCTGTCGAGACAGGAAATACTCTAACTTTCTTCATTATTATCTATTACTTGTTTTAGCTATTCAAAATGATTTTGGTGTGTGAATATTTCAAAATTTAATTAGGGGATGCGCTTTTAATTATTGTGCCATTTACTACAAGATATAAGAAATGATATATGAATTATTTCGTTTATTTTTTAAATTATCGTTTTAGGATATTACATTTTCACTGTTATTAGGTAAATAAGAGGCGTTTTTAAACCGCATTCATCTAAATCAGAAGGTGGGTGGCTTGCGTATATTACACAGTACAGCTAGAATTGACAGGTGTGTAGAATGGTATTTTGTCTATTACGTAGGCCTGCCTTAACATATTTATCAGTTTTTTAAAACTTAGAATTTCCGACACTTTCTAATATAAATGTTAACCTATAGAATAAAAAGGACGTTGGATACAGAAGAAGAGAATTAAAAAGCTATTTACATATTTTATATAGGCCATCTAATCAGATGTTGATTTCTTTTGTTCAATTATTCCATAATTGAAGATAATGTACATATTACTATGTTAATTTTTACTTCTTTTTTGACTTGATTTTTTTTGCTAAACCTGTGCTAGAAAAATATTTTTTTGTAGTTTTAAAATTTAAAGGAATTTTTTAAAAATATTGTAGACATAATGAGATGGGCATGAGTTGTTACAGGATATAAAGGCTTCTAGGAGCTGGGGTTTTTTAGTATGGGGTTTGTGATGAGAGTATGCAAGGAACTGAACATACTTTAGCACGTCTCTGTGAGGGTTAGAGGGAAGGGCTCAAACTTCTATTATTGGGTTAGAGGGCGAGCTGTAACGATAAGATAAAGGGGAGTAGGTAATTCTTGCTCTGTTTTTAGGTAAAAAAGCACCTTTTCAATGAAAGCGCATGCGCCATTTACAACAACAAAAAGGGTGCTAGGAGCGAGTTTTTTAGTACCTAGGTGATTAGTGATGAGAGGTATAGTGTAGTCTAATAAAACACTTCGGGTTATTCCGGTACTAAATGCTTATGCTCAGATTTAGTGCGTTCATTTTGGGTTGATTACAGTGCGGGCAAAGGGTTTATAGAACTGACACTTAGAAAGGCGGTCTAGAACACCAGAGTTGAGAAAAGGGAAATTTTTTTATTTATTTTGATAAACTTGGGCTTAAAATTTTTTGGCTGAAAGATAAATCTGTAAAAATAAGTAAGGACAGTAATATTTTTGAGATTCGATATCTATAGAGGAATATTTTTGGTACCGGAAGCGGGTGCTAGGAGCGATTTTGATTTTTTCAGTTCATAAGTAGGTAGTAATGTAGGGTGTGGTGTAGTGCCCTGTGTCTAGTTGAATAAAACACTTTCGAATTTGCTAAGATATAGCACGCTCACTTGGGTGTAAGGGGGGTGAAGGTTTAAAATGACGCCTAAGAGTGGTCTAGGACAGAGTTGGGAAACGGGTATTTTTTCATTTATTTTGATAAAGCGTGCTGCTTTGGAGGTGCACATTCGTTTAATACAAGCTTAAATGACTGTTGTTTTTGTACGTATTGTCCATACCAGAGCAGGAAATTTTCATTCAAATAGGTATGCTGGTCGTGTATAACCCGCGCCGGAGGACCAGCTGTTATGCTCGCTGGGGATGTTAAAGTCGTTGCGTTATATTGTGTTTTTTCTTATTTCGTATTTTTTTTTACAGTTGTTTCGCAACCATTGACCGAGGTAACCAAAGTGCCAAGCAGCTTTGCCGTATCACCCAAAGACCACCTGCGTTTCGAGTATTTTAAAAGCCAACAGTCACGCGAAGTGTTTAGTTTTATTGAGAAAAGAGAGACAAAGATAATAAAAGATAAAAAGAAGGATATTAGTTTTTCGATTTTATGGTAAGACAAAACAGACTGTCGAAATCTAGCATTTTTCAGATACATTTTGAAGCTATTTACACTTTTATAGCTTGTCAATATTTTAATTAGACGAAATATTAACACCTAAGATGTAAAAGTTGTGTTATTTGTTACAGATATCGCCGTCCTGTTCCTACTTATTTAACAGTGAGTGTGTGCCTGAGACTCAAGCACTAGAAATTTTGAAATTTATTTTCGTTTGATAAGTATAAAAATATTTCTATCTAACCTACTAAAGTACAGAAAAGTAGTAATAGGTAAATTCGCGGTAGCTGTTTTTTGTCGCAGACGCTTAGAATATTCAACTGATAAGTAAAATATTAAATTTCGAAGCAGTGGGGGTAAAATTCTCTTTCTTGTTTTAAAAGGGTGGGGTAAATTGTTTAATTGTTACCGACATGCATTGCTGTAATTAAGTTTTTTCTTGGTAACTAAAATATTTGTAGGTGTGAGAACCCACATCATTGCATTTCAATATTATTCTGCTGCATAGTAAAACCGTAAATATTTATTACAGAGAACATTCTTCTCGAACGCTGGGTCTTGTTTTCGTATTTATTAATATTGCTAGTAAGTTCTCGATAATTGAATTATACTGCATACTAAAACTGAAATTCTTTTGCAGGGCTTCAGTTGGTTTTCTGAACACCCTTCTTTTCTGCCAAACCGAAATTAAATAGAGGTGGCAAACAGCATTTCGCTTTAGTCTCCTGAAGTTTACGGACGTGTCTAGTTAAAATGGAAAAGTTTCTTGTTATTAAGGATACCGTTCAGAAAGTTGGAAGATACAATGTTACTGGTCGTGCATTGGAGTTTAGGCTGAACCTGTGCCCGAAGTAGTTGAACCGGTTGGCTGGGTGCGAGAAGCGATTCACCAAGTTATTCAGAGATCTACAGAGGGCCTACAACCGTCGGATTATATTGGATTTAGTTTTTGCTCCAAGGACTTTAGTCGTGGTGAAGGATGGCTTCGCTTTAAACCAGCCGAAGAAGTAAATTATGAGGATGTTTGGAATGTGATAAGCAACATTTATCAGTCGAATTCGTTGGGTCTGAATACGGAATCCTTTTATCTTAAAGTAACAAGTGTACGATTGCCGTCTGGTCAAGGCAGAGGAAAAAACTACAACAGTTTTGAAGAGGAATGTGGCATGAGAAAAGGAATTATCTCCATCAAGAACACGGAAAATATGTGTTTGCCAAGGGCATTAGTTGTTGCAATGGCGAGTGTTGACAAGGATCCTAAATTAGCTAAAATTAGAAGAGATGTTGGAAAAATTCAAACAGAGATGACTAAAACTTTATTAGAGGTAGCCCTTGTTACCATTCCGGAAGAAGGAGCTGGAATTTCCGAACTGCAAAAGTTTCAAGAACATCTTAAAGACTATAAAATTGCTGTCTACAGTTATGGATCGAAGGGAAGAGACATTTTATTTGAGGGGTCGTCAGAAAGTATCAAGAGACTTAATCCATTGCACCATAATAATCATTACAATGTGATAAATTCTTTAATAGCTGCCTTTGTGTGTAACTATTATTGTGAGCAATGTTTCATTCCTTATGATCATAAACATAAACATAGATGTAGTAAAACATGTCGATCTTGTCTCCAAGCTTCCCTCTGTCCTAATGATCAAATTAAAGTTAAATGTGATTCTTGTTATCGGTATTTTAAAGGAAAGGACTCTTACGGAAATCATCTAAAAGTTGGCTCATGGGAAAAAACTACTGTCTGCGCGGAACTTCGAAGTTGTAATCAATATTTTAAAATAATTCGAAGTACCAGAAACCATATATGTGGGGAGATATTTTGCAAGATCTGTCGTACTCACGTTACCGACAATCATCTCTGTCACATTCAACCTGATACAGGAAAACTCAAAACTAAAGATACAATATTTGTATTTTATGATTTGGAGACGCAGCAAGAAGAGGAGATGGAACCCGGTGTGATCCGTCATAGCGTCAATCTTTGTGTATTTCAACAGTGTTGCGACATGTGCATAAAATCACGGTCGATTGATATTTGTACGAGTTGTGGCATCAGATTGCAAAAGCTGAAAGGTTCACACGCGGTAGAGGCTTTTACACAACACGTGCTACAGATCAGGAAGAACATTAAAGAAGTAATTGTTATTGCGCACAATGGTCAAGCATTTGATCACCAATTTATATTAAATTACATCCTGACTGAAACCGATCTAACACCTGGACTTATTATGAGAGGAACCAAAATCGTTGATGATGTTGGTGGGGAATGTCAAATTTATAGACTCGCTAAATTATTTTCCAATGGCTTTAGCAACACTGCCCAAAGCTTTCGGTCTTCCAGACACCTTTAAAAAAGGATATTCTCCTGACCTGTTTAATACCAAGGCTAACGAAAACATGGAACATTTCCCCCAATCGAATATGACTCTCCAGATACAATGAAAGAGGACGAACGAGCTAAATTTCTAAAATGGTATGAAGAGCACAAATATACTGTATTTGAGATGCAAAAAGATATTGTTGACTACTGTGTTTCCGATGTAGAGATTTTAACTGAGGCATGTCTGAAATTTAGAGATCAAATGCTTAACACCACCAGCGTATGCCCCTTTACAGAGGCTACTACAATTGCTTCTTGCTGTAATAAGGTATTTAGAAGGAATTTTCTTAAGCCCAACACCATTGGAATTATTCCTAAAAACGGCTATCGCTGGAAAGATAATCAGAGTCGTATTGCAATTGAGTGGATATTGTGGTTGGAGAACCAAAGAAAAATTAATATTATGCATGCAGCCAAAGGTCAAGAAGCCGTTCTACGAGGTATAAAAGTTGACGGATATTGTTCCGACCTTAATGAAATATTTGAGTTTCAAGGATGTTATTATCATGGCTGTCCTAGGTGTTACAAATTTGGCCGAGATGAATCCCTTTACGACGACCCAACAACAACTTTAAGTTTGCGCTATGAGACAACACAGACAAAAATTAAAAGATTAAAGGAATTTGGCAATTTAGTAACTGAAATGTGGGAGTGCGAATTTCGACAGCAGTTAGAATCACAGCCTGAGATTAGACAATTTACTCAGATACATCCGCTTCTACTTACGATCCCTTTAAACCCTAGAGACGCCTTTCTTGGAGGACGAACTGGTAATCTTAGGGAATTTTATGAAATAGCAGAAGGAGAAAAGATAAAATACGCTGACGTTTGCAGCGTGTATCCGTACGTCTATCAATATGGCGAATTCCCCATTGTTTGAATTGTTGAAGTTTTTGTGGGTGCATATTGTAATCGTTTGGATTTGAATTCTACTGATGGACTTATTAAATGCTCTATACTTCCACCTAAGGACCTTTACCGTCCCGTATTGCCTCTAAAAATGAACAATAAACTTATATTTGTATTGTTTCAAACATGTGGGCAAGAAATGAACCAAAATTATTCTTGTACCCATACCGATAAAGAAAGGTCCTTAGAAGGTACTTGGGTAATAGACGAAGTCTTGATAGCAGTTGAGAAGGGATATCAAATATTAGAAATTCTTGAAATTTCAAAGGTTCAGTAAAGACGCAGGAGAGGAAGGCTTATTTACAGCGATGATGAACAAGTTTATAAAGATAAAACAGGAAGCATCATGTTTACTAATTCCGGAATTTATGTTAATGGCGTTTTCCCTGTTAATGAAAAAACATTGATTGTTAGTTATGACCACACAGAAGAATCATCTGATCCACTATCTACTGTTTATGTGTCTATTGCTGCTTTCGTAGCGGCACAGGCTAGATTGAAGTTAAACAGGTATCTTGAACAACTCGAAGACAGGGTCCTTTATTACGACACGGACTCTGTAATTTATGTGTCCAGACCGAGTCAAATTGATTTATCAACAGGTGAATTTATCGGAGATCTGACTAATGAATTAGAGTGAAATGGTTCCGGTAGTTATATCCCCCTAGTTCGTTTCTGGAGGTCCTAAGAATTACGCATTTAAAGTTCACTCGACAAAATGCAACACAGAAGAAGTATTTTGCAAGGTAAAAGAAGGTATCTCTTTAAATTATGCTGCATAAAAATTAATAAATTTTGAAACAATAAAAAATATGTTTCTCCACACGACAGACCCAGTACCTATTATATCAAAGAACATTCGACAAACGAAAGACCATACTGTAACAACAAATACGGAAACCAAGCTGTATAGACCCAATTCAGTAACGAGAAAGTTTCTTCCTGATGGTAACTGTGAGCCCTATGGATATAAGAAGCAAAGAACAGACTGTAATTAAATAATAGACTAGGATATAACAAATATATAAAATTGTAAAGTAAAAGTAATTAATAAAGAAACTTAAAATATAGAATTAATTTGTTTCAGTAAACATGGTTTTTGCTTTGAAAGAATCGTTTTTATCCATAAAAATCTAGCTGGAGCGCGCTTGAGGGATCAGTACACGTCTGGCAGCTCTGTTAAAGTGTTATTTTACAATTGTTATATACATGGGATTAACAAATATTATAAATATTAAATTAAATACTATACGTGTACAATGTTGAATAATGTTTGTAATAATTGCCAGAACTTTATAATTGACGTTCATAAAATAAGACTGACCGGAAGCCCTCACCTAAATACGTTCCAAAATAGGAATATCCTCCTTAATAAGTTAGGCGAACAAACGAACTGACAGACGAGCATTCTTACGAGCTAATGACTAAAAAGTGTCAGCATACAATTATTGTCCTCTACATGTTGTTCAAATCTCTTTTCGACAGTCCTAGTCATTAAACATTAAAATACAATAACTAACCACGAGTTATGACGTCATCCTCAACACGTGATCTAAATCAAATCTGGATTTTGACGTTTAACATGTGCCAAATGACAGGTGATGTACCTAAAATGATCAGTGAGAAGTATCATTCGCAGCCTTTTCTTTCGTTAATACTAGTTTACTATTTTATGTATCATCTTATCAGTCACTGAGGAACTATACATTTTAAATCGCTGAAATATCGATTAAATGTTGTAATAAACTATATGCTAATATTTTGACTGTCTCAAGGCAGTTAAAGTAAGACAGGGAATGTGTAGTTTATATTGCACAAAAATATTAGGGTGCGCAAATGTAAAATAGTTTATTGAAAATAGTCTTGTTCTTGCAAATCCTTGTAATTACTTCTTAAAACTTCTTTTATTCGCAAATAACTACATATTACGAACCCTCTTTGTTACTTTTAACACCTTCACCGTTTTGTCGGAAAACCCAACCTATTTTAAAGTTCCTCACACCGAGCCTATTTTAATATCTTCTCCAACACTTAGCAATCGCTGTTTCTTTTAATGTTCTACTACGTTCTAATTCTCTGCCCTAAGTGTGAGCACGTTTAAATCTTTCCATAACTTTCGAACCCATACCCGTGAATTTGTTGTACTGTTTCTTTCTATCACCTTCGATTTCACAGAGTAGCGTATATATTAATTCACATACAATATTATCATTACTTTCAGTTCTTAAAAGTTCGTCAGAGGAAAGCAAAACTTGGATGTAGTAGTACTTTTGATGATGCTGCCAGGGTAAGATATTTTATTTTATTCTAAGCTGCTACTCTGTACAATATTATTCGCATCATCATACATAGATCAACCCTGTCCTATTTATAATTATTCCTAACAAGGTTGCAATGAAAACCGCACACTTTAATCATTATCTACTTAATCTTAAATGCTTTGTAATTAAATTTTTAATTTATAGATTTTAATAGTACCGTAGTAAATTATGTCATTTTATCCTATCCTTAAAATCATCATTTTGTTATTTTTACATTACTACCTTTGAGTTTTAAACCTCAAACAGGTTGCGGACTCTGCCATGGAAAAAGTTTGGTTACGCCGCATAACGAACGACTTGGACTTGAAAGGCAAAATTATAAATATACTTCGGTGGCTCGATGGATACGGCGTTGGAGTTCTAATCGGAAGGTTGGCGGTTCAAGACTCATTCGGTCCGAAAACTTTTTTTCAATTTAATAAAAGATAAAATCGAATGACTACAACAGTGCGCCATCTATATCCCTGTAAAAGTGAGGTTATGTACACATTATTCTTCTTCGTCTAAAGTGATGCCATACCTACTAGTTACCTCTGGGATTTTGTCTGAAATCTCTTTCCTAAGTACTGCCATTTCTTCCATTCTATTGTTTACGGTGGGAAGTAGATCACCTCCTCTTGTCTTTCTAACAGCCCCCACTTCTACGCCAATCTCTCCCGGGTTGATATTTCCCTTGAGTGTCTTAAGCAGCTCCGTATAAGTTCGGTCTTTGGCTTTTATCAGCAAAGCATCTTGTCTAGGCAATCGTGGACTTGAGATTGTTTTTTGATTTTCCTTTGCTTTTTGGTGGGCCACTGTTTTCGGAATTTGTTGGCTGCTTTTCATTTGCTTAGTGTTGCCGGTGTATATCGCAGTTTCAATGTTAGTATCTGCGAAGAGGAATTCCATCATTCTGTTGAGAATCAGTCCCTCCAAGCCCTCTAGGTCTGGTATCGCAACTCTTGTCCTAACGTGTTTTATCATATGCTGCTTGATATCTTCTATGCATTGAAAAGCGATTTTATTTTCAAGCTTCTCTGCTACACTCTCTCTAAACATGATAGGATAGTAAAGCCATCTAGTCTCGGAGGCGAGATTTCCTTGATCGTCCGGAAAGCCCAGTGAGTGGGTCATTTTTGCCATCTCCCCTTGCTGCTTTCTTTGCCTCTTTAGGCCTTCCTGACCTCCGTACATGTCTATACTTCTTTTAACAACTTTGTTATTTGAGTCCACCTTAGTACTACACGGAAGTATAATGTAGTAGGTTTCAGCTTTCCAGGAGTTGCCGTTTATTCTAGGGATGATATCATTTTCCCAGTCCTCTTCTGTCACCCGTTGATAGCTCTCGAAGTCCCTGTCCCATAAGAGCGTTTTTCTCCTTGTGACCTTCTTCTTTACTTTTGTGCAGTCGTTGCAGTAGTAGCTTTCTCGATCCTCTCTTTCCTTATCGTGAATAAGCTTTGGAACGTCCCTGCGTAGTCTTAAGTTTTCTTCTTGTGATCTTTCTGAATCCCAATTGTCGTCTTGAGGTTTGTCCATGTCCAGCCATTTATTTATTGAACTGCTCTGTATATGCCCGGTAAGGAATAGCAGCCTGCTAGTGATTTCAACAAATTCCTTCTTGGGTTTGTAGGATTCTTTTAGAACTTGCTCCAGGGTCCTTACTTGTGTACATATTTCGTCGAGTCCCGTCTTATTTGGTATCAACAGTATTTTCCATTCTTTTTCGCTTGTTTTTCATAGGAGCGACGCTGTCTCTTTTGAAGCTGTCTATTATTGTCTCTTCCAGTTCCGGTAATGAGAATTTCCTTGTCCTATGTGGAGTTTTAGCAATTGAGTTTCTCCTTACAAATGGGTTACTCTCAAGGTCTCTCTGTTTTGCTTTTAAGGTAGCACCACCTTCTATATTTAAATTGTTAATTTCCATTTTTTTCCACGTGTTGGGACGAATTAACGGTCCAGCGTGGCAGTGCGCCCTTACCACGCTAAGGCATTTGTTTGTCCCTTCGTTTCGCCTGCCCCGTCCGGGACACCGTTGGCGGCTATTTGTCGTGTAGACATTCACCCGTCGGCACGGTACATGTGATACATTGGGTTCCGGATTTATTTTACAGGTTTACCCCTGTCGAGCTGTCTGGCTGCCTGTCTGTCTGTCTATTGACCTATCTGCCGAACTAGCTATCAGTCAGTCTACCCGGCCGCCACCCCGTCTATCTATTTGACTATCTGCATCACATTTTCCCATCTAACTACTCATGTGCCCACCAGCCTATTTGGTACGATGCTCAAAATTACACATACACCCACACACAGATCAATCTGGCAGTCTGGCCGCTTGTCTGTCTGTCTATCGACCTATCTGCCGACTAGCTATCATATCAGAATAATTTAAGTTTTTAATGACACCTTATTAACAAAGACAGGACAAAAGCCAGTCAAACATAACTGGGGGATCAACTTAAAAAGGCGTAAAAATCCTAGCACATCCTGACCAATAAGATAATCAAACAGGCAAGTTCTTCATTCTTTTCCTAGATGTATACTTTTAAACATGAGTTACATATTTCATATATTGTTTGCATTGTGAATGATTTTATACATAGAACTGAGGGTAAAATTTACGTTATAATTTTTTTTGACCGCACTGCCTAACTGTCTGTATAACTGTTAGACCGACTAGTTGGTTGTCTATTTGTTTGTTAATTTGTATGTCTAACTGTCTGGCTATCTGACTGTCTGTCTGACTGGCTAATTGCTTGCCTGTTTGACTGTCTGACTGCTCGGCTATCTAGACCCTTTTTCTCATCTAAAGGACCCGTCTGCCTATTTGGTACGATGCTCCAAATTACACATACTCACACTCGCACACGTATGCCTGCCTGTCTACCTGCCTGTCTAGCTGTCTGTTAGTTCGGCAGTTTGTTTGTGTGTCTACCTGTCTGCCTGTCTACCTATCTGCCTGTCTGACTATCTGTCTGCCTGTCTGTCGGTATGTCTGTCTGTCTGTCTGTCTGTCTATCTGGCTGGCTGGCTGATTGTCTGTCTGTCTGACTGTGAGTCTGTCTCACTGTCTGTCCGTCTGTCCGTCTGTCTGTCTGCAGTGGCAGTTTTTGTGTAGCATCAATTGTGCAGTGAACACCCTAAAAATCTACGCAAAAAGATTATTTTCTATACCTTATAACTATACTATTACACATCAACCATAATTATTTGTTTTATTTTTTTTTATTATAATTTCAAATATTACATTTACTTTTACTACTGTACAATAGATTTTTGTATTTTTATAACAGTCAAGCTCTTTTCTTTCACCGTCTAACATTAACATTAATACGAGCTCTAGCGCGTTCAATATCAGAACTGAACGCCGAGAGTATCGGCAAAGACCGCGTGTTAGAGAAAGGGGAGTCCGGCGCGTGGGACAAAACATCGTCGTATCAAAATGATGCAAATTTTAGCGTTCTGGCGTGCACTGCACAATGCACCTGAATCATATCAGTAGTCAGCTGATAGAATGGTTATATATGCGGGAGCCCAGACGGCTAGTAGTGGTAGTAGGTTATTTTCGAGGTTATTTTGATTAAAATGCAGTACCAGATTTTAAATTTTAATCACGTAATTGAAGTTTTTGCAAAAATGAAGAACAGGAGAATGTACTTTTTAAATATGTAGATAAGTTTAAATTGGTATGCATTTTTTGCCATATTTCTCTTCGTATTTTTTTTTGTATAATCACCGCGTTGAACACCCATTTTAATACCTCACGAGCCGACACTGTCTGTCTGTCTCTCTGTCTAACTAGCTCAGACTGTCTACTCTGTCACCACTTTGTCTACCTGTTCGACTCACTAGACAGATGCTCGTTTAGAACAGGATTTATGTGAAACAGTTAAGTTTTAGGTTTTGACCAGTGAAGTACGTATTATTTTTGTTTTTAGATACTTGGTTTATGTAAGTGAATTTTTATTATAATAATGGCTTTTTGGCGACCTTTTGAGGTAGATGAAAGCGAATTATTACATGTTGAATTACCTTCGGTACCGACCGTGGCATCGCCAGTCGAAACATGTTTGGAGTTTAATAAAGATTTACATGTTCAAAGTCAACGAATAATTCTAAATATTTACGGCTGTTTAAAAAAAGAAAATCCGGCACAGTCAGATAAAGCCATTATAAAAAGAGTTAACGAATTAACACAACTTTCGATATCTACAATTTATCTCGTAACTAAAACAAGAGATGTTACAGATCATTCGGTAAAGCGAAAGAAAAATAATCAAAAGTTTCAGAAAGTTGACGATGCAGCAAAAGATGTCATTAGACGAATTGTGTACAATCTATATAAGGAAAATACGGTGCCAACATTAGAAATGATCCGGGATAAGTTACGCGATTACCCTGATTACAATTACCAGTCATTGAAAACTCTTCGAGGAATTTTATTAAATTGCGGATTTAAACACAAAAAAATTGATAATCGGATGGTTATAATGGAATCGCGCCGTCTTGTTGAATATCGTCAAGAATATTTGCGTAAAACAAAAGAACACCGGGAATAAAATAGGTATATAGTATATCTAGATGAGACATGGTTTGATACTCATGATGTTGTTCAGTACGGTTGGGTAGATGAAACTCAAAATTGTAGTTTAAATGCACCGTGTTCAAGAGGAAAGCGCGTGATAATACTTCATGCCGGAGGTGAAAATGGTTTCGTGCCCAATGCACTGCTTTTGTCGGCCAAAAACATAAACCAATCTTCTGCCGATTATCATGAGGACTTGACTGGGGATTTATTTGAAAAGTGGTTTGTTGATCAGCTTTTACCATTCCACCAAACACGGTAATCGTCATGGACAATGCACCATATCATTCGCGTATATTAAACAAAATACCGAATAATAATACTAAAAAGGAAGACATTTTAAATTTTATGAGGCATAAAAATATGGAAATTCCTTAAAATGTCCCGGTAAAAAAAGAGCTGATAAAAATGATAAAGAGTCGAAATTTTAAAAATGAATATGTAATTGATAATCTTTGCACTAGACACGGCCATACTCTGTTGCGGTTACCTCCTTATTAGTGCATATTTAATCCAATTGAAATGATTTGGGGCACTATAAAAAAACGTCTTCGTAAATGTAATCAGTCACCAACATTAAGTGCAGTGGTACTGGATAATATTCGACGAGTAATAAGTGAATTGAGCCGTGATATTTGGAGAAACTGTGTAGCCTATGTTATAAAAAAAGAAGATGAATATCCTATTTTACCACCAGTAGCGCCACTTGTGATTCAAAATGCGAATGATTCTAGTTCCGAATCTTCTGACGATTCCAACAGCATGTAGATATTTTGTTTTATTTTTGATAATGGATTTGACAGGTTTCTAAAATATATAGCATTTGTTGTGAAAACCGCTTTTCACAATGCTCTTCCAGAAAATACAGAGAAACCTTGATAGAAATTCAAGTTTTGAACGAAATTGTTTCAAAAGCGGATAAATATACTTTTGAAAGACAAAGATCTTATGAAAACTTCGAAAGTTTTCAAGAAAAGACGTTTGTTGAGCTTTTACAGCAACATAGTGTCTACTGACGGTCTCGATTGCTTCAGGATATGAAAAGTAAACTTCAACTACCCTAACAAGCCCCGCCCCTTTTCACTAGATTCGTGATCTGGAGTGACATTGGTTGCTTTTGGAAATAGGGAAAATCTATAAATAGCCGGAAGAATGAGGCAAAATAGGTGATACAAAAGAAGACCAAGGAACCAAATAGAGTAATGAAAAGGCAAAAGTGAAGTGCTAGTGCGAGTGTAGTGCAAATGCTAGCAATAGTGTGAGTGCGAACGCGAGCGCAAGTGCTAGTACGAGCGGGCCTGAATACCAATAATTAAGTCAAATATCTAAGTTCCCACATCTTAAGATTACTTAGGTAAATAGCATGTCATGCACACTTAGTTAGTTAACACCGTATGTAACATACAAATATCTTAAGGCTAGAGACAAATATTATCTTAAGTAGGACTTTTGTTACCTTAAGGCATTATTGTAAAAATTTTTCTTTCAGGACAGAGATAAACCCCATATTTGTATGCGAAAATATGGGAGGGTTATAAAAGTTCGGCATGACAACGGGTCATGCGAGCGGTTATAATCTATCGAGAGATACTTGGTTTATAGACTCCGGTCCGAAACCAACTACTCTAGGGGGGGGGGGTGTTTAGTCATTAAAAATCGCGACATAACCCACGAATGTCGCATGTGGGTATCTTTGGAAGATTCACCTCCTCTTACCCAAAAAAAAAAATTAGACAGTATTACGATGGCCATGGTCACGTAAGAAACTCCAAGAATTTCAAGATTCTCGAGAACCTCGAGATATAATGTGCACTAAGACGGCAGCATCCGCAGCACTGGTCAATCGCGGTTACCCATCTTCAAGACTTCAGGAATGAAGCGAGAAAATAAATAGACCAAGAGCTTGCGTGTCTTCTTCAAACATTTTGAGCCTAATTTTCTTCATTGATATCATCCATATATCGATTTGAATTTCAGACTTGATTTGGTTTGAGCCGCTTGGTCCGGTGATATAAAATACCTTTGTTTATAAAATTCGCGTCTTGGGAAGGGACGCACTTGATCCCTCCGACACGAGTAAAGGGACAGGCTGAATAGCTTTACCTTGCTAGCTGTAACCCGTAAGGAGATTCAACCTGGATACATGTCTTGGGGAAGATGGTTTAAAGGAGGAAAATTATTCCAAAATGCTGCTGAGAAATGGACAACTTTAATCGGACAATTAAGCGAATTGGGCCGAGCGGCGGGTTTTTTGCTGAGTGCCTGCCAGGACAATCCATGAATAGAGTCTATATACAGGAAAGAGGACGAAAGTCTTCCGCCTTAGTAATTAAATTCAGTCTCGCGGTCTCCGCGGTTGTCGTTACGATTCAACGCATGTTCTCCGCGGTTGTCGTTCAATTCAACGCATGAAAGACATGCACTCCGCGTCTCGAAATTAGACGCAGGCTTTTGTACTTAGATGTTGGAAGGCTACACTTGGTATTTGTTAATTTGGGATAAATCAACGGTTTTGGTCAAGGGAGTCTTGCACCGACTAGAGGGACCAGAACGGTATTCAAGAAACGGTAAAAATGGTTTATTAGACCTATAGTGGTCTAAGTTATAATTCCAGGAAAAAACCTAGGAAAAATAATTATAGTCGAGAGGCGTGGCCCTGGCTAATAACGACAAGAAAATGACATGCATAACGCATCCGAGCCATTATGTGTGTCCTTGGTTCTCAGTTGAATAGCTGATCTCGATCATGACAAACCGCGCGTCGTAAAGGTACGCCCATACGTGCGCGCCTGGGGAGCGGACGACGGTGTAAATATAATATGGTTACACTTACTACACAACGATCATAAAAATAACAACATATTTATGCCATTAATTTAAAGTTTTAATTATCGGTCGACGGTACGCCCATGAATACAATTATTTCTATGGTGAAACATCGTTTTTGCAGATTCAGCTAGGTTTTGATATACTTAAAAATACTATTTGGTTAAAATGTTAAAACTTTTTATTGTGTCCCATCTTAAATTGGTTAGAATAGGTATTTTGGGACGCCTATGGCTGGACCTTATCGGCATTGCTGCGTCAAAGGTGTCGGCTTCGTTACTTTTTTTTGCGGTTTCACTTAACATTAGATAAAATATACACCAACATTTTGGAAAATCATATCTTACGCACGAGATCTGTAATCACATGATGACGATATAATTGATCTATCTACACACGCACAAGGAAAAAAAAACATGTAGCAAACAATAGCTCGTACACATGAACGATAGCAATGCAAAATGGTACTGCCGCCACACCGTCGGGCGTCGCGTCGCCGCGAATTAAAATATATACCACACTCTCGCTGTTATATTATTTTTCGTTAAGGAAGACTAAGATTGCTTGTATTTGTATAAATATTTCTATTGTATCACCGCGGATAACTTAAACGTTACCATCAGCAGTTAAGAATAATACAGGGAAAAATACTATCACTAATTTACGATCCGTTTTTATTCTTTTTATAACCTCTAAATTTTTATCTCTCCCGCGAGTACAGCAAATATTGACAGGCAATAAGTTTCAAGAGGGAACGTGTCCTTATTTTTAAGAATATATATCACTCGCGTTCCTTTATTATTTTTCTTTTATATTTTTTAATAAATATCTATTATATTTCTTTTGAAGTTCTTTATTATAGCTATAATAAAGAAGAACAGACTTTTTTATGTCTTCTACATTTTACATGCCGTTTCTAATTACTATTTATCTACCTCTGTTGTTTTTTCATAGCTACCTATTATTTTGATGTCTGTCATCCTAAATAGACATGTTCAGATATTAACACTAGCTTACCCTACACAACACGCTTCTTTTTTTTTAAAGCTAAACAAAGATACACATTTTAAAATTCTACAAAATCTTTTAAATATACAGGCTTTTTTGACTGACGGGAGCTACGGGTTTGTTTCACCTCAGTACTCATAGGAACGAAACAATAATCCTCATTATATCCATCTGTAGAAATATCACTGTCAATATCACTAATATAATTATCGTTCAAATCATTAATTTTGTCCGAAGTGTCACTTATAATGTCTTTCTTATTTACAACATTATTAGGAACCACTTTTAAATTGTCTGGATCTGCTAAATTATCACCTATTTCATAATTAATTGCTACGTCTCAATCAGGGAACATATTACTATAATTATTATAAAAGTTATCAATAACCCAAACGTCTTTATCTTGATGAGAGCCCTGAATAATGTTATTTTCATGATCATTACTTACAAGATCTTCATAGAAATTTTATTATGTTCAAAAGGAATTAAAGTTTTATTTATGTACTTTCTGTTCCTTCTAAATGTATACCCATCTAAATCCTTAACGATCTTTCATTATATCTATCGACTATCCTTCCTTTTTCCCTATTGTTATTTTTTTGAAACAAAATTTTTTCATGATTTTCTAAAACAGGTAAGTTGCGCGTAGTCTTGTCATATTGCTGTTTTGACTTGTCACTGTTCTGTTTTAATTTATCTTTAATTAATTCTTCGCTTCTTAGGGATAAGTTCTTTATTAGAAGTAGGAATTTTAGTTTTAACTATTCGATTTAATTGCATTTGCGAAGGTGAGTATCCTAAACTAGGTAAAGGAGTATTCCTGTAGTCAAGCAGAAAGGTATATAAGTCTTTGTCTGAAGTCATTTTTTAGCATTTCTTTCGTAATATCTACATATTTTTCTGCTAACCCATTTGACTGATGGTTGGGTTTGATTGGGTGTGGACTAGAGAATTCAATTTCAAAATTCTACACTTTAGCAAACTCCTTAAATCTTTTACTATTATAGGGATTATTATCAGCATAAAACTTGTCTGGGATTCCAAATTTTGAAAAACTATTTGTACAAGCTTCTCTGACAGTTGAGGCAGTTTTATCATTTACGGGAAAACCTCAAGCCAATGTGAATAAGAATCAATAATTATAATATAATTTTTTTATTATATTCCAAAAAATCAGAGTATAGATATTGCCATGGACGATCTGGTAAAATATGTGGTAATAAAGTCTCTTTTTGGTTAAGTTTTCTATTTAACTGACAAGTTTCACAACGATTTATGAAGTTTTCAATGTCAGTTGACATTTTAGGCCAAAACCCTACCTGACGAGCTCTTAATTTAGACTTTTGGACGCCAAAATGAGCTTCGTGAATTAAATTAAGCATTTCATTTCTTAAGCTAGATGGCACTATTACTTTAGCATTATAAAATAAAAGATCATTTGATAATAAAATGTTGTCTTTTAAAGCAAAATATGGCTTAAGTTCTGATGCTAATTTTTTGTTATCTTTTGGCCACTCTGTTTTACAAAATTGCTTAATTTTAGAAAGAATTTGGTTGGTTGGGTTTGATTGGGTTTGAATTTGGTCATTATCTATTGATTTCTGAAAAACTACTTTTTTTCACTTGACATTGGCACATTAAGATAAAGTGAATGTACAATGTATTCCATTTCCTGATCAATTGTAATATCGCTCTTAAGAAAATATTACTTAAAGCATCAGCTACAAACATTTTATTTCCAGGGAGATATTATATTTTAATTCTATATTTTAAAAGTCTTAACAGCATCCTCTGCAAGCGATTAGTTACATTATCTAAGTTTTTTGAAAAAATGGGAATAAGAGGTTTATGATCAGTTTGAACAAAAACCTCTCTACCTCTACTATAGTGAAATTTGTCTAATGCAATAACAGTACTAAGAAGTTCTTTTTCAATTTGTGCATAACGTTCCTCTGCTTTATTCAAAGAACGCGATGCAAATTAAATAGGATGCCCATTTTGTAACAAAACACAACCCAATCCTTTACTAGATGCATCTGTTTGTATTACAATTTTTTCTTTATCATTAAACACTCTCAAAATTGGTTTATTTGTAACCAAAGTTTTTAAAGTTTCCAGTTCATGTTGATGATTGTCCGTGCAAGTAAAATCAACATTCGTTCTTGTTAATAGTCTCATATTATAAATTAACTGGGAAAGATTAGGAATGAACTTTGCGAAAAATCTAAATAAGCCCAAAATCCTTAGCATATCTTTCTTATTTTTAGGAGTTTCTAATGGTAAGACTGCCTCTGTATTTTTAACATTTGGTTGTACTCCATTAATTGAAATAATCTGACCAAGAAACATTACTTCTTTTAGTTTGTATTGAAATTTACTAAAATTAAATTTAATTCCATTTTTCAAAGTTCTCTCAAATACTGATTTTAAAGCAATATCAAGGTCATTTCCACAAATAATAATATCATCAAAATATATCGCAACACCTTGAATATCTCCAAAAATTTCAACATTCTTTTTCTGAAAAATCTCAGGTGCTGAGGAGATACCAAATGGAAGAATATTAAATTTATATCTTCCAAAAGGAGTATTAAAAGTGAAAAAATCTGAGCTTTTTCATCAAGCTTAATCTGCCAAAAACCATCTTTCATATCAATGACTGAGAATACCGAATTTCCTACTAATCTATTTAAAATATCATCAGATTTTAGTATAAAATAATGTTCGCGACAAATATATTTGTTTAATGGTTTTGGGTCCAGGCACAAACGTAAAGAACCATTTGGTTTTTCAACTATCATAAGGGAGTTTACCCAATCTGTAGGATAATCAACACGAGATATAATTTGTTTACTTTCAAGGTCACTTAAAGATTTTTTTTAGTCTATCATGTAGGGCCAAAGGGACTTTTCGTTGTGCTTGCACCACTGGTACGGCATCTGGCCTTAATTTTATTTGAACATTTGCTGGCATGCAGTCGAAACCATCAAAAGGTTCAATATATTTTTCATAAATAACTTTTTTATCTGTTGGTAAAGGCTCAAGCTCCAAATCTTTCTCTATTCTAAGAGACTTTCAACGACAAATTAGGTTTAAATTAATACAATCTTTTAAACCTATTATTGGTTCACAATCTAAGTTCAAAATAAAAAAAAATATATTTTGACACATATCTTTATATGTACATGATAATGAAATCTGCCCTAATGGTTTTGATTTACAATTACTATAAGATATAATAGTTATCAACGTAGGCTCAATGAGATCAGACTTCAAATTTAATATATTAAAATATTTACATATATGGTAAAATGCTACACTCTGCTCCTGAATCAGGCTTAAATCTGATCTTATTTAAACCTATATATAAATTTTCATACCAACTAACATTTATTTGCCTTGAATTTTCATTCTTGTTCTCAAATATATACAGACCATCGCTGTTATCTTCATGGCTTTCAGATTCTTCTTCTTTGTGTTCTTTTCTGAATTCTTGGACATGTCTTGTTCCAATTTTTCTTTCAGGTTGTTGACCATAATGTGTGTTTTCTCTGCTCTGTTCATTTTTCTGACACTGACCACTTGTATTTGCTTCTTTCTTAAATTTGCACATTTTGTTGAAATGGATTTTTTTCTGACAATTTTTACAAAATTTACCATATGCAGGACATTTTCCACGTACATGCTCATAACCACACCTACTACATTTAAATCTTGTCTGAATGGCATTTATTTCCTCATTAGAGCTAAGCAGTTTAACATGTTCTTTTGAAATTTCAATAGATTTACAATACTCTTGAATTTTAGCAAGTGTTATGTCTGAGTCTCTAATAAGTCTTTGTTGTACTTGTTTATCCTTAAGACCCAAAATAACACGGTCTTTAATCACTCTTTCCATATAATATGTCCTCTTACAGGCACGGTTTTCACATACGAACTCACAGCTAGCAGCATGCCTTTTGAGTTCCGTTACAAAAGAATCTATGTTTTGATCATCTTCTTGACAAATACTATTAAATTGAAATGTCTCCATTGTTACATTCTTCTTTGGTAAAAAATATTCATCAAAACAATTAAGAACATCATCTAATGTTTCTTTTTTTTCTTTTGGGAATGTATTATAGGTATATGTCAATACCTCTATCTCTAATAATATGTAAAAGCAAAGCTACTTTTGTCTCTTCATCTTTGCTCATATTTGCTTTAATAAAAATTTTATATTTTTGTTTCCACTTCTCCCAATGAGAAGAATCATTGTCATCAAATTCAGGTGGTGGTTTATATTCCATCCTTATTTATTTTATTTTACCTTAATTCCTTTATGCAACTTTCTTTTCCTTTTGACAGAATTTTTTGTTAAAAACTTTTTCTTGTTTTCACTCCATCATCTTGGTGAAAATAACACCTGCCACCATATTTTATGTTTTCTAATAAATAGCTATTACCTTTCTTTTGAACATTTTTATTATAGCTATAATAAAGAAGAACAGACTTTTTTATGTCTTCTACATTTTACATGCCGTTTCTAATTACTATTTATCTAACTCTGTTGTTTTTTCATAGCTAACTATTATTTTGATGTCTGTCATCCTAAGTAGGCATGCTCAGATATTAACACTAGCTTAACCTACACAACAACTTTAATTAAGAAATGTCAATACTTATACTTATTATCATTTCTTATTCATTAGTATCCTGTAAATCCTTATCTACCATGCGTAAGCCCAAAAATCTTGACAGCCCTTAAAATCTAAAAAGAATTGAAAGGCCTCATTTTAAAATATATATCACCTACTTTTGCTCCGCATAACATACAAATTATGTAACCCTCTTTATAACAAATCTTGACAGGTAATAAATCCATCACGCTCGACCCCCGAAAAGTAAAGAGCCCAGGTGGGCAGTAAATTAGAACTCCCACGACGGTGAGATCGATGAAAAAGGTACCGCAGCCGCAGCCATTGTCTAAAAGAATCAATTGCGGTAGCGTAAGTACTATAACTAAAGCTTTGGAAATGGGGGTAATTCCAGAGACGGCTCTAACCTAGTTGGAAATAAAATTAGGATTCGATTTGAAAATAAAATACAAATATTTATTTACCCACATTGTGTTATTTGAAAGTGCGAGATACGAAAATACCATACAGGGTGTCTGAAAAGTCTTAGCATGGGCAAATATCTTTACTATTAATAAAGATAGAGCCACCAAATTTTAGTTGTATCTTATTGGTTAATAAATCAACTTTTTTATGTAATTTGACTTTTTCAACCCCCTTGGGGGCTTACGCTAGGGAGTTGAGGTCAAAAATTTTGAATGCAAACCTATGCCGGGTGGCCTCTTCTTTTAATAGTCTTCAAAGAAGAAACATTTTACCGCAGCTCCCGTATTTTAATTAATTTTTAAATGGCAAGCCTATAAAAATTATAAATCGTAAATCATATAATCGGGCGGGGCACAAGTCGACCATTAGTCGACCTCTTGTGCCATACAGTACAAGTCTGCGCTGCTATTTTTTGTTTTGTGGGGCACTTCTTTCTAACTTTTTTCCAACTTTACTTCTTCATTTGTCGTTTTTATATTTTTTGTTTTTTGACATCTGCGCAGTAGACCAAAATGCTTACCACGCGGAAACCGAGCATGCTAGACATGCGTACGCAATTGCAGGAGATGTACTTGGGTATCTACATTCGAACCCATTCACTTGTAAGAATATATCCCCAATAGTCAAGGTACCACTACGTAGTTAACTTTATAACTTTTTCCCCAAGTTTTTTTCGACTTTATTTTTCGTTATTTGCCATCTGCGCAGTAGACCAAAATGCGTACCTCGCGCAAGCCGAGCGTGCTAGACATGCGTACGCAATTTCAGGAAATGTACTTGGGTGTCTACATTCGAAACCATTTACTTTGAAGAATATATCCCCAATAGTAAAGGTACCACCACGTATTTACCTTTATAACTTTTCCCCCAAGTTTTTTTCGACTTTATTTTTCGATATTTGCCATCTGCGCAGTAGACCAAAATGTGTACCTCGCGCAAACCGAGCGTGCTAGACATGCATACGCAATTTCAGGAGATGTACTTGGGTGTCTACATTCGAACCCATTCACTTGCAAGAATATATCCGCCAATAGTAAAACTACAACTACTTATTTAACATATTTTGACGATTTTATGACGTCTTACTTTTTTGAACGTTCTTAACTATGAGACATTGTGACCAACCGTGCCAGCCTTACTAATCAGTTATATTACGCACTGACTTATTTCCGGCATGGCCGCCTCTTCTTATTTATTCAAGCATTAGCCTTACCATAGTTATTGAGACTTTTGCGTCCTGTGAGAAATTCACAATATTGTACACTGAAAAAATCTTGATCTAATTTGAAAATTAGAGTATTCTTGGAAAATTAGCCTTACATGAAGCGCTACTATTCTTGTGTCAAGCGAAAATTCTTAGTGCAAGTAAAGGCTAATCTTGAATCTACAAACGTTCTATTCTTGGCATCCAAAACAATTGGTATAAGGGCTACTGTTCAGTCAAGGAGAAGGGTTAGTTTAAGATGAAGAATAGGAGTACAGTTATTTTAGTTGGTAATTTACATTGTCTAAAGAATAACTAAAGTTATGGCAAACAGTTTATATACATTGACATAAATATTGCTTACTCTTGAACAAAGAGATACACTTTTGTAGCAAAAGAAGTTAGTCTTCGTGGAAATACGTAATCCACTGATATCTTAGCGATCCTTTGGCCAAAGCGCTTTTTTGTTTCGCCAACCCTTTTAACATACTCCCCTCTACCCTAATCCACTAGTATTTTTAGTGCCCTTTTGACGAAAGCGCAAATATGCCTTTTGGTCACTCACCCGTCTAATCCACTGATATCTTAGCGATCCTTTGGCGAAAGCGCTTTTTTCTTTCGCCAACCCTTTTAAAATACACCCCTCTACCCTAATCCACTAGTATTTTAGTGCCCCTTTGGCGAAAGCGCAAATATGCCTTTTGGACACTCATCCTTTTAATCCACTGATATCTTAGCGATCTTTTGGCGAAAGCGCTCTTTTCTTTCGCCATCCCTTTTAAAATACTCCCCTCTACCCTAATCCACTAGTATTTTTAGTGCCCCTTTGGCGAAAGCGCAAATATGCCTTTTGGACACACCCGTATGCAATATAGGGGAAGGAGGCATTGACACTATATATGACCTTCTTACACCACCTTACACAATTCCCCTAATACACACACACCCCATCAGTGCCTTTCTGACACCTTGACCACACTCAATATACGTCACTGATAAATAGTTCTACTTCTCCGTGTGTGTATTCACTTCAACACCGGAGTTAAGTTAGGAAAAGTTGAAATAAGGATTACTATACTTGGGTTGAGGTTACCTACTTTTACATTACGACCGTATTGCAGTTCGTTTAAGAATTGCTATACTTATTTCAAGTTTATTTGCTTTTCTCTCAAGCTAAGAAAGTTCTTGTTTCAAACATTACAATACTTAGTTTACTCGTATTTAGTATTGAAAGAAGTATAGATGTGCGTATTGTTTTAAGAATAACATGCCTTTTGGAAGGACTATACTTGCCCTTGCGGATATACAAGACTAAGCCACAGATTACTCCTACCAGATGCGAATCTCTTAATAACTTTCCTATATCAGGATTCCGCGGTCTTGGCGCTACGGACAGAGCGGCCCGGTCGCTTCGAGCGTCGAAGCCGTGAATGGAATTTTCCACGCGTTTGGTAGGTTTTAATTCAGAGAAATTATGGATTATATTTTAAAATATTAAAACATCATATTGTGTGGCATTTTATATAAAATTATATCATTAACAAGTACAAAAACGTATCTCGTTTATTAAAATTACACTACAACCTAGTACAACCACAATTTAAACCATAAAATCAACGCAACAAAACTGATGTAATAACATTAGCCTGCTCTCTATTCCACCGAGACGCTCGCACACGCTAACAGCGAGGAATTCACCGTTCGGCGACAGACTAAATAATAAGGTGCATCGCCACCTTATAATTTCTCTAACTTGAGCCACCGTCGAAAGCGTAAGATTCGCATCTGGTAGGAGTAATCTGTGACTAAGCTATCCTTCACTGAAGACTATTACTCTTGACTCTAGTATAGCTTTTTTTCAGTGTATATCTCACGGAACCCTCCAAGCGCGAGTCGAACTTGCACTCGACCGTTTTTTCTATTTAATACAATCACGGCAACGCCCTTCAATTAAATAATTTCTGTCAAATACCGTATGTACTTATTTTCGGCATCGACGCCTCTGGTAACGGACCAACAGTGCCTGCCTTACTTATTACGTTACAAGTTGTTTACAATGGCCACCATGAACTTCTTGGCAGTAATAAAGTCCGTTTTGGAACTCTGCCAAGAAGTAACATCTGAGAAAAGACCTTTAAAATGAGGTACCACACGGCATAGGGTTGCATTTAAAATTTTTGACCTCAACTCCCTAGCGTAACCCCCCAAGGGGATTGAAAAAGTCAAATTACATAAAAAAGTAGATTTATTAACCAATAAGATAAAACTAAAATTTGGTGTCTCTATCTTTATTAATAGTAAAGATATTTGCCCATGCTAAGACTTTTCAGACACCCTGTATGGTATTTTCATATTTCGCACTTTCAAATACCACAATGTGGGTAAATAAATATTTGTATTTTATTTTCACATCGAATCCTAATTTTATTTCCAACTAGGTTAGAGCCGTCTCTGGAATTACCCCCGTTTGCAAAGCTTTAACTATAACATACGATCTATTGAGCTGTCAGTCGTAAATCATGCCGTCGGCCCATTCTAGAGTAAACTAAACAGTCGAAGTTTTAGAATCGAAAGCAGGGGAAGTTCCTAAAACTATACGCAGAATTGCGATAGGTTGCAACTACGCCAAAAAGTTAGGTATTGGTGAGACACAACCCATTTATACCTAAAAATGATAACCCTTTAAGTATCCCGCCGGAACCCTCCATTAAGTACTGTTAAGCAAGATAAGAAAGATTTCCGGTAATATTGGAAAGTCGCTGTTGTTGTTAATCCAAAATTGCCAACCATTAAAAACCACAAACTCTTAAGCATAATTTTGTTTTATGTAGATGTTAACAAAAAGCTCCTAATTGTGCTAGTTGCATTGCACAGATTTTTTTTATAAATGTTGTTGAAAATGCGGCAACAAATTACGCCAAATTATTTTTTTTTGTTTATAGAAAAGGCGTGAACCTGAGACTTGAGTTCTACTAGAATTTAACATTAGAAATGAAAGTTTTTCTCTGTGCATCGTTAAATATTGTCATCATATCTATAATACCAGAATATCATTAACTACTGATTTATCAATAACAGTAGATGTGTCTATAACTAATTACTACTAACATATTATTATATTTATCGATAGGAAAGAATGATATCATCGCATCCCTTAACAAAATCTCAATATATAGTTAATGTACATACTTGTACTATTCGCGGTTTATTACTCTTTTTTATTTTTTAGTCAAGTATTTCTCCAGAAAAGTCCAATTTTAAACTCTATATAAAATATTTTAATTAAAGCAGTAAACCTATGTGATATTGTTGTGACCTAATTAGATCTCGGCTTCCTGTCGATTTTATACTAAAACACAATTTTTTTAGAGATAATGAATATCGATTCAGGTGCAGTTTTGTGTGTATTTAGCTCATGTTTCTATTTAATGACTTCAGGCACAGCACTAGTTTAGGATTTTTAGTAGTAGATTTAAGGGTGGTCATTTCAGTCATATCACCTGAACAAAATTTTCTATAGCGTAATCTATCTTTTTTATTTATTTATTTTGTCATGTTACACTGTTTACTATCGTCAATTTGCAACGGTACTTTAAAAATTGAAAGTAGCAAGAAAAATTTAAAATAATGATTTACAATACCCAATACCCAACCCGACTACACGCAAAAGATAAATAATACATAATATCTTAAAATAATTTAATTTAAAAATTATACCGCCCGCAGTACCGATCTGCTCAAAGTATTCACTTATTCTGTGAAAAGAATTTTCAAATAAAAAACCATTTAATTTTTTTTTTACAGAAAGATTTCATCCTCTGAAATATTCTGGTAAAACATTATACTACATTGTGTAGTTATATGTGTTTTGTGTCATAGAGAGTATGAACCTTGAACATATATCTTGTCCGTTAATCTTTTGGCATACAAGTAATCTGTGATACAAGTTGAATGTACATAAATACACATTTTTTGAGTATTTTCTTTATCTGAAAGCTTCTTACACGTAAATGATATTCTATTATTACATGTTTTAGTCTTTAATTATATTAATAAAATCCAAACAAATTAAATAAGCTCGTCTTTCATAGAAGAAAAGTGGCAACATCCCAAATGATGGGTTAATACTCAAGGTTTATTTATTCACCATGAGCATTGAATTTGGAAAACGGTACTATGGGACAGTTTAATAATTGCCCGGTAAAACTGCTTGCTAATTAAATTCCTTCTTTTCTCTTTTCAAATCACCTGGAATCGGAGAATAATCGAATGATACCGATTATTTTAAAAATCGGATTACCAATTATTTTAATTAATAATAATAAATTCAATGCAATGGACATAGAAATAGAAAAGGCTGTTAAGTTTATCTCCTGAACTTTTATTCGTAGTTATTTTATTACTATTGGATTTCCTGTATTTTAATGCATTAAGAGAATATATCGCTTGCTGAATACAATACTGGCACAAGTCAAAAAATAACTAAACGGATAAATTAATAAGAAACGAGGAAGATACATGTTTTTGCTATTAAAACAACACAACAGTAGTAGAGATGGCCTCACTTGAGCGCACTTGAGCGCTGCACCACTTGGGCGCACTAAGACCTTGAGCCGACCAAAAAGCGGCTCGATAGCAGACGATGGTAATGCGACACTCGTAGGATCGAAAAGGTTTCGGGCAGATTCGGTTGAAGACTAGGTGAAAGGGTCCGCCGAGGACCCAAATACGGATATCAAATTGTTGTAGATTGGGATGAGAGATTTCGTCAAGAGTTAACCTCGTTTTTTTAAAAAAAGGGAGATAAATCGAACCAACCGTCTCAGTCGTAGGACACAGCAATAGTGTTTTCAAATCTCGGGGGCAAGGCTACTGTGACAATGCGCCTTTTTTTCGATTATTGCTATGATTCATGAAGAGGACTTCACAAACTTTCTGTGTATTCTACCTCCTCATGCAAAATATATTCATATAGGTAGGTAGACCGATTGGTTTTTGTTTCGGTTATTTTGCGGAGAAAAAGAAAAATACATTTTTAAAAACCAAAAATAACCTAACTCTCAGGTTTTTTTTAGTAAAAAAGGTAGAAAATTGTGTTACGTTATAATAACAGCGTCAACATTTTGTTTTTGAATAGTTCCAAACAGACGTATTCAGGGGTGGTTCCGGTTATATCATTATATCCCGCACACACCATGTGTATAAATTTCGTATTATATACGTTTCCCCGCTATAGAACCAAGTACGCCTCGGAACCGAACTAAACATTGAAAAAATGATATGTTAAGTGAGTTCGGACGTGACGTAGTAGGTATGTTTTATGTATTTTAGGTTTATAATATATAATAAAATAGTTTGGAGAAGATAGAAAAAATCGATTGATTTCTATCTTTTTTTTCCATTGCCTTATGTTCGTAGGTAGGATTGATGTGGGTAAAAACACGCTTAGAGAGAGCTAGACAAACTTCGCATGCAGTATCATATTAGCTGTTGTATTCAAGTGGAAGATCTTTTCGATGCAGTCACGCCTTGCCCGGCCTAGCCTAGCCGGGGATGTTACCTGGGTAGGTGTGTGTGTCCGTCTCTGTTACCTGTTATCTATGATTTTTCGATATTTCATAGTTCATCACTGACATGTGGAAAATAAAATACAAAAGTGAAAACAGAAGTCGTCAAAACCAAACAAAAAAAAATAACTATTTGTCGTTTTATCGTTGTTCAGAGGTCGACTAATAAAACAAGCAGTTTGTTTGACTATTTTTTATTTTCTAACAGAATAGTTCACAGATAAAATGTATTAAATTTTTTAAAATTTCATTCCAATCATTTTTCAATTAATTTTTGATTATTTTTTTTCGACTGAGAGAATTTTTTCAGGTGGTTAGGTACGTATAAAAGGATTAAAAGGGAAAAAATCCTTTAGTTTGACTTAGACGCACAAGAAAAAAACATGCCTGTTCCAGCAAGATATAAATGTCCTAAATGTAAGGGTGAATCGAATGTCCACGTGGTAAACCATGTAGAGATCTATATTTGTCAATATTCACTAGAATGTCAAGAATTATCCTAAAGCAAAATATATACATATATACAGATTGATTTTGTTTTTGTTTTATATACATATATACAGATTGGTTTTGTTTTTGTTTATTTGCGGGGAAAAATAAACACAATTTTTATATGTCAGGAAAATGTATTTTTTAAACAAAAATAGTACAAAAAAAACTAACTCTCAGGTTTTTTACGAAAAAACAAGGTAGAAATAGTTTTACGTTATAATAACAGCGTCAACATTTTTTTTTGAAAAGTTCCAAATTCAGGGATAGTTCCGGTGATATCATAATATCCTGCCCCGAAAGCGTCAACAAAATCAACTTAAAAGAAAAGCTAGGTATTCATATATTAATAGTAATCATTTACAATGTGTGAGAAGGTTATCAAAAACTGGTTTTTGCAAAACTACATTCCGACGCGACACAGGGAAATAAATACAGGTAGTTAATAATACCACCAAATTATATTTTCTACTCGGATGATTATAAACTCTGTAATGATTTATTTTAGAAAAGTTATGACTTAAAAATGTTTTTTAGAAAATATATTGAAATAAATATAACATCTCGATACACACGCACATATTATTTATGACGCTTACAAAAAAATTTTGTTTTGAAAAAATAGGTACCAGTTCTTTTCTAATTAGCCCTTAAAAAAAACGATACCCCGAGTACGAACCACGTCGAAAAATCGGCTACAGAACTTGCTGCAGAAAGTCAGAAAAAGGAATAATAATTATTTCTTTGTCTTTGAAATACATTGTGTTTTCTGGGGGAGAATTACAATAATGGTCCAACATTTATTGTTCAAGATTAGGGAAAACCCCAGTAAAACCTAACCAGACCATTTAGTTACTTCTTTCTACAAGACCTAGCTCGGCTCCAAATTCGGGGGAAATCTATCTGCTTGTAGTGGTTTGGACACTATGTCAGCTAATTGTTGATTTGAGTGGAAAAATATTTTATTCTTTCATTACTCCTTTCGCTGTCTGTTCGCTAGAAAAAAAAGAATATTTTTTAGTATTAATGTGTATTTTTCAAACAGCAGTCTGTGCGAAGCAGGATAAAATACGTAGTTCTTTTTGAATGGGTCGTCACAATGACATTGATTCCTTCTCTTTGTCGCAAACTTACTCGAAAATACCTAAAAACAATTGGTTCGTGATAATGCTAATGTATTAATTTTATTTAAACAGGATGACTTAAACTTGAAACATACATTATAAAGTAAAAAAGGAATAATAGTTATTTCTTTGTCTTTGAAATGAAAAATATCGTTTTGTTTTGATTTATTTCTAATCATTATTTAAAAATTGCAGCTTATTGCTTCTCAAATAAAATATATTCGCGAGACATGTAAACTCGGTTCGTTTTGTTTTTTTTGAGTAAATTCTAGAGACAGGCGCAATTTTGAACCAATCTTGACCCTTTGCCGATTATTATTTATTTTCCAACATAATATTTTACAGATAAAGCATACTGATTTTTTAAAATTTCTCCCAATCATTTTTCTATTTTTGATTATTTTTTTGCAAGTAAAAACAATTCTCGTTTTAATGTTGTTTTCCGACTGAGAGAAGTTTTTCAGGTGGTTAGGTACGTATAAAAGAGGTTAAAAGGGAAAAAATCTTTTAGTTTGACTTCGAAGTACAAACATGCCTGTTCCAGCGAGACATAAGTGCCCTAAATGTAAGGGGGAAACAGATGTACCACGTGGTGAACCATGTCTAGCCTGTGTAACGCATCAACTTTTTATGGGGCTTGAAGGTTCGAAGCATGTACCTTCACATTACTTTGATGGCCAAGAGAAGAAGGGAAATAGGAGAAATAACCCAAGAAACATGGTGCGTTTATTAGTAGTATGGGATTTTGCATACAAACAAGCTCGAAACAGCGACTTTTTACAACACTTAGCAGACAGACTTCGATTTGAAAGAAGAATCAAACAAAGTGAAGATATACTTTGTAAAATATTAGATAGACATCATCGAAATTTAATTTATAAGGAAAGATTTATGAGTATATAATTTTTTAGCTTTTGCATGTTATAGTAGATTGTAGTATTATTTAAATGTAGGTCATTTTGGGGAAAATAAAACAGAAAAATACATTTTTAAGTAGTTTTATTTCTATACCAACATCTTAATAAAAAATACATTTTCTCTAGCACAAAGTAAATCGTTATAGGTATGATTTTTACAGTGAAAATTTCCTATGTTTAATAATTTAAGTTTAGCTAAATTAACACAACCTATTTCTAGTAAATCAATAATTTTTTATTAGGAATTACTTTACCTAACCATTTTTTTTCTGTAAACCTTTAACAAATACCTTATCATGCGGTTTAATTATCTTGCTTAAAAATAGAGCAATACTTTCAAAAGGCAAGTTATTATTATTTTTATTTGAATCTTCATTGTTGTTGTCCCAGGAAAGTCCATGTAAATTATTTGTTAGCCATTCAATGTGATTGTAAAGGGACTTAATCATCCACTGTGTACCATGTGGAAGGTTAATAGGATGATGAAGCACTTTACCATTTTCTATATTTATTAGTGCAATTTCTTTACATATAAAATAAGTATCTCTGTACTGGAAACCTTGTACATCAACAATATACATTTTTTAAAAATTAAAAACCTTTAAGTGATGGGGTAAATATCGTTTTCTATCGGAAAGATATTATATTTTACTGGATTTTATACCTTTTGGGAAAGAATTATGCCAAATAATATGTGTCCAATTAGTACCTCTGAAAATGATATCTTAAAAGGCTTGGGTCAAATTGTGGTTCGTATTAGAAATAAAATCGAACCAAACGAAACTATTTTACATGTTTATTTCATACATTTATTTAATAAGCTACAATTTACATAATTTTAATTTTTCCCTATACAGGATTGCTCGTTGTATCGTTGACTCCTACTTTTGAAGCAATCCAAACAGTAACATTATTCTGCTGTACGTTTCCAGGTGCTTCCTTTGCAAGCGATATAACTACAATATCTATAGACTTTTTTACCACCTGTATTTTCGTGGTAACTATTCCCTCTACACTCGTGACACCTATACAATTGAAACTTATATTGTCTCTTTTCCTCTTCTTTATTATTTATCTGACACCAATACTTTTCAGCCGGTTGCATAGGCATTTTATTTCTAAAATGCTATTTTAAACAAGTCTTTCTAAGATAACAATGTTCAAGAGTACAAAATACTTCTTATTTATTGAAAATTATTTAAGATAACCTTTAACATTTTTTATTTTTTTTAGCAAGAATTTTAAAACCTAGTAGAATAGTATATAGCTTAAAAACTACAACATTCAAAAGAAAGTACTTCTTATCTGAGTTGCTATTTTATTTGGTTGATGAAGAACTCTAAAAATGTATTTCATTTATGAAACAGTACCAGTTTTACTACAAGATTAGAAAAATTTATTTCATTTATGAAACAGTACCAGTTTTACTACAAGATTAGCAAAGTTTTATGAACATTTTGCTGATGTTCTCTTATTTTTAAACTTATGGACATTTCATACCTATTTTTTAATAAAAAACTACTACAGTTTTTTTCAAAATCTGGTATATATGAGTTGTTATTTTTTATTTGGTTGATGAAGAACTCTAAAATTTATTTCATTTATGAACAGTAACAGTTGTATCGTTTTTGGAGTTATTGAACATCAAAGTCGAAATTTCTGCAATTTCTGCAAGTTCCGTTGAAACCGGAGTACAGGTTGCAAAAGTGAATTAAATCAATTTTAAATTTTCAAGGATTGTAGAGGACCCAGAGCCTCACAACCCCGATTGAAACTGGTGTGGTCTGGGAAAATGACAAGTATAAGAATATTATGTGGACTGGAAAAAAGTAATTATTTGATTTAAAGGTTGAAAAATGCCATTTGCAGACCTAATAACTCGAAAGCAAAACGTCAGATCGAAAAACGAGTTGATATGTGAAACTTGCAAATCTCAAGTAGGTACATTATTTTTGCAATACATTTACCTATACCTAAAACGACCGGGAAAATGAAAATATTTGGAAAAAACGTGAAAATTTGGATTTTTGCCTCAAATTTTACACGATTTTAATTTTTTCAGGTTCAAAATAGATTCAAATCGAAATCCCATATATCTCGTCCGGGGAAAAAGTTCATCGAAATACATAATATCCATATTTTTTAGTTTCTTCATTTTTTTTATTGGAGGGAGGCAATCACCGATTAAATTTTCGATTTTTATCGGGCTTTTTTTTGCACTCGACATCGGTACATATTCAAATCACTCAGTATTTTTTCCCATCTGATTCTTTTGAACATGTTGCAACGTCAAAGTTAAAGTACAAATTTGAGTTGAAATTGCATAATTGCGCAATCATTGTAGGCTTCAAGAAAATATTGCTTTTACAAGGTACATATCAAATAATGTCTATTAACTTTTCAACTTTTTATTAAATATTTTTATTATTATGTGTCCTATTTAAAGTGTGTACAAATAGAAAAAAACACGCTTATTTTTTGTCTCACAACTTTAACAATAAACTATGCACTTTTATAGATTTTTAAAAATGTTATCGGTTTAAAGCCTCCCTCGTATTTTTATATTGAACAAATTATCGCATCTTTTACAAGTGTTTTGATTACTTGAAATATTTATTAATATTATGAAGAGCATTTATACGGTATGCATTTCTTGATGGTAAAAGTGTTTTTAAAGATAGAAAACAGCTTCTAACAACAACTATTAAATTTATTAATGATACCAACTGAACTAAAAACTATTTTTTTTGTGAATCTAAAACGTTAAATATTTTGTATTTATGAACTTTTTTGATCTTTTTGTTTACAGTGAGAGAGAGAGAGAGAGAGAGGGAGATTATCGGCTGGTTTAAAGTGAAGCCATCCTTTCACCACGACTAAAGTCCTCGGAGCAAAAACTAAATCCTACATACCTTTTAAATCACTCAGTATTTTTTTACCATCTGATTCTTTTCATCATGTTGCAACGTCAAAGTTAAAGTACGAATTTGTGTTGAAATTGCATAATTGCGCAATCATTCTAGGCTTCAAGAAAATATTGCTGTTACAAGGTGCATCTGTGCGGAACTTCGAAGTTGTAATCAATGTTTTTAAAATAATTCCAAGTACCAGAAACCATATATGTGGGGAGATATTTTGCAAGATCAGTCGTACTCACGTTACCGACAATACATGTCGCATAAATGCTCTTCATAATATTAATAAATATTTCATGTAATCAACACGACTACAGTCCTTGGAGCAAAAACTAAATCCAACATAATCCGACGGTTGTAGGCCCTCTGCAGATCTTCGAATAACTTGGTGAATCGCTTCTCGGACTTCACGGACTTGGAGGAACCCCTACGACAAATTAAAAAAAATAACTATGGCTAAGAGATTCCCGAGAATATTCTGGAATTTACGAACATTACGAAATTAAAAAGTGCCTTTTGTTGTTTATGCCGATTTTGAGACTCTCCTTGAACCTATCGATATTTCCGTCTGTTCCCCTAGTAGAAAATACTTTGTAAGCAAAATTTTTGGGGTCACCGGAAGCAAATTCTATTATATAACTACTAGAACCGTACACCTCTATTTTTTATACCCATATGGAACCGAATTATAATTTTTTAGAAACTTTCGTTTCGTTGAATTAATTTTATACTCCGTTGTTTCTCTCTTCGTTATTTTGGAACATGTTTGAAGGAGAAATTTACGATCCCACTGTTAAAGCTATAAAGCATATGATGCCATCCGTGGACCTGACGAAGTTTGTGTACAAAGAAGATACTAGTATGGACACAGATAGGTATAGAGGCAACAGTAATGTTAGATATTTTTAATCAGTCCCAGAGAACAAGCACAATACACCTTTACTTTACCAACGCTCCAGATAAACTTAAAACTATTAGAAAAATTATCCACAGAAATGTCTCTAGATGTATTTGATAAAGAATTAAAGTATGTCCTTTATATTATGTTTTATTACCATAAACAATGAAACCTAACGGTAGTAAATATTCTATTGCAGGCGGTACAAAATTATTCGAAACTTAAACGATTCTCAACCTCGGGCAATAGATAGAAAAGGTCCTGTTTCCAAAACAATTTTAACTATTCTCATGGCGTTTGTCTTTGTGTTGTGTGATGCCGGAGTTGATCTTCAGTTAACGCCCTGTTGATACCCTATTGTTGTCTGGTTAACGCCCTGTTGTGGTCCTGTTAACGCCCTGTTGCTGTCCGAATAACGTCATGTCGTTGTCCTGTAAGTGCCCTTTCGAGGTTTTGAAGGATAAAAAGGAAATGTCTAGATTAAAAGACTTTAGTTGAGAACTGAATGTCATAGTGATAAGATGTACGCCAATAAGATAAAATATCAGCTTCTTGAAACGCCAGCAGTTAAATATGCATAAGGACAGAGGGGTCAAAGTTATTCCTTGGAAATATCCCTGTTGTAATAAAAGATAACGTTCTCATAATAGAGAAAGAATTTTTTTTTCTGACGGATGGACTCTGTAATTTATTGACTACCAATCAACCCATAAAATTTAGTTCGAGTGATTTGGATAATTATAAGAAGCTTTTATTGATGACACATGCACACCGAAAGGGTTTCAGTGGAGACGAGAACATTCTAGCCTCCAAAGGGTGGAAATAAACTCATATCATTGCTAAACTGTTTCCTCCTAAAAGAAGTTATATCTCCAGAATGACGGGCAAGGAAGGAGAGAAACAATCCGAAATGGAGAACCAAAAAGCCCTTATCAAAAAATTTTGTAAACTTAAAAGTCAAAAGACACTCGCCGCTGAAGAATGCGACTATCGAACAATCTACTATAACATGCAAAAGCTAAAAAATTATATACTGATAAATCTTTCGTTATAAATTAAATTTCGATGATGTCTATCTAATATTTTACAAATTATATCTTCACTTTGTTTGATTCTTCTTTCAAATCGAAGTCTGTCTGCTAAGTGTTGTAAAAAGTCGCTTTTTCGAGCTTATTTGTATGCAAAATTCCATAATACTAATAAATGCACCATGTTTTTGTCTTCGCTAAATTTCACAGACTTCTTAATTTTTTTAAAACATAACTGTGCTAGAATAATTGATATTATTAATTTCTTGGGTTATTTCTCCTATTTCCCTTCTTCTCTTGGCCATCAAAGTAATGTGAAGGTACATGCTTCGAACCATCAAGCCCCATAAAAAGTTGATGCGTTACACAGGCTAGACATGGTTCACCACGTGGTACATCTGTTTCCCCCTTACATTTAGGACACTTATGTCTTGCTGGAACAGGCATGTTTTTTTCTCGTACTTCGAAGTCAAACTAAAAGATTTTTTCCCTTTGAAACCTTTTTATGCGTACCTAACCACCTGAAAAACTTCTCTCAGTCGGAAAACAACATTAAAATGAGAATTGTTTTTACTTGCAAAAAAATAATCAAAAATAGAAAAATGATTGGGAGAAATTTTAAAAAATCAGTATGCTTTATCTGTAAAATATTATGTTGGAAAATAAATAATAATCGGCAAAGGGTCAAGATTGGTTCAAAATTGCGCTAGTCACTAGAATTTACTCAAAAAAAAACAAAACGAACCGAGTTTACATGTCTCGCGAATATATTTTATTTGAGAAGCAATAAGCTGCAATTTTTAAATAATGATTAGAAATAAATCAAAACAAAACGATATTTTTCATTTCAAAGACAAAGAAATAACTATTATTCCTTTTTACTTTATAATGTATGTTTCAAGTTTAAGTCATCCTGTTTAAATAAAATTAATACATTAGAATTATCACGAACCAACTGTTTTTAGGTATTTTCGAGTAAGTTTGCGACAAATAGAAGGAATCAATGTCATTGTGACGACCCATTCAAAAAAAACTACGTATTTTATACTGCTTCGCACAGACTGCTGTTTGAAAAATACACATTAATACTAAAAAATATTCTTTTTTTTTCTAGCGAACAGACAGCGAAAAGAGTAATGAAAGAATAAAATATTTTTCCACTCAAATCAACAATTAGCTGACATAGTGTCCAAACCACTACAAGCAGATAGATTTCCCCCGAATTTGGAGCCGAGCTAGGTCTTGTAGAAAGAAGTGACTAAATGGTCTGGTTAGGTTTTACTGGGGTTTTCACTAATCTTGAACAATAAATGTTGGACCATTATTGTAATTCTCCCCCAGAAAACACAATGTATTTCAAAGACAAAGAAATAATTATTATTCCTTTTTCTGACTTTCTAATGCATAAGATAAATGTTTTAAAAAAAAACTTAGTTGGACTTTGAATTCTTTTAAAAAATACTATTCCTGAGCAATAAATGTTGTACCATAACTGTAATTATTCCTAGGGGTCGTTCCTATCCTGCAAAGGGGTCCCTCGCACACCACCGGCAAAGTAGCATTAACGTTATAAGATGAGCCGCAAATATATTAAAACACAATAGGCGGTAAATTTCATTTTGCACCCAGCGGTGCAATAGTTAGGGACGACTCTGATTATGACACAGAAATGCACGATTGCTTAAGATACTGCTATATCATGATTAGATATAAGTACATAGGTAGTTAGGTTAAAGTTTTTTTGATTTTTTTATCTGTGATAATATATTATGTGGAAAAGTTTTTTGTTTATTGACTAACTGTTTTTGATTGGGACGTGTTGAAATATAACACACAAAAATGTATAGAAGCAAAAACTTTATCACTATCAAAAAAAAAGGAAAGCTATTGAGTTAATATTTTCGACTATAAAAAAATAATGGGGTACAGTGTAATCAAAAACATATCAGACATATTATTATAAACAAAAACGAGAATTTTCGAGAGGAGCAAGTTCTGTAGCCGATTTTTCGACGTGGTTCGTACTCGGGGTATCGTTTTTTTTAAGGGATAATTAGAAAAGAACTGGTAACTATTTTTTCAAAACAAAATTTTTTTGTAAACGTCATAAATAATATGTGCCTGTGTATCGAGATGTTATATTTATTTCAATATATTTTCTAAAAAACATTTTTAAGTCATAACTTTTCTAAAATAAATCATTACAGAGTTTATAATCATCCGTGTAGAAAATATGCATATAACATATTAATTTGGTGGTATTATTAACTACCTGTATTTATTTCCCTGTGTCGCGTCGGAATGTAGTTTTGCAAAAACCAGTTTTTGATAACCTTCTCATACATTGTAAATGATTACTATTAATATATGAATACCTAGCTTTTCTTTTAAGTTGATTTTGTTGACGCTTTCGGGGCAGGATATTATGATATCACCGGAAATATCCCTGAATTTGGAACTTTTCAAAAAAAAAATGTTGACGCTGTTATTATAACGTAAAACTATTTCTACCTTATTTTTTCGTAAAAAACCTGAGAGTTAGTTTTTTTTTGTACTATTTTTGTTTAAAAAAATACATTTTCCTGACATATAAAAATTGTGTTTATTTTTCCCCGCAAATAAACAAAAACAAAACCCATCTGTATATATGTATATAAAACAAAAAACAAAACCAATCTGTATATAATATATACATATATACATATTATGTATATATTTTGCTTTAGGATAATTCTTGACATTCTGGTGAATATTGACAAATATAGATCTCTACATGGTTTACCACGTGGACATTCGATTCACCCTTACATTTAGGACATTTATATCTTGCTGGAACAGGCATGTTTTTTTCTTGTTCGTCTAAGTCAAACTAAAGGATTTTTTCCCTTTTAATCCTTTTATACGTACCTAACCACCTGAAAAAATTCTCTCAGTCGAAAAAAAAAATAATCAAAAATTAATTGAAAAATGATTGGAATGAAATTTTAAAAAATTTAATACATTTTATCTGTGAACTATTCTGTTAGAAAATAAAAAATAGTCAAACAAACTGCTTGTTTTATTAGTCGACCTCTGAACAACGATAAAACGACAAATAGTTATTTTTTTTTGTTTGGTTTTGACGACTTCTGTTTTCACTTTTGTATTTTATTTTCCACATGTCAGTGATGAACTATGAAATATCGAAAAATCATAGATAACAGGTAACAGAGACGGACACACACACCTACCCAGGTAACATCCCCGGCTAGGCTAGGCCGGGCAAGGCGTGACTGCATCGAAAAGATCTTCCACTTGAATACAACAGCTAATATGATACTGCATGCGAAGTTTGTCTAGCTCTCTCTAAGCGTGTTTTTACCCACATCAATCCTACCTACGAACATAAGGCAATGGAAAAAAAAGATAGAAATCAATCGATTTTTTCTATCTTCTCCAAACTATTTTATTATATATTATAAACCTAAAATACATAAAACATACCTACTACGTCACGTCCGAACTCACTTAACATATCATTTTTTCAATGTTTAGTTATTCAATTCGGTTCCGTGGCGTACTTGGTTCTATAGCGGGGAAACGTATATAATACGAAATTTATACACATGGTGTGTGCGGGATATAATGATATAACCGGAACCACCCCTGAATACGTCTGTTTGGAACTATTCAAAAACAAACTGTTGACGCTGTTATTATAACGTAACACAATTTTCAACCTTTTTTACTAAAAAAACCTGAGAGTTAGGTTAATTTTGGTTTTTAAAAATGTATTTTTCTTTTTCTCGGCAAAATAACCAAAACAAAAACCAATTGGTCTACCTACCTATATGAATATATTTTGCATGAGGAGGTAGAATACACAGAAAGTTTGTGAAGTCCTCTTCATGAATCATAGCAATAATCGAAAAAAAGGCGCATTGTCACAGTAGCCTTGCCTCCGAGATTTGAAAACACTATTGCTGTGTCCTACGACTGAGACGGTTGGTTCGATTTATCTCCCTTTTTTTAAAAAAAAAACGAGGTAAACTCTTGACGAAATCTCTCATCCCAATCTACAACAAATTGATATCCGTATTTGGGTCCTCGGCGGACCCTTTCACCTAGTCTTCAACCGAATCTGCCCGAAACCTTTTCGATCCTACGAGTGTCGCAATACCATCGTCTGCTATCGAGCTGCTTTTTGGTCGGCTCAAGGTCTTAGTGCGCCCAAGTGGGGCAGCGCTCAAGTGAGGTCATCTCTACTACTCACAACAGAAAATTATATTAAAACTTACTATGTGGAATTATATATTTTTTAGTAAAGTTGTTATCGCTGTTACATGTTCGTCGTTCATTTATAATTTAATAACAAAAAAATTAATTTTAAAATTGAAATTAAAAAATACCTATTTTTATATATTGCTCTACAATGAAACCCATTTTAGCATTTTTCAATTGGCATTTGTAGTAAAAATAACTGTAACTTGGCCTCTTGACTCATTTAAAAATCATTTACAGTGGTAACTCAAAAATAATATATTTTGAGTTGTGCCACTGCATTTAGCAAGCATCTTGTTTCTTATTTCATCCGCAAAGCTATTAACAAAAAACTGATTTATTGGTGTAATTTTTTTTTAAAGTTATACGTGTAATACATCTTTTTTTTTTCAGAAAAGCAGTCCGAGCAGCAATATTCTTGTTGCCATTAATGGGTATAGCACATATTTTATTCTTGTTGGATTACCGTTTCAACGAAGCTTGGAAATTTAAATTGTGGTCGTACATAACGTACTTTTTAAACACTTTTCAAGGATTTTTTGTTGCTGTCCTATATTGCTTTTTAAACGGAGAAGTAAGTAAAAATCCGTCGAAAGCCACAAAGAAATATACTTTGTGATATGGTAAATATTGCTTTTGTGATTAAGTGCTTAAAAATAAAACTATTTGCACAAAAAGTAAAAAAAAAGCGTGAGATCTATTTACCGTGGCGAAAAAATGTTCCTCTGTGATAATACTTTTTTTTAATAAAAAGTAAAACTGTAACGACTGTCCCAATAAAGATTAGGATCTTTTGTTGATGGTGGTAAAAATATCGATTTTTTATTTTACTTAGGTATATGAGGGATAAAATTCAATCGATATAAAAAATTTTTGCAGCTGTTTCAGAAATAACCTTTTTAACGACGAGCCGTGAATCGTTTTGGATCAAATATTTTCGAAGAAAATATCGTAGACGAAATTAACAAAAATCAAAATTAAATGCTGCCAAAGGCAACTTCGGTTGCAAAATTTTATCCCGGATCATTTTCGACATTGATATGGCTATTTCACCAAAAAACAGATACACACACTTTATTAAGTAAATTAACAGTAGAAAACAGTTATTTGGTTATTGAGAACATAAAAACCAATAGTCGTAGAACATTATGAAACATTTTCGAATGCCACCGCTGTATAGTTTTGCCAGTCCTAAGTGAATCTCATAAATCTAAATTATTATGATTTAAGTGGTATAAAAAACCAGACAAACGCCTGCCGCTCATACCGGGCTCGCTCGATTCCCCATAGCAAGTATCCCACATTTCATTCAGATTTGTTAGTGATAACGTCGGTATATAATTCAAACAGCAGCTGCCTGTCTCGTGAAGGGACACCTGCAGCGACGATTCGTTTTGTCTCTTTTCCACTAAGGGTAATATTATATTGGCGGATGCAGTGGAAGGAGTCATTTTTTATAATTAAGACGTTACGTCTAGACAGATGCTCGTTTAGAACATGATTTATGTGAAACAGTTAAGTTTTAGGTTTTGACCAGTGAAGTGCGTATTATTTTTGTTTTTAGATACTTGGTTTATGTCAGTGAATTTTTATTATAATAATGGCTTTTTGGCGACCTTTTGAGGTAGATGAAAGCGAATTATTACATGTTGAATTACCTTCGGTACGGACCGTGGCATCGCCAGTCGAAACATGTCCGGAGTTTAATAAAGATTTACATGTTCAAAGTCAACGAATAATTCTAAATATTTACGGCTGTTTAAAAAAAGAAAATCCGGCACAGTCACACACCATTATAAAAAGAGTTAACGAATTAACACAACTTTCGATATCTACAATTTATCGCGTAATTAAAACAAGAGATGTTACAGATCATTCGGTAAAGCGAAAGAAAACTAATCAAAAGTTTCAGAAAGTTGACGATGCAGCAAAAGATGTCATTAGACGAATTGTGTACAATCTATATAAGGAAAATACGGTGCCAACATTAGAAATGATCCGGGATAAGTTACGCGATTACCCTGATTACAATTACCAGTCATTGGAAACTCTTCGAGGAATTTTATTAGATTGCGGATTTAAACACAAAAAAATTGATAATCGGATGGTTATAATGGAATCGCGCCGTCTTGTTGAACATCGTCAAGAATATTTGCGTAAAATAAAAGAACACCGGGAATCAAATAGGTATATAGTGTATCTAGATGAGACATGGTTTGATACTCATGGTGTTGTTCAGTACGGTTGGGTAGATGAAACTCAAAATTGCAGTTTAAATGCACCGTGTTCAAGAGGAAAGCGCGTGATAATACTTCATGCCGGAGGTGAAAATGGTTTCGTGCCCAATGCACTGCTTTTGTCTGCCAAAAACATAACCCAATCTTCTGCCGATTATCATGAGGACATGACTGGGGATTTATTTGAAAAGTGGTTTGTTGATCAGCTTTTACCGAACATTCCACCAAACTCGGTAATCGTCATGGACAATGCACCATATCATTCGCGTATATTAAACAAAATACCGAATAATAATACTAAAAAGGAAGACATTTTAAATTTTATGAGGCATAAAAATATGGAAATTCCTGAAAAGGTCCCGGTAAAAAAAGAGCTGATAAAAATGATAAAGAGTCGAAATTTTAAAAATGAATATGTAATTGATAATCTTTGCACTAGACACGGCCATACCCTGTTGCGGTTACCTCCTTATTATTGCATATTTAATCCAATTTAAATGATTTGGGGCACTATAAAAAAACGTCTTCGTAAATGTAATCAGTCACCAACATTAAGTGCAGTGGTACTGGATAATATTCGACGAGTAATAAGTGAATTGAGCCGTGATATTTGGAGAAACTGTGTAGCCCACGTTATAAAAAAAGAAGACGAATATCCGATTTTACCGCCAGTAGCGCCACTTGTGATTTAAAATGCGAATGATTCTAGTTCTGAATCTTCTGACGATTCCAACAGCATGTAGATATTTTTGTTTTATTGGTGATAATGGATTTTACAGGTTTCTAAAATATATAGCATTTGTTGTGAAAACCGCTTTTCACAATGCTCTTCCAGAAAATACAGAGAAACCTTGATAGAAATTCAAGTTTTGAACGAAATTCTTTCAAAAGCGGATAAATATACTTTTGGAAGACAAAGATCTTATGAAAACTTCGAATGTTTTCAAGAAAAGACGTTTATTGAGCTTTTACAGAAACATTGCGTCTACTGACGGCCTCGATTGCTTCAGGATATAGGCAAAATAGGTGATACAAAAGAAGACCAAGGAATCAAATAGAGTAATGAAAAGGCAAAAGTGAAGTTCTAGTGCGAGTGTAGTGCAAATGCTAGCGATAGTGTGAGTGCGAACGCGAGCGCAAGTGCTAGTGCGAGCGGGCCTGAATACCAATAATTAAGTCAAATAACTAAGTTCCCACATCTTAAGATTACTTAGGTAAATAGCATGTCATGCACACTTAGTTACTTAACACCGTATGTAACATACAAATATCTTAAGGCTAGAGACCAATATTATCTTAAGTAGGACTTTTGTTACCTTAAGGCAATATTGTAAAAATTTTCCTTTCAGGACAGAGATAAACCCCATATTTGTATGCGAAAATATGGGAGGGTTATAAAAGTTCGGCATGACAACGGGTCATGCGAGCGGTTATAATCTATCGAGAGATACTTGGTTTATAGACTCCGGTCCGAAACCAACTACTCTAGGGGGGTGTTTAGTCAGTAAAAATCGTGACATAACCCACGACTGTCGCATGTGGGTATCGTTGGAAGATTCACCTCCTCTTACCCCAAAAAAAAACAAAATTAGACAGTATTACGATGGCCATGGTCACGTAAGAAACTCCAATAATTTCAAGATTCTCGGGAACGCATCCGAGCCCTTATGTGTGTCCTTGGTTCTCAGTTGAATAGCTGATCTCGATCATGACAATAGATATAGTTACAATATAATATAGTTACACTTACTACAAAACGATCATAAAAATAACAACGTATTTATGCCATTAATTTAAAGTCTTAATTATCGGTCGACGGTACGCCCATGAATACAATTATTTCTATGGTTAAACATCGTTTTTGCAGATTCAGTTAGGTTTTGATATACCTATAAATAATATTTGGATAAAATGTTAAAACTTTTTATTGTGTCCCATCTTAAATTGGTTATAATATTTTGGGACGCCTATGGCTGGACCTTATCGGCACGGCTGCGTCAAAGGTGTCGGCTTCGTTACCTTTTTTTTGCGGTTTCACTTACCTTTAGTTATACTATACTATAATTTACAAATACTATACTATTAAAATGAAGCGTGGACCTTTTAATATAACTTATATAACTAGAGGTAAAATAGTTTAAATGCAAATAATAGAAAATTCTAAGCTACTGCAGAATAAGATCGTTAAATAACTCAAGAGAAAAAAGGACTATTTTTGGTTCTGGTCCGTGAGCCTTCCTTACCCTTCATTAGGTAGGCTTATCCTTTATACCAATAGATGAGTTATGGATTGGTAAGACGACGCGCCAACTACTTCACCCAGTTTGCGTGTCCTCTGAAATTGCATTCGGGTGCTAATGCAACATACTATTGAATTTTATCGACTCATACAAGTGCACCATTGTATAAAAAATATGGAATTGTTTTGGTCTAAGATAAAATATTGAAAAATTCAAGAATAACTTCTAAGCTAGTCAGCGGTCAAATAACTCAAAAGGAAAAAGGGCTATTTTTGATGCTGGTCCGGGTTCCCTTCAGCTATAATAATAATAAATAAGTCATTCATTCCAAAGTAAAACATTAATGTTGTGAAGGATTTTGCTTGGTTTACTTTTTCTATGCATAGGAAAAACAGATATATGAGTTTATTGAAGGAGGAACATTCAGTATCTAGTCGATGATATTATGCTAATTTGTTGTGTTTTACGTCCATTGTTGTTTTTTAATATTTATAATGATTTATGCTGTTGCAGAAAGAGCATAAATCACTTTATTTGTTTTTCGGTATATGAATGAATATGTTTTGGAGTTGTGGAGCGCTGGCCACACCATAAATTATGTGTCGCACCCCGCCGCACGCAAGTTGACAACACCGCAAAACTAACAGGGGAATTCCCTTATGTCCTTATAATGTCTTCGAGCTAGTCGTAAAATCCCGACCAATTAGAATAGGGTTTTATTGATTACCAATAAGAAAGTAATTAATGGATATTTATTTTTGAAATTTTGTAATATTGTCACAACGGGGGTTGTTGCGACTGAGACTAAGTAATAGTCTCTGGGATCGTATGGAGGGAATGAAGTTAAAGCAGGTTATAAAAATATGATTTATTCATTAAGTTACTAACAATCACAAAATAAGGTTTGACTTCAATAAATAAAATGAAATACTTACTTTTATTTCTCTTACATTTTCCCTGTAAGGGCGGCTCTTCTCCCGGCCAACGTTCACATGTCTTATCTCGATATGTTCAGAACGACTGCATATGACTTTATTATCCAGTGATCGATAATCGGTGCGTTGCTAGGTCAGCATACCTTGACTTACTTTGTAAAGGTAAACAAAACCAAGCTGACCTTCAATGTCGTCACCAAGTCCACCGAATAACAGAGTGTATATTCATCGATATTGCCAAAATAATCTTTATATAATTAATTCCTGATTTTAAAAATAATTAATAAAAGAATCCAAGATAACATAACTATGACAATATTTACTTTTCTCTTACTATTGACACGAAATACACTTTTGATACGAGCTATTATCGAGAGTGAAGTTTGTTTTTGTATTAGTTATTGTTTCTTTGCCGGTCGCTGTAGATGTGGACCATTGACATTAAAAAAACTATAGACAAAGCATTTCATTCATAAAATCGTCTCGCGCCAAATCAACCATCCGTTTAAAACATGCAATGGCTTTTGCATTAACGGGGTTACCTTGCTTTGAATACAAAGTATCTTGTGCTGTCGCTAGGAGCACTTGCGATTCTTTAGTTCAGAGCGCTGAAAGTGAGATAGATTTTTTTGCACTTGGTGCAGCTTTCTGATTAGCAAACTGAGATTTTTGAGAACCACGATTTTGATCACTTGGTGTGAAATTTTGTGAGTTTTGAGAGTTATTAGCGTTCATTAAAGAATTTTGATTGTTTAATAAAATGGACGATGAATTATTTTGAGTTTGAGATTTTATGTTTTGAAATTTTATATTTTGGGAATTTTGCACACCCTGTACATTATTCTTAAATCTTGGATTTTGATGTAAAAGAGTGTGATGTTTTCATTGCAAATTTTACATTTTTGAATGGACCCACAGTCCTGAAATTTGTGATGACCTAAACAATTGTAACATAAATGTTTTGACTTTATAAATTTATTTTTTCCGATATGGGAAAGCTGTGAGAACTTTGGACACGAATAAATTCTATGTCCTGAAATGCGACAAACTACGCAATTTTTAACTTTAACTTGTGTGTTTGGTTGGAGACTCGTATGCAAAGAAATTCTAGCATTTCTTGGTGAAGGTCGCGATTCGCCTTGAACCTGTTCGTTTGGTTGTTGACCCGCGTGTAAAAAACTTCTAGCGTTTTTTGGTGAAGGTCGTGATTCACCACTTGACAAATTTTCGTATACAATACATCTTTTTTCCAAAAAGTCGAAGAAATCTTCCAACGCGGGTAACTCTTCAAGGTCACGATCTAATTCAAAAGCTCGTCTTGTACCAAAATCTAACTTTTTCTCGAACATGAAGACTAGGAGATATTCAAAAAGTTCTTTATCACCAAGTTTAAAACTTTTAAGTGCTTCAATATTTTTTCTTAAATTTGCAATAAAATCTCGTAACGTCACAGAAGTACATTTTGTTATAGGCGGTATATCAAAAATATTATTAAGATAACTATTTATTACACAAGTTAAATGTTCATATCGTTTCTTTAAAATGTTAATGGCAACTTGAAAATTATCCCCTATTAGCTCCAATGAATCGACTAATTTTAATGCTTCGCCTTTTAACGCAGATTTCAAATAAGCAAATCTCTGAATGTCCGTTAATCCTGAATGATTAATAACTAATGCTGAAAATAATTCAATAAAAGACTTAAATTCTGAGATTTGCCCATCAAAGGGCTTTATTTTCAAATCTGGTAACTTTACATTAGGTGTACTTGGCACCTGAACTGGGCTAGGCGGCCTACTCTGCGCATTGGCTATTGAAGAGTATTTTTGCACACATTCGTTAATTGTCCCTATAGTTGAACAACATTTATCTTCTACATCTTCCCTATCATCGGTGTCACTTGGGTCCAATTTTTATATGCCCTCTTGAGCATCAGAGTATTTTTCGAAAGCCTTGTCCAAGAGTTTTTCTCGTGCTTGAAATTGTTTGAAATCGATTTCGTTATCTTTATTTAATTCGATCCAATTTTTAATACGAGTGATTTGAGCTTTTGCAATTTTGCGAGAATTTTTTAGAGTGTCTAAATCCATTTTTAAACAGCAAAAATATTTTAAATTGGTTTAAAAGGAATTTTTAAAAAATGTTATTATTTTTTGGTCACACCCGGTATTCTAGTTTTTGAATAGAAATGCAGAAAATATTTATTTTAAAAATAAATATTGAAATTTGTAAGTATTTTTTATTTTTAGGACAACCAGTATAACAAAAACTGTTCAAAAAATAGGTAGGTAGGTATCCAAATGTCAGAGTAAGCCCCTATATATTTTTATGGATAAAAATCAGAAATAATACCAAATAGTACTTACTATTTGTACACACTACTACATGAGAAATCAAATTAAATGTTATCAAAGAAAAACACTAATTTTCCAAATGTTATCAATAAAAAACACAATTTTTATATGTTTTACAGAACCCGATCATAAATGTCAAATCAACAATCAGCCAAAATAACTTCCCTGGCATCTAATGCCTAAGTATACTTTATGAAATTGAAATACCTTTAAAAAAACAAATATATAATTTTTGAACACTTTTGCAGAACACTATATGAATGTAATTATAAAATTTTAGATTGATCTTGCAAAAACACTTCGATTGTTCTACAAAAATTATCCAAAAGACGAAATAAATATGTTGAAATACACTGGACTACAACATTTTATCAATTTTGAACAGCTATATCGAAAAAATCAACAATCAAATTTTTTAGTACACTTTGTACTCAAGGTAACAGTCCAACAAAAAGTGAACTAGTCAAAAATATTTGTATTTATTACAAAAATCACATAAAATTAAAAAGTTATTACTTTTAAAATGTGTTCATCTTTTGCTAGGCTTTTTTACCTGTGTAAATTATTTAAATTTGAATAAACACACTTGAAATATATTTGTAAACAAACAATATTTACTAAAACACCGAAAAGACACTTGCTTTTAATTTGTCAATTTGAAAAACACTGGTTTAAAACCGAAAACTGATATTTAGACGGCACTTAAAGTTTCCGACGGAAAAAGTAAATTGATTTTAATATCCGACGGCACTTACTTTATGAGAAAGTTATTGTTTTTCTTTAGTTGTCACTTTGACAGATGCTGTCACTCTGACAGATGATGTTTTGACGGAAGCTGTCCCTTTGACAGATGATTAGAAAGTTTTTTAATTTATTGTTTATATGAATTTTGCTGCCACGGACAGTTTAAATGAAATGTTTTTGGTTTTGTACTTACATGAAAGTCTACTTTTTCTCTGAGTGAAGTTTATGTATTTTTTCTGGCTTGTAATTACCAAGTTGGATGAATTTTCCCTTTCAACGGACCAAAATATAAGGACAACTCGTCCGGTTCGAAGGACCAAAATGGATAGTACAGGCTCTAGTCTAAACCTTACCTCCACTTACTGCATTACTTTTCCATAGGGAACTGATTCGTTTTCTATCCAAATACACGGTCTACTGTAGCCGTGATTTCATGAATGAAAGACTTTGGTTTCATTAAACAAATTACACATTTATTATCATTACTTTAAATTATCGATATTTTTCACACTATTGGTTATTACTCTGGTACTTGACATTTTCTTAATTTTCTGGTGTCACGAGATGTTATTACTTTGCATTCATTGCGACTGTTTGGTTATCTTGTAAAATGAAGTATAAGATTATGTCCAAAGAAACATTGGGATTTCACCCACACAGGTACACTTAATTTGTGTTATTCATTAAGACGTTTAGAGCACTAGGCCTCGAAGAAATAAAGGGAGAACTTTTCCCACACTAATACACTTAATTTGTGTTATTCATTAAGACGTTTAGAGCACTAGGCCTCGAAGAAATAAAGGGATAACTTTTCCCACACTAATACTTAGCCCGCTGGACTTTGTCCACAAGACTTTCGCCTTTCTGTGCCGCATCAAGGGATGCGACACATCTTTCTTTGTGATAGTACTTGAAGAAGTGAGTTGTTTCAACGCCGGGCGCTAGATCAATCAAACTGAGAGAAGAACCTCCCGTCGCGGGGAGTTGTCAAGATACCCAACCTATCGCCGGCCACTTAGCGTTGACGCTTACGAGCCATATCCAGGCAGCCATTACCAAAAGGCTGAGCTACCACCCTAGTGCCACGAAGTGAAGAGCTAGAGGGGTTAAGTGGGCAGTCGCAGTCATCAGCCATATTCTGCATTTTCAGGAAACCGCAACTGTAGACCGTTGCAGTAATAAACTAACGGATAAGACATTTTTGACGGGAGCTGAAGCTTTGATAGACACCGACAGCTAGTCGGTGCGTTAGAAGAACGAAATTTATTTTAGCCGACAGCATCTTTGCATTTCGCCGATAACTGCGCGTTTCTTAAGCGGTTAAATTTACATGTGAGGCGAGTTTAAACGTATTTTATTTGAAAAGGGATTTTATATCTGCTTGGTTATTATTAATATTTATTAACACGTAAAAAATAGAATTATAAAAATTGAGTAAATAGTTGGGTTTTTCCAACAAACTGTTTATATGTATATATTATATTGTCGTGTGATTCTTAAACATGGGAACAGTGAAACCCGCTTTGTCAAACCCCAGACAAAGATTATAGAAACGCATGTAGATATATTAAAACACGTAGACTTTTTAGATAATGGTCCTTTTGGAAATCCAAACTTTTTTTGGCCACGACCGTACACACAATGTGACTAAACACGATTAGCAATTTCCTTTGGATTAAACTTATTCATTAATAAATGATCGATATATTTTTATTAGGAATTACTTTCTTTTTAAATCTAAATCCATATGTGAGCTTACTGTATTATAGTTTATTCAATTTAGATCCTCTGATCACAAAAAATCACTTTGCTAAAGTAAGACCATTGATGCTGCTCGTACTCTAATTACCTAATGTTGTGAAAAAATACGGATTCAACTCCTTGCCTGCAATTTCTTTTGTGTTTAATACATACTTTTTTATCTACTTTTATAATTTATTTTCTCTTGACCGCTTTTATTGTGCTATATTAATTACCGCAAAACCACAGCAACCTTCCATAATTTTATAGTTTTTGCTCTTTTGATGTTTGCGAGGTTTTGGTTGTCATTATTTCTCTTATGTTTACATCTTATTTATTGCGTTTTTTAATTAAAAACACAATGATAATCTGCCTGTTAGTATTGATAATTTTATGATTATTCTTAAAAGACCACCAAGGAAATAAAAAATCTTATCTATAGCTTTAACCCGGGATCGGTTGATAGCCTTCTCACAACGCAATCGGTGCGTATGCCTTTGTATTGTCACCAAATTGTTTTTTCCATTGCTCCCGGGAAATACCTTTCCTCCTGCTTCAAGTCCGGTCGCGACGAAGCGTCGACGCGCGTCGGCCTATCGGGCCGCTGGGGCGGGGGGAATGGTCGACTTGGGAGATGGAATCAGCCGGAGATGTCAGTTGACCCTTTGCGAGCCAAGCGAGATGCAGCGACACCAGAACCACTTTCCTCCGTCGACGTGTTTTTAGGAATTAACAGGTAGGACTCGTTTGAATACTTGTAAATTGCATAAAGATAAATATTCATTTTATTTTAATAAAGTATTGCTGCAGTAATTAATGATGAAGCCAGTGTTTTAATACATATCCCGTGAAAATCTTGTTGGAGGCGCCGTGTTTCGGTCAGAACGGCCGTTGTTTTCGTGAATAATTGCCTTTTTGGTTTCATTATTAGTTTATGCAAAATTAAAATTCGCAAGCTACTAAGGTACCGATTTTTTATTTTGTTTTATAGGTGAAAATGTATTTTTGAAATTGATATGAAATTATTCAGTGTTATTTGCTGGTGAAATTCCAAAAAGGTCAGGGTCAAAGTTATCGTTTTTTTTTATTTGCTTTTGTGGATTGACCAAATGTTTTTTTACGCACATTCCTGGAGCGAAATGAACAATCTTTCATGCTTTTAACGGTATTATTTTATATTTAAAATTCTATTTTATTGGCTTGTGTTACATTTTAGTACGTTTTCGTTGGATACACTTAGTTTATTTTTAAATGATTTTGAATTTTTCGGTTTCTGTAAAATACATATTGGATTTTTTTATTATTGGGGTTTCTCTAGTAACTAACGCCGGTAGAAAACTTGTTTAAATTTGTTTTTAACTTTTTTGAGTTCTTTTTTTTCTAACGAGAACCAGTAAATATCTTCTGCCTTTTTGGGTTTGAATGCTAAAAGTAAGCAGAATTAAAATTATGCCAGTTATGTAGTATGAAAATTGCTATGCATTTTTTTTTACTAGTTTGGAACAAGTCTTAAAAATAAATTTTTGATCGCGGTTCTACTATTTAAAGATGCGATATTTTTCAAAATGTGCACTTTTCTTACTACATGGAGAAACTAATGGTGTTAAGATGTCATTCTAAGAAGGCAGAAAATAGAAATAAAGGAAGAGAAAGTGAAAATAAGGCGGAGAACAACGAAATAAGCGGTAATAAAGAAAACGACAAAGTTGTTGAAACGTCATCAACCCCTAAAAGTAAAGACAGTGTTAGAAGGTCATTAATATTTAATAACTCACCGGAAAGCATACAGTCCTCAATTTTAGCGGAAAATAGCAGTAATAGCTCCATTTCTCAAAATTTTTCAAACGAGTCACTAACTTTATTGCCAAGTAACGACCAGGTAACCCCTAAATCTAATAAAAATATTTTTTCGGAAATGCCGAACACCTTAAATTGCACGTTGGGAAATCTCATATATCCGAGTAGAACACCTTCAGTTCCACAATTTGTAGCGCCGCGGTCGTATCATTCGGATTGCGATAATTTATGTGTATTTTTGGAAGACTATGAAGAAACAGCTTTGATTAATAACTGGAATGACAACCTTAAGCTGTGTTATTTTTCGTGGTATTTATTGGGTCAAGCACAAACTTGGTTGCAAATTTATGCAATAAGAAACCCAGGTTTCGATTGGAAAACGACAGTAGAGGACCTGAAAAAAGAATTTCCAATCTTTGTGTATATTTTTACCAGATAGATAATCACCTAAACTACAAAACGCCGGGTTCATCCCGAAATCTTTTTCCGATCAAGAAATATTTGATTTTATCCATTTTAGTTTTGGAATATATTCCTGTGCGCCGCCATGACAGAAACTGCGCCGAAACCGCTGTGTCTTGCCACTGCTGCAGCCGCGTGGGGCGCCGCCTCTGCGGAAACCGCTATAAAAACGCCGTGTGTGTCATCTCCCTTACAGTCATATCGCTTACTTGATGCCATATTGCCACAAATAAAAAAATACACTGCTGCCGTTACTAAGAATATGCAACAGTATTTTTTTAACTATATAATATATGTAGAATTAATCATTTTTCATCCGATCGTTATCACTTTAGATTACTTTACGATATTAAAAAAGGAAAAATATAGAGAATAATGGTAATTTATGATGTTAGTGTTAAAAGTGCCACTTTATTTTGTCAGAAGGAAAGTTCGGGACACGAGCGCAACTTGAAGAAAATAAAATCACTTTTAACGCGTACATCATACACCATTTTTTCTACAAACACAATTAAACTGGGCACGAAAATTAGCGAATAATATTTTAATATTTTATTTAAAATTAGAGTCAAAATTCAGAAATCAAGTGATTATCAAGTGATTTACCTTATTTCTTTGTTGTTTGTTGCTCGGCAAACAATATGTCTTATTATATACTGAAAAACTCTTACATTTATTACGGACCATTCTCAGTGTCGAATAAGTTATTATTAGATTGGTTGCCAGTAATAAATCCATGTCTAACCTTGTCTTCTTCGAACCCGTTCTTTCATCGCCTGATGTGCTTCATCAGTAGGATCAGTACTACCCAGACGAATTTTACAGAGAAACCCGTTTTTAACGGATACTTATTTGTGCATCATAGGGGACAAATAGTTTGTGTCATCGTAGACATTCAGGCGAAATCATTGCCATGAAACTAGTCAAACGCTGTAAATATAGATACAGAATAGTATCAAAAAAGTGAGCAGTCTGAGAAGCCATCGATAAACCTATGTCATCAAGTACCATGATAAAACTGTATTCTAGTACAATAAAATAACTTAGAAATAACTCGGTCTTGATTGCGTCCTGGTGAATGAAGTTTTTTCTATGTTATTGTCTTTTATCTTGTCCTACAAAAGAGTCTCTTGCTGCTTTAGGCCCAAAATATCTTCCACACTTTTAATGTTGACAGAGAACTTTTTTTCTCTATAAAATTAGTATTTTACTAATAAAAAACATGAACATATATTTTTCAACGGCATTAACTTTTTCTTGAAATTTATCCTCTTTCAATATGACTCTGTAAGTGATGAGAATAACCTAAGGATATCTGATGAGAAGAAAATGATGAGTAGTAGATGAAAGAAAAGCCTTTTACGAATTTTAAAAGAGTTAAAAAACATGTCTGCGCCCCACATAGTATTTACTATCTTTCAATACTGGCGTAACGCTTCTGCGCCGTTTTCAGGTATAAATAGGTGGCATTGCTTTTGACCCAGTAACTACACACTACAAAATGGACCGCATTGTTTTTGCGCCACTGGTCCTTCCTATGAAAAACTTAGGGAAAATAAACCTAGGATTTTCTAAAAAGTTTAAAATTACTGAATAATTGCAAAATTTTCTCTAAAAGTTCGTCTTAAATTTAATATTTCACCAGAACTTTTCGACCACTAAGTGGGGTTTTCGCGCCTAGACTAACGAGTTTTTTTACAATTTTTGAAACTGGTCGTTGATTTACGGTGATTTTTAATGAAATAATTTGTTGCAAAATTCCGTTACTTTTAGATTCTAATTTTAAGAAAACGTCAAAATTTCACGATTTCACGTTTTTGCAATCTTTTTCAATTTTTGAAAATGGTTGTCGATTTACGCTAATTAATATTTATTTTGTTTTTAACAAATATCTTGTTTATTAGGTATGTGAGTTATAATATTATGCGATCTTCGTTTTTTTTTTCAAAACTCGCTACCCTTATCTGCATCTGTTGCTGGTGGAGCCAACCCTCATCACTCATTCCGTCACGATTGTAGTAACGGACTCCATCGACGTGCTGTTTTATTCTGATAAAAAGCTGCTGCGTGAAGCGATTTCTCGGAAGCGATAACACGAACTGTCAAAAATGCCACAATGTGCAGCGTGTGTATGTACATAAATTCGTTTCGCGATGGAACTATGTGTAGTCATAGAAAGCACTACCTGTGAATTATTCACTACGAATTAAAATTCACAGTCAGGACCTGTGACTGATTTAGAAATAGACTGCGATTGGTAAAAACGTGGATAATATGTAGTTTTTACATCATCGAAAATCGCCATAATTTCGCATTTATTTTTTACTTCACAATGTCGCGAAGTGCAAGATAGCGAATAAAGGAACAAATAGTAGAATAATAGGTGTAACAGTGAAGTTGAATATTCATTTAATTGAAGTTTCTCGGTATCGCTAGTTCCATTGATAATAATTTATAGGGGGTTAGTTCGTACTTCGACGAGCAAGACGTTATTGGTTTAAGAGCTTGTTTCTATTTACCTGCACATTGTGTATTAGCAACGATATATGTACACCTAGATAATTCACCAGAGGACAACGTCGTAGACCCCTTATGAGCTTTGTGTGATCTATAGTAGATGGCGCGGAAACGTGTATTTGGTTTGTAAGTATCACTGGTAGATGGCGATATAACGACACTGGCCAAATCGATTTGTAGCAAGTAACTGCGAACACTGATAGAAGGCGCCAGCAGCTAGTAGCGACGCAATAGTGCGAACGCTTTTTAATAGATGGTGTTAACACGCCAGCAGTGGCGGGTTAACCCAAGGAGTTCTACGAGTTCATAAATCAGCGACTGTGAGAATCGACGGAACAAGAAATTGACTTGGTTCGATTACAGAAACCCTCTTAAGTGAACTTGCAGATAGCAGAAGGTTAGATGTTACCATAGTAATTCTGAATGAGCTAAATAAGCAATGTAGTAAATACTTGCATCTTGCATCTGAAAGTTGACTTGCAGATCTTCTCTAATCTTACTGTTATATGATATTTAATCCGAATTGTGCCGTACATTAACTGCCTTCTGCCTTAACCTCCTCGGTTCCAAAAAAAATATCAATCTTTTTTACTAAATACGTACATTTTTTATTAATACGTATTAATTAAAACACAAAATAATAATAAAATTTTTAAAGGTGTTTTAAGTTTTAGCGTTGCTGTACTTGGTTACAGCTGCACTTGGACTGGTTGGCTACGTATCTTGTCATTTTATTTCTCGCTAAAAGATTTGCGTGATCTGCAAGTGATTTTTTTGTTATGCAGGGTTAAAGTGTTTCTTTTTAACGTTTCGACATTTAAAAGAAAATGAGTGGTGGTAAGTATATCTCTATGCATATGTATGTTATGTACATAATATGATTCATTTCTGTATCCCAGAACAAAAGTGTATTAATTTCACTTTTTTTTAAAATAGCTTTTATTGCTTGAAGTAGATAATATTAAGTCCTCTTTTAGATGGGACGTCATACTAAATCATATATCATTAATAGACTGACTTACAAAATTTAAAACAATATTAAGTCACATGATCGTCTGGAACAATACTGTATTATTTTCCTTCAATACAGAATTCTGTCTTATCACTAGTATTAAGTCCAATATTACTTCCCCGAAGATTACAGAACAAGACAGTGTTAAGCCCGTTTAGTGAATCGTAATGGCAACGTCTTCCGTTTTAGGTATATTGGTATTTCTTAAGTTTGCATGAAAAGGTTGGTTCAAAACGAATAATAGGGATATTACAAAAACAAACTTCTCAAAACGATGATTTTGCTAGAAATATTGATGGTAAGCGTTACCTCAAAATATATTTTTTTAATAAATTGCTGAAAATGTCATTGTTATAAATTTTATTAACAACATGCAGAGAAACCAATTAAAAATATTACCAAAAAAATCTACTCATAAAATGCTAGTATTGACGAACGAAACAGAATATATTCTGTAAATAATCTTTAATTGCTTCTCCTAGAAAATTTAGAAAGTGTGACTTAATACACTTTTGTTCTGGGGTACAGATTTACATACTATAACTATAATATTTAATAACAATATATTATAATTTTTTTCTAATTTATACTTTAAGTCAGTAATTTCTGTCTTTGTAATACAAATGTACCTGTAAAATGTTTAAAAATATAGGTTGTTTCAACGGTATAATTTAAGTTCTGTCTGCAAAGTAATGAGTAGACTTGGCCAGCTGGGGCTGTTAGCAGAGGCGTAGATGCCGAAAATTAAGTACGTACTTATACGATATTTGACAAACATAATTTAATTCCTGGGCGTTGCCGTGATTATATCAAATAAAAAAGCCGTGATTATATCAAATAAAAAAACCGGTCAAGTGCGAGTTCGACTCGTTAATATAGTGTTCCGTACGGCGTGCCGTAATTTTTGTATTCAGTAGTCCACCAACATACATTGAAAAGGTCAAAATGGCACACAATTTTACCGTCCGGGCGAGCATAAATCGATAACCAGTAGTCGACCTGTGGTGCCAGGCAGTATCAGCGCAATACATGTGCGCGCGCACATCTTTGTTTTGTTTTTGTGGGGAACTGTTTTCTCAACTTTTGTTTTCGACTTCTGTATTTTGCTTTGTTTTACATCTGCGCAGTAGACCAAAATGCGTACCACGCGCAAACCGAGCGTGTTAGACATGCGCACGAAATTTCAGGGAATGCACCTTGGAGCCTACATTCAAACCCATCAACTTTTAAGAATATATTTCCAACCGTAAAGCTACACCTAAGCATTTAACTTTTTTCTCAGCTTTTTTCCCTTTTTAATTTTTTTTTGTTTCTTGACATTGCGCAGTAGATCAAAATTCGTACGCAAACCGAGCGTGCTAGACATGTCCACATAATTTCAGGGGATATACTTTGGTGTCTACATTCGAACCCATCCACTGCTGAGAATATATTTCCAATTGTAAAGCTACAACTACGTATTTACCGTCTTAACGTTTGTTTTCCAACTTTTTTGGCTTTATTTTTCGTTATTGGCTCCTGTGCAGTAGATCACAATACGTACCACGCGCAAAACCGAGCGTGCTAGACATGCGCACGGAAATTAAATGGATGTACTTTGGTGTCTACATTCGAACCCATCCACTTTTAAGAATATATCACCAGTAGTAAAGCTACAACTACGTATTTAACATTTCAGACCGGATTTCAATATTACATGACGCAGAAATCAGGGTCAGACTCGGGTAACTGATGAAAATGGCAAATGAAATGAAATTAATATTATATTTTGTCAACTAGTAATAGGTGACAATCTGTTTAAAAAATATACTAGGTGCAAGTGAAAAGTTAACCTTTAAATCTAATAGGTAAAAAACTGTAAACTATATAAAAGTTACACACTTTTTTTGTCCTACAATTCAGGATCCTTAGGGCGTGGAGAAAATAAAATATTATTACAATCAAAATCAATCGTGTAAAGTACAATGACGTTGGTGCCAGGCGGAGGGAAAACGTTCAGCTAGCCAGTGGTTTTTAATGAAGTCACACAATGTTCGAGAAAGAGGCCGTCGCAACAATCTCTCTGCCGGCACCAACGTCATTGTACTTTGCACGATTGATCTTGACTCTACAATCACTAATATTATACCCATCGACACTACAATACCAAGGATGAGACTCTATAAAAAAAAACTAAATTTCATTTAGCACACTCGGTACTTCCCTTTTAGCGACACGAATTTCACGTGCACAAACTACCCTGTGTAACCCGCGACTGATTTTGCCAGGAGCGCTACGAGCTTAGGCGAGAGGCGTTCAACGGCAGACGGGGGATTTACAGCGCAATAAGCAAGTGACTATACTATTTAGACTATCTCAATGCCATAGGTGAGAATTTTCATTCTGTAACAAATTCACGATATTGTGTGTGGTACAGAACCTTCTATGCGAGAGCCGAACTCGCAATTTACCCGTTTTTTTTTATTTCACGTAATCAGGGCAACGCCCATGACAAATTATTTTGCCAAATACCGTATACGTACATATTTAATTTTCGGCATCGACGCCTTTGGTAACAGACCAAAAGTGTCCAAATTTCCAATTTTTAGAGTCATACTAATAATACCTACATATTGCGGTATTTCGTTTTCTTTTTATTAGAAAAAAAGTCGGCCTATTATAAAATCGTTTAATGACCCACAACCTGCAAGGCATATATTATATGCCTGAATTTTCGATTCTCAAGTTACTGTAAAAGGCCTTTCCTGTTTTACATTAACTACTTTACCTTATCCTTTATTGTCATAGAAGATTAAAACTTGTTGTTGATGGATCAGTGCCCTATTGTAAGACGTTTAGATGTGATGTAACAATACGTTTAGATGTGATGTAACAATAAACAGACAAATACGTTTTTTCATTCATATATTAGGTAGTTACAATTAAAAATTCCTTGAAAATATATCCCCACCATTTGGGTTCAAATTTTGAAAAGCCTCGCCTTACCCCCTTCTTTGGACCCAAACATCATGCCAAATTTCAACGATTTAGTCCTAGTAGTTAAGAAGGTCCGGTGCCGTCAGGTGGGTACATTTCAAAATAATTTGTTTCATTTACCACTGGTCATCAAAAAATAGCAGTTGGCGACATATAAACAAGCCTTGTTTGCAAAATACCAATTCCGGCGTCTTTGTATTACTGCCAACGGTATAGCGGTCTAGGCACACTACATTGTGTTTATTATGCCTAGACCGCTATATAACTGCACCCTACGCTTTTAAAGTTAATTACCTAATTAAAGACCAAATGTTTTATAGCTCTACAAGTTAACAGAAAACAGCGGTATGCATGTGTGCGGAGTAAAGGGAGGTACAATTTGTAAGCTGCTTTACATTCCGCACGATGCGCGCACTGTACACCCCGGTTTTCTGTTAACTACCTATAAAAGGAAAATATTTATTTTTAACTTTTTAGTGCGCTACTCATAAAAGCATGTTTTTTAGTGAATTGGGTCTGGAACATACACGAGGTCCCAAAAATATATTTTTTTTATTATCGACTTTACAAAAAAAGTTCCTATATCTTCATAAAAAGTTCTACATTGTAAAAAGGCATGGTTATTCAAACACTCGATGTAGGACAATACAGGGTGGCTCAAAAAGCTAAAATTCACAACTTAAATTTAAATTTTTTAGTCACCCTGTATGCTCTAGATAAAATTTTTGGATAACCATGTTCTTTTTTCATAATGTAGAACTTTTTATGAAGATATACTTTTTTTGTAAAGGCGCTATTAAAAAAATAATTTTATTTTTGGGACTTGGGGCTGTATGTTCCAAACCTAATTCACTAACATAAAAAAATTAACTCTAGTAGGTACATTTGCAGTGGCACGTTCCCTTTAAATGAAGATTCTGTCATTTTAGCTTCATGTGGATTAGAACTTTTATATTTTTGAGCCACCCTGTATGTACCAGATCAAATTTTTTAATGGCAATGCTTTTTTCTCACGATATTTTTATAAAGAGACACTTTTTTTTCGTAAATTCAATAATAAAAGTTTTTCCATTTCGAAGACATGCTGTATATTATTTTTTAATAATAAAAAAATATTACACAGGTCAACATTTGATCCACGCTGGAACATCAGATACTAAGTAGGTATCTATAGGTTTGTCGGATCGCTGATCACGATTCCAGGGTCCGTGTGACCCCATCACGTCAGGATCAAGGTCAACTGAAGGTCAAACATCGTAAATCGAGAGATATCATATTTTCGACCCCGGATTCTGAAAGAACGGAAAATTGTACGTTCGGATATGGTTTCATCTTTTCGTCAAAGTGACGCCTGCAGGTCATTTAATATAAACAATTTACTCTTGGTCATCATTAGTCAGGTTTGAAACGCTTACGGTTACGTTCGAAAAATGATCTCCTAGCAGCTTTCCTCTTATGTGACACGTGTGTGTCTCTCTTCAAACGTGTCACATAAGAGGAAAGCTGCTAGGAGATCATTTTTCGAAAGTACACGTAAGCGTTTCAAACCTGACGAATGATGACCAAGAGTAAATTGGTTATATTAACTGACCTGCAGGCGTCACTTTGACGAAAAGATAAAACCATATCCGAACGAAAAATTTTCCGTTCTTTCAGAATCCGGGGTCGAAAATATGATATCTCTCGATTTACGATGTTAGACCTTCAGTTGACCTTGATCCTGACGTGATGGGGTCACACGGACCCTGGAATCGTGATCAGCGTTCCCACAAACCTATAGATACCTACTTAGTATCTGATCTTCCAGCGTGGATCAAATGTTGACCTGTGATTGTCACCGGAATTGCATAAGTTTTGCAAAGTTTCAAATTGATACGACAATTCCAAATGGGTGAAAAGTGAGTTGTAAGATTCAATTACAATGTTACAAGTTACAAATCAGGCTAATAAAAGCGTGTTAAAAAGACGAATTTTTTGTTAATTTCCAATTAATAGTCCTTTAACTTTCCACTTACTGCGTATACAGTCAAACTCGTATACTAACTAAATGCAGTTTTTGTAAACCGAATTTTCAAAAATACTTATTTTTTACACCTGCTGCCCAGTGGCGGATATTGTAGAAAAAACATTTCAATAGCGAATTTTATAAAAATGAATACTATAACATAAACATTAACCATTTCTGCATGTTCCACAAAAAAATTATAAACAAAAACAAATATTTTGCCGTCTATATAAGGTCTTTGAAATGAATTGTACCAAAAAAATATGAATAACAGATCAATACTAATATGTAATATAAAAAATGCCAGCCTTTTTTGACATTTTTGATTTACATGCTCTTAGATTGTTTCTGAAAACATTCCCTACACATCTTACTGCGATCTTATCAAAATTTGCGCCGGATAGTTTTGGCTTCTAAACGAAACAAATTTAGCCCAATTTTTTTTTTGAGAAAACAAAGCAAAGTAATTTTTTAAAAAAACAGCTTTTTTGAAAATGCTTTTTAGAAAACGGATTAATGAAATATTTAGATTTTTTTAGAAAAACCCGTATTTCGAAAGTACTTTTTTTAAAAAATGTCTCCTAACAAGTAATTTTTAAAACAGGCACCTTTTTCGAAAACAATATTTAGAAAATTAAATTAGGCACTCTAGAAGCTTGAAAAATCTTAAAGAAAAAAGATACTGAACAATCCCAAAGGAACCTTTTTTGGGTTTGATTAGGTTTCCTTACGTTTGGTACGTTACTTTCTCGAAAATTACTTTTTCAAAAAGCCCTTGCTTGAAAAAATTAATACTATCAGAAAAAATGGAAAAAGGTGTTCTTTGTAAAAATGTATCATGCATAAATAAAAAAAAATTCTACAATATTTACATTTTCATATTAATCAAACAATTTGTCTAGTCGCGTGTAAGCTAAGATGACCTACTCTTCTAGCTGTTTCTTTTTTCAAGAAATATCTTTTTTGATGTTAAATAAGTAAAAAACAGCTTCTTCGATAATATAAATTTTTAAAAAGAATCTTTTAGAAATACATTTCCCACAAATATATTTTTTAGAAAACATAGGGATTATAAATTTAAATAATGAACTCTAATGACTTAGAAAATGTCATTAAATCAAATGACAAAATGATCCTAAACTAACCTTTTTTGTGTTTTTGTGTTTGGTCAGGTTTACGTTTCCTTGTATTTGCTATGTTACTCTGTAATAAATTACTTTCAAAAAAGTGTTGTTTTTTTTTAATATGAATATTCGAAGTCTTTTTGGAAACAATGTTTAAAAAATATTCTTTCTAAACGCGCGTTTTCTTGAAAAAATTTAGTTTCAAAAGGTGCTTAAAAACAATTCGAAGTTGGTTTCAGAAAAACAAAATTTTAGAACATCAATAGTTTTTCAATATGTGTATTATTGAAAAAGTTCTGTTTTCGAGAATCCATATTTTTAAAAAAATGTATTTCCGAAAAATTTTCGTATATTATTCCAAATGGACAGAAGGTATAAGTAAATTTAAAAAATGCTACAATATTGGTAAGTTAGCATAAAAAACCGTTCTGTTTTCGCAAGAACAAGTTTGGTAATTTCGTCCATTATGAAATAGTGTACATTTCTTAGAACCCTAAACAATAAAGAAGTAATGTCGCACTTGAGATTGCCTGTTTTTTTTGTTCTGTACTTTTGTGTAGCTCGAGGTGGTAGACAAAAGTACAACTCGATTCAGCCGCCCGCCACTGAAGCTTGGAGGTCGGCTAACCAATTCGTATTTTGTGCTAGCCAAGCCGATAGAAGATTTCATATTTCACTGGGATTGCAATATTAAAATACTGTGAGGCCGCCACGTCTCGGGTCTGATGTCGCGAAGGAGTAAAAGTGTTACGATATTACTTCTCTCCCTTTTTAAAATATAGAATGGAATGAGACTCGATGTATTCGAAGCACGGCGTTTCATGTCGTAGGAAAAGACCATTTAAACTGACCAATAGCAAAAGGTATCCCATAAAACCGCTCCAGTGAAACATCTAGGTGTACATATATCGTTGGTATTAGTGATTGACGAAGTAAAATAAAATATGGCCACTAGAAAATAAATATGGCGCCACTATCGCTTGCGAATCATTACACAGCAAGTTCAACAGCTTTTTCCACTCGCCACACATACTACATTACATAATGCGTATTTGAAGCAAAATGATGCGGAAGTGCCACCAAAAATAAAAAGGGGGCTCGTCGTGACAAAGTAGGACATGATCTGTGCGCGTATCACAGAGTACGTTTAAGATGAGAACAGAATGAAATTTATTGTTTGTCGCGTTTTAAGACGCCAGGATCTATACATATGATTTTTCATATGTGGTACATACTAATGCTCCGTGAAAAAGTATTTACTACGTAGCATTTTCTTTATATACAAGTACCTACTCTACTTGAAAAGAACATACTACAGCGCATAGCTAAACAGGAGTACCTACTACTAAATCGAAGTATCTACTACGTTATAATTTATTTTAACTGCAGTCATTGGATTCTTAAATGGTGTGAGCAACAACGGTGCAATTCCATACCATTCATCGCCTAACAAAGCATGTTATTAACTTATTAATTATACATAATTCGGCCAAGATGCATCGACATTAGAAAACATTTCTTTAGCGTAACAAGTAGCTTGAACGTTGATTGGACATACCCTTTTTGGTTTACATATTCATCACCGTGAATAGATGGTTTTGTTATTATAGACCGCCTTTCAGGCTCGGTCTATATACCGAGCCCTTGGTCAGAAAAATGTGTGTGTGTATGTATGGCCGTATGTTGTCGTCCGTTTCGACATTTTCACCTTTTCAATTTTTTTTCTCGAAAACGGTTATAGAGGCGGCAACCAAATTTTCTGGGTTAATAGAGGGATAGTGCGGCTAGCTTCGGTAAAAAATTCAGTTATACAGGGTGTTCCGTTGTTACGGTTTTATTCCGCTTCTAAAATATTGTACAGATAAATTAAAGACTTACCAGATCTTCGATTAATACTAAGAGAATAGAGCTTGGTTTCTGGTTTTATAGATGCCTTTATTTAAGTCTTAATAGGTACAATGTAGGTATAAGTATACTTAATTCTAGTTCGCCTTATTCGTCAAGGTCTTTCTCAAGCTGTGTATAGTCAAGGCCATCCTAAAAGTATATCATAATTATTAGCTTGTGCTATTCGTGTAAGAGTAATAAGATTTGGTAGACCCGCTAATAAATCATCGTAATGGTTAAAAGCTCTACCTGCTACTTCTGCATTTATTAGTGCATTGTTAGGTATTTAACAGTATTTGTATCTGACTTCATCTTCTTTAGTATCTCGTTCTAGGCCTCATCTTGGTTCTTTCTTTCGGTTCAGAATCGAGACCTAAAAATTACAAGGTTGAGTGGAATGAACGCCAGTTTTGGGGAATAGGAAGTGTTTTGGGCATATTTAGGGCACTGAGTCTTAAATCTCTTATCTTTAAATAGTAATAAATAAAACTCCACTTTGTTATTGTTTTTGAAATGTCAAAAACTGTCAGGGGTCACACTGCTTAGATTTAAAAGTCCCTAAGACTTTGACAGATGGAATCCTGCGCCGTTTTTCATGACGTCAAGGGTGTTTTTTTGGACTAGCCTTTTTGCAGCGTGCATTCCAGGAGTCCAACAGCATTTTTGCAGATATATTTTGAATTTTTGGTACCCAAAGTTGTAATTTGGCGGTAATAAACCTTATTACGCCATACAATTAGTTCAAATTGATTTATTACAGTTTTATGGGGAAAATCCCAAAGTTCGTTTTTTTGGTCATCGACTCATCGACAAGGCCACATGCCATCTAGGGTAAGTCTCGACTTTAAATATCTAGTTTGTCTTGTGTGACTTCTGAAGATAGCACTTAGAGTTATTCTATAAATACCACAGATATATATTAAAATCTACCTACCTTATTTTATGCCTGAAGGTCACGTCCTGAAGCTCGGTTCTGTTTCAGGCCTATTTTTCCTAGTTGTGTTATTCCTGCTCTTCTTTGGTTCCATCATTTGGTCTTCTGTTCCTTACGTTTCTGTCTTGGAGCTTCCACATCAGGGCAGGAGTAGACCATCGTCCTAACACCTTGCGGAGTGTGCTTTCCCTGGTGACACCGTTCAAGCTTCACGGTTCATCTGGCTGCTTGAGCACTGGGAGCACCACAACCCCTACACCATCATAAATGTCAGGTTTGATATGTTTGTGACGTCCTATTAGAACGATTATTATATCACATCACTCGAGGCCACAGGCCTCCACTAGCTGAACTATAGACTGTTAAATAATACACCATCGACAAACTTTGTGCTAATTTTATTGTGAAATGTTTATTATATTAGGTAGTAGGTACCATAAACGTTAATTTGTAATGCACAACACTCAGTAACAAGGCCTTATTACTCGCGTCCACGTGCACTGGTTTAATTATCAGACTATTATTGTACATAATGATTAACCGTATCCGTCACTGATTTTGGCACCACGATATTCTTAACAATTAATTTGAAACAAACACAAACTAGAATAAAATGATCTCAACATTCATCATTTACAATCATTAAAATCTAACCTATTTAATTTAACTTTTCTTCACTTTCGAAAGTACTGTCAAAATCAGTAGAGAGGGGCAAATAGATCGATAACAATCCACGATAAGTGTGGATACTGGATTTGTTCGGTTTTAAAAATTTGTTTCTTCTTTACATTACAACCATAACTTTTCAGTTTAATTCTAAGAACTAATATCATATTTTCTCAAGGATATTGAGTTGGATACTCTTTAATTATTTGCGTAACAGCTATAATACATGTAAATATACCTTTTCATCTTAATTTAGGAACTGATATTGAGATCCTTACTTTAATTATTAAAATGAATAACCGTTAGAGCAAGCTGTTTTATTGGGTCAAACTTTTAGTTTCCTGTTTTTATTTTTTAAAGATCCGTCTCTGCCTTACCGGGGCTAAAACAGGTGGCGCTTCTGTTTGTTCTGTTTTTGACTTTACCCACACCACTCTCGGCATGAGCTAGCCGTCGTTCGCCCAAAAGGTAGAGACTACACTTGGACAGTAAAACAGTGCAACTCTTGCTCTGCTCTAGTTCAACCAGTCATCTTATCCGCAACTTGAAGGCAACTTTAACAACATTTAACTTAAAGATAACTTCCTTATCGTTAACGATAAGTTGTCATCATTCTGTTAACTTTAAAATGACGCCTTCTTTGTGGTCAACTTTAAGATAAAGAGAGTTATTGTCTTTTAGTTAACTTTAAAATAACCTCTCTTTGGTTGACTATTATTATTACCACTCATTTGTTATTTCTATATTACCCATCAGCGTTAAATATCTGTAGCACCGTTTCGGAGTTATTAAACGCCAAAGTCGAAATTTCAGCGATTTCCGTTGACATCGATTACAGGTCGCAAAAGTGAATTAAATCGATTTAAATTTTTGGAGGTTGTGGAGGACCGGGGTGTTCCGAACCCTATTGAAACTGGCGGTATTCGGAAAATGGGAAGTAATTTTTTTGAATTTTTTTATGTCGAAAAATGCCCTTTGTAGACCCCAATTTGGCACCGAATAAGTCGAAACCGGAACATCGGACAGAAAAACGTATTTGAACTTAAAACTAAAGAATCTCAAATACTTTCTTTTTGCAATACATTTACCTATACCTAAAACGACTGGAAATTGGAAAAATTTGGGAAAAAGTGGAAATTACGAATTTTCATGCAAATTTTTGACGGTTTTGAATTTTTTGGGGGGTCAAAATGGATCCAAATCGAAATTCCATGTGCCCTATCGGAAAGAGCTCGCCGAAATAAGTTAGAAACGTATTTTTTAGTTCTTTTATTTCTAATAGGAAAGGAGAAATCGATAATTAAATTTCGATTTTTTACGATTTTTTTTCATGACATCTCTACATTTGAATCATTCTGTATCTTTTCCTATCTAATTTCTTCTAACTTTTTCAACGCTATCCGTTGGGGATATAATCAGGCTTTAAAATGAATCCCGAATGGGTGATCCAGGGCCTGATTTAGGGGGTGAAAACTCATTTTTTCTGTTTTTTTCCATCAAAATTCATATTCAAAAGGCATTATTATATATTATTTCTCTTATTTAACGATTCTTTTTTGGTTTATTTTCTTCCCTGATCATCTAAGAACACTCCTAACTAATTAAAACTCCATATTTTTTCGTTAAAGTTATAAATAAATACCTTTTTTTGCATCGCTGCAGGAAAAATTTTAAAAAGTGCATATATAAAAGCCGTGCCTTGACAAAACAATTGAACGGACCCTCTTTACATCGAAATTAAAATATGACCTGTCAAAATGTCATGAAAATAACAGTTTTCGTAGCGATATTGGAAGCTTCCTGAACCGATTTCGGCTTGAAATATACATGGCAAAGGTAAAACGGACTTTATATTTTTAGTTAAAATACGTTTCATTGGACGATTTGAGCATTAAATACCAATTTCATTAATTTTGCTGAGGTCCTGCAAAGGCATTTAAAAATCAATTTCTATACGGGGAAATTTATTCATTTAATTATAATGTATGAAATGTCACAATTTGGCTAAAATGTCAGCATTTTGATGCGAGATTGGAAGGAGTCCGGACCAACTTCGGCCTCGAATTTACCGGGCAATGCATTTAGGGACCTTATACTTTCGGTAGAAAGACATTTCATTTCATATTATACCGATTAAATACCATTTTAATCGATTTTCCTATGACGCTACAAAGCATCATTGAAGATTCTAATATGAAGCTCAGTGGCATCGAAAAAATCCCAAAATATGCATTTTATTTTCTATCCATGAGCGTGTATACTTTTGGGGCAATATATTAATTATTATTGAATAATTTTAATTTAATTTTAGGGAAATGACTTGATTCGGATCGTTTTAAAGTAACCAGAACGATTCTAAAATACATTTTATACCTTCCGGCATGTGCATGATTGTATATATGTCTACAGGGTGTCCGAAAAGTCTTTGTATGCGCAAATATCTTTGTCATTAGAGCGAAGAAAAACTTAAATGAGTCTTATTTCAAGGAAATCGTAAATTTTTCATTCCTTTGTGTGGTTGTTTATATGATGGTACACAACAGAATGTCCAAAAAGTCTTTGTATGGGGAAATATCTTTGCCAAATTTAATTTTAGGGAAATGAATTGACTCCCTTTTAAAGTAACCTGAACGATTCGAAAGTACATTTTATACCTTTCGGCATGTGGGTGATTCTGTATATGCCTACAGGGTGTCCGAAAAGTCTTTATATGCGCAAATAACTTTGTCATAAGTACGAAGATAAAATTAATAGGGTCGGTTTTCAAGAAAATCGAAAATATTTAAATTACCATGTGTCGTGTTGTGTTGTGTTTTTATGTATGTATACAGGGTGTCCGAAAAGTCTTTGAATGGGCAAATACCTTTGCCTTTCGTACAAATAGTAACTCGATGGTCGGATTTAAAGCAAATCGTAGGTATATATTTGCATTTCTATGTGTACGGATTTATATGTTTGTATACAGGGTGTTGGAAAAGTCTTAGTTTGGAATGGGCAAATACTCCTATTAGTACTTAGATAAACATTATTAGGTCGAATTTCAAGTAAATCGAATATATTTGTATTAACATGTGTTTATGCTTGTACGTGTGTATACAGGGTGTCCGAGAAGTCTTATTATTTGCAACTCCTTTTATTAGGACCAAAATAAACTTAATTAAGGCGGATTTCAAGAAAATTGTCTATATTTGTATTACTATGTGTTTATGCTTGTGCGTGTGTATACAGGGTGTCCGAAAAGTCTTATTATTTGCAACTCTTTTATTAGGACCAAAATAAACTTAACTAAGGCGGATTTCAAGAAAATCGTCTATATTTGTATTACTATGTGTTTATGATTGTACGTGTGTATACAGGGTGCAACTCCTTTTATTAGGACCTAAATAAACTTAATTAAGGCGGATTTGAAGAAAATCGTCTATATTTGTATTACTATGTGTTTATGCTTGTACGTGTGTATACAGGGTGTCCGAAAAGTCTTAGTATTTGCAACTCATTTTAATACGACCAAAATAAACGTAATTAAGGCGGATTTCAAGAAAATCGTCTATATTCCTATTTAAAAGTGTGAGTGTTAGATTGAATGTATACAGGGTGTCCAAAAATTCTTGGAATGGGCAAATACTCCTATTAGTACTTAGATAAACTTTATTAGGTCGAATTTCAAGCAAATCAAATATATTTGTATTAATATGTGTTTATGTTTGTATGTATGTATACAGGGTGTCCGAAAAGTATTTTTGTTGGCAAAAATAGTTTCTACATGTAGGTGTTTGTATGTATGTAGCGATGGGGTCACGAAGGGCGGTCTATTCTCCATCATCAGTCCGAAGGAGTGTGATATCTTCCTTAATACTTGGCCTAGAAACACGAAATTTTCAGGGCATGACAATGATGATATTACCGACCTTATAGAGCCCCCTCGGGGGGCGATTAGGCGGTCTATCCGTACTAGTTATAGACCGCCTTTCAGGCTCGGTCTATATACCGAGCCCTTGGTCAGAAAAATGTGTGTATGTATGTATGGCCGTATGTTGTCGTCCGTTTCGACATTTTCACCTTTTCAATTTTTTTTCTCGAAAACGGTTAGAATGAGGGCAACCAAATTTTCTGGGTTAATAGAGGGATAGTGCGGCTAGCTTCGGTAAAAAATTCAGTTATACCGGGTGTTCCGTTTCGGAGATATAAAACGTTAAAGTCGAAATTTCAGCGATTTCCTATGGGATCGATTACAGGTCGCAAAAGTGAATTAAATCGATTTAAATTTTTGGAGGTTGTGGAGGACCGGGGTGTTCCGAACCCTATTGAAACTGGCGGTATTCGGAAAATGGGAAGTAATTTTTTTGAATTTTTTTATGTCGAAAAATGCCCTTTGTAGACCCCAATTTGGCACCGAATAAGTCGAAACCGGAACATCGGACAGAAAAACGTATTTGAACTTAAAACTAAAGAATCTCAAATACTTTCTTTTTGCAATACATTTACCTATACCTAAAACGACTGGAAATTGGAAAAATTTGGGAAAAAGTGGAAATTACGAATTTTCATGCAAATTTTTGACGGTTTTGAATTTTTTGGGGGGTCAAAATGGATCCACATCGAAATTCCATGTGCCCTATCGGAAAGAGCTCGCCGAAATACGTTAGAAACGTATTTTTTAGTTCTTTTATTTGTAATAGGAAAGGAGAAATCGATAATTAAATTTCGATTTTTTACGATTTTTTTTCATGACATCTCTACATTTGAATCACTCTGTATCTTTTCCTATCTAATTTCTTCTAACTTTTTCAACGCTATCCGTTGGGGATATAATCAGGCTTTAAAATGAATCCCGAATGGGTGATCCAGGGCCTGATTTAGGGGGTAAAAACTCATTTTTTCTGTTTTTTTCCATCAAAATTCATATTTAAAAGGCATTATTATATATTATTTCTCTTATTTAACGATTCTTTTTTGGTTTATTTTCTTCCCTGATCATCTAAGAACACTCCTAACTAATTAAAACTCCATATTTTTTCGTTAAAGTTATAAATAAATACCTTTTTTTGCATCGCTGCAGGAAAAATTTTAAAAAGTGCATATATAAAAGCCGTGCCTTGACAAAACAATTGAACGGACCCTCTTTACATCGAAATTAAAATATGACCTGTCAAAATGTCATGAAAATAACAGTTTTCGTAGCGATATTGGAAGCTTCCTGAACCGATTTCGGCTTGAAATATACATGGCAAAGGTAAAACGGACTTTATATTTTTAGTTAAAATACGTTTCATTGGACGATTTAAGCATTAAATACGAATTTTTTTAATTTTTCTCAGACCACGCAAATGCATGTCAAAATCAATTTCTATACGGGGAAATTTATTCATTTAATTATAATGTATGAAATGTCACAATTTGGCTAAAATGTCAGCATTTTGATGCGAGATTGGAAGGAGTCCGGACCAACTTCGGCCTCGAATTTACCGGGCAATGCATTTAGGGACCTTATACTTTCGGTAGAAAGACATTTCATTTCATATTATACCGATTAAATACCATTTTAATCGATTTTCCTATGACGCTACAAAGCATCATTGAAGATTCTAATATGAAGCTCAGTGGCATCGAAAAAATCCCAAAATATGCATTTTATTTTCTAACCATGAGCGTGTATACTTTTGGGGCAATATATTAATTATTATTGAATAATTTTAATTTAATTTTAGGGAAATGATTTGATTCGGATCGTTTTAAAGTAACCAGAACGATTCTAAAATACATTTTATACCTTCCGGCATGTGCATGATTGTATATATGTCTACAGGGTGTCCGAAAAGTCTTTGTATGCGCAAATATCTTTGTCATTAGAGCGAAGAAAAACTTAAATGAGTCTTATTTCAAGGAAATCGTAAATTTTTCATTCCTTTGTGTGGTTGTTTGTATGTTGGTACACACAACAGAATGTCCAAAAAGTCTTTGTATGGGGAAATATCTTTGCCAAATTTAATTTTAGGGAAATGAATTGACTCCCTTTTAAAGTAACCTGGACGATTCGAAAGTACATTTTATACCTTTCGGCATGTGGGTGATTCTGTATATGCCTACAGGGTGTCCGAAAAGTCTTTATATGCGCAAATAACTTTGTCATAAGTACGAAGATAAAATTAATAGGGTCGGTTTTCAAGAAAATCGAAAATATTTAAATTACCATGTGTCGTGTTGTGTTGTGTTTTTATGTATGTATACAGGGTGTCCGAAAAGTCTTTGAATGGGCAAATACCTTTGCCTTTCGTACAAATAGTAACTCGATGGTCGGATTTAAAGCAAATCGTAGGTATATATTTGCATTTCTATGTGTACGGATTTATATGTTTGTATACAGGGTGTTGGAAAAGTCTTAGTTTGGAATGGGCAAGTACTCCTATTAGTACTTAGCATTATTAGGTCGAATTTCAAGTAAATCGAATATATTTGTATTAATATGTGTTTATGCTTGTGCGTGTGTATACAGGGTGTCCGAAAAGTCTTATTATTTGCAACTCCTTTTATTAGGACCAAAATAAACTTAATAAGGCGGATTTCAAGAAAATCGTCTATATTTGTATTACTATGTGTTTATGATTGTACGTGTGTATACAGGGTGCAACTCCTTTTATTAGGACCTAAATAAACTTACTTAAGGCGGATTTCAAGAAAATCGTCTATATTTGTATTACTATGTGTTTATGCTTGTACGTGTGTATACAGGGTGTCCGAAAAGTCTTAGTATTTGCAACTCATTTTAATACGACCAAAATAAACGTAATTAAGGCGGATTTCAAGAAAATCGTCTATATTCCTATTTAAACGTGTGAGTGTTAGATTGAATGTATACAGGGTGTCCAAAAATTCTTGGAATGGGCAAATACTCCTATTAGTACTTAGCATTGTTAGGTCGAATTTCAAGTAAATCGAATATATTTGTATTAATATGTGTTTATGCTTGTACGTGTGTATACAGGGTGTCCGAAAAGTCTTATTATTTGCAATTCCTTTTATTAGGACCAAAATAAACTTAATTAAGGCGGATTTCAAGAAAATTGTCTATATTTGTATTACTATGTGTTTATGCTTGTGCGTGTGTATACAGGGTGTCCGAAAAGTCTTATTATTTGCAACTCCTTTTATTAGGACCAAAATAAACTTAATTAAGGCGGATTTCAAGAAAATCGTCTATATTTGTATTACTATGTGTTTATGATTGTACGTGTGTATACAGGGTGCAACTCCTTTTATTAGGACCTAAATAAACTTAATTAAGGCGGATTTCAAGAAAATCGTCTATATTTGTATTACTATGTGTTTATGCTTGTACGTGTGTATACAGGGTGTCCGAAAAGTCTTAGTATTTGCAACTCATTTTAATACGACCAAAATAAACGTAATTAAGGCGGATTTCAAGAAAATCGTCTATATTCCTATTTAAACGTGTGAGTGTTAGATTGAATGTATACAGGGTGTCCAAAAATTCTTGGAATGGGCAAATACTCCTATTAGTACTTAGATAAACTTTATTAGGTCGAATTTCAAGCAAATCAAATATATTTGTATTAATATGTGTTTATGTTTGTATGTATGTATACAGGGTGTCCGAAAAGTATTTTTGTTGGCAAAAATAGTTTCTACGTGTAGGTGTTTGTATGTATGTAGCGATGGGGTCACGAAGGGCGGTCTATTCTCCATCATCAGTCCGAAGGAGTGTGATATCTTCCTTAATACTTGGCCTAGAAACACGAAATTTTCATGGCATGACAATGATGATATTACCGACCTTATAGAGCCCCCTCGGGGGGCGATTAGGCGGTCTATCCGTACTAGTTATAGACCGCCTTTCAGGCTCGGTCTATATACCGAGCCCTTGGTCAGAAAAATGTGTGTGTGTGTGTATGGCCGTATGTTGTCGTCCGTTTCGACATTTTCACCTTTTCAATTTTTTTTCTCGAAAACGGTTATAGAGGCGGCAACCAAATTTTCTGGGTTAATAGAGGGATAGTGCGGCTAGCTTCGGTAAAAAATTCAGTTATACAGGGTGTTCCGTTTCGGAGGTATTAAACGCCAAAGTCGAAATTTCAGCGATTTCCGTTGACATCGATTACAGGTCGCAAAAGTGAATTAAATCGATTTAAATTTTTGGAGGTTGTGGAGGACTGGGGTGTTCCGAACCCTATTGAAACTGGCGGTATTCGGAAAATGGGAAGTAATTTTTTTGAATTTTTTTATGTCGAAAAATGCCCTTTGTAGACCCCAATTTGGCACCGAATAAGTCGAAACCGGAACATCGGACAGAAAAACGTATTTGAACTTAAAACTAAAGAATCTCAAATACTTTCTTTTTGCAATACATTTACCTATACCTAAAACGACTGGAAATTGGAAAAATTTGGGAAAAAGTGGAAATTACGAATTTTCATGCAAATTTTTGACGGTTTTGAATTTTTTGGGGGGTCAAAATGGATCCAAATCGAAATTCCATGTGCCCTATCGGAAAGAGCTCGCCGAAATACGTTAGAAACGTATTTTGTAGTTCTTTTATTTCTAATAGGAAAGGAGAAATCGATAATTAAATTTCGATTTTTTACGATTTTTTTTCATGACATCTCTACATTTGAATCACTCTGTATCTTTTCCTATCTAATTTCTTCTAACTTTTTCAACGCTATCCGTTGGGGATATAATCAGGCTTTAAAATGAATCCCGAATGGGTGATCCAGGGCCTGATTTAGGGGGTAAAAACTCATTTTTTCTGTTTTTTTCCATCAAAATTCATATTTAAAAGGCATTATTATATATTATTTCTCTTATTTAACGATTCTTTTTTGGTTTATTTTCTTCCCTGATCATCTAAGAACACTCCTAACTAATTAAAACTCCATATTTTTTCGTTAAAGTTATAAATAAATACCTTTTTTTGCATCGCTGCAGGAAAAATTTTAAAAAGTGCATATATAAAAGCCGTGCCTTGACAAAACAATTGAACGGACCCTCTTTACATCGAAATTAAAATATGACCTGTCAAAATGTCATGAAAATAACAGTTTTCGTAGCGATTTTGGAAGCTTCCTGAACCGATTTCGGCTTGAAATATACATGGCAAAGGTAAAACGGACTTTATATTTTTAGTTAAAATACGTTTCATTGGACGATTTAAGCATTAAATACGAATTTTTTTAATTTTTCTCAGACCACGCAAATGCATGTCAAAATCAATTTCTATACGGGGAAATTTATTCATTTAATTATAATGTATGAAATGTCACAATTTGGCTAAAATGTCAGCATTTTGATGCGAGATTGGAAGGAGTCCGGACCAACTTCGGCCTCGAATTTACCGGGCAATGCATTTAGGGACCTTATACTTTCGGTAGAAAGACATTTCATTTCATATTATACCGATTAAATACCATTTTAATCGATTTTCCTATGACGCTACAAAGCATCATTGAAGATTCTAATATGAAGCTCAGTGGCATCGAAAAAATCCCAAAATATGCATTTTATTTTCTAACCATGAGCGTGTATACTTTTGGGGCAATATATTAATTATTATTGAATAATTTTAATTTAATTTTAGGGAAATGACTTGATTCGGATCGTTTTAAAGTAACCAGAACGATTCTAAAATACATTTTATACCTTCCGGCATGTGCATGATTGTATATATGTCTACAGGGTGTCCGAAAAGTCTTTGTATGCGCAAATATCTTTGTCATTAGAGCGAAGAAAAACTTAAATGAGTCTTATTTCAAGGAAATCGTAAATTTTTCATTCCTTTGTGTGGTTGTTTATATGTTGGTACACACAACAGAATGTCCAAAAAGTCTTTGTATGGGGAAATATCTTTGCCAAATTTAATTTTAGGGAAATGAATTGACTCCCTTTTAAAGTAACCTGAACGATTCGAAAGTACATTTTATACCTTTCGGCATGTGGGTGATTCTGTATATGCCTACAGGGTGTCCGAAAAGTCTTTATATGCGCAAATAACTTTGTCATAAGTACGAAGATAAAATTAATAGGGTCGGTTTTCAAGAAAATCGAAAATATTTAAATTACCATGTGTCGTGTTGTGTTGTGCTTTTATGTATGTATACAGGGTGTCCGAAAAGTCTTTGAATGGGCAAATACCTTTGCCTTTCGTACAAATAGTAACTCGATGGTCGGATTTAAAGCAAATCGTAGGTATATATTTGCATTTCTATGTGTACGGATTTATATGTTTGTATACAGGGTGTTGGAAAAGTCTTAGTTTGGAATGGGCAAATACTCCTATTAGTACTTAGCATTATTAGGTCGAATTTCAAGTAAATCGAATATATTTGTATTAATATGTGTTTATGCTTGTACGTGTGTATACAGGGTGTCCGAAAAGTCTTAATATTTGCAACTCCTTTTATTAGGACCAAAATAAACTTAATTAAGGCGGATTTCAAGAAAATTGTCTATATTTGTATTACTATGTGTTTATGCTTGTGCGTGTGTATACAGGGTGTCCGAAAAGTCTTATTATTTGCAACTCCTTTTATTAGGACCAAACTAAACTTAATTAAGGCGGATTTCAAGAAAATCGTCTATATTTGTATTACTATGTGTTTATGATTGTACGTGTGTATACAGGGTGCAACTCCTTTTATTAGGACCTAAATAAACTTAATTAAGGCGGATTTCAAGAAAATCGTCTATATTTGTATTACTATGTGTTTATGCTTGTACGTGTGTATACAGGGTGTCCGAAAAGTCTTAGTATTTGCAACTCATTTTAATACGACCAAAATAAACGTAATTAAGGCGGATTTCAAGAAAATCGTCTATATTCCTATTTAAACGTGTGAGTGTTAGATTGAATGTATACAGGGTGTCCAAAAATTCTTGGAATGGGCAAATACTCCTATTAGTACTTAGCATTATTAGGTCGAATTTCAAGTAAATCGAATATATTTGTATTAATATGTGTTTATGCTTGTACGTGTGTATACAGGGTGTCCGAAAAGTCTTATTATTTGCAACTCCTTTTATTAGGACCAAAATAAACTTAATTAAGGCGGATTTCAAGAAAATTGTCTATATTTGTATTACTATGTGTTTATGCTTGTGCGTGTGTATACAGGGTGTCCGAAAAGTCTTATTATTTGCAACTCCTTTTATTAGGACCAAAATAAACTTAATTAAGGCGGATTTCAAGAAAATCGTCTATATTTGTATTACTATGTGTTTATGATTGTACGTGTGTATACAGGGTGCAACTCCTTTTATTAGGACCTAAATAAACTTAATTAAGGCGGATTTCAAGAAAATCGTCTATATTTGTATTACTATGTGTTTATGCTTGTACGTGTGTATACAGGGTGTCCGAAAAGTCTTAGTATTTGCAACTCATTTTAATACGACCAAAATAAACGTAATTAAGGCGGATTTCTAGAAAATCGTCTATATTCCTATTTAAACGTGTGAGTGTTAGATTGAATGTATACAGGGTGTCCAAAAATTCTTGGAATGGGCAAATACTCCTATTAGTACTTAGATAAACTTTATTAGGTCGAATTTCAAGCAAATCAAATATATTTGTATTAATATGTGTTTATGTTTGTATGTATGTATACAGGGTGTCCGAAAAGTATTTTTGTTGACAAAAATAGTTTCTACGTGTAGGTGTTTGTATGTATGTAGCGATGGGGTCACGAAGGGCGGTCTATTCTCCATCATCAGTCCGAAGGAGTGTGATATCTTCCTTAATACTTGGCCTAGAAACACGAAATTTTCAGGGCATGACAATGATGATATTACCGACCTTATAGAGCCCCCTCGGGGGGCGATTAGGCGGTCTACGCAATCTAGTTATAGACCGCCTTTCAGGCTCGGTCTATATACCGAGCCCTTGGTCAGAAAAATGTGTGTATGGCCGTATGTTGTCCGTTTCGACATTTTCACCTTTTCAATTTTTTTTCTCGAAAACGGTTAGAATGAGGGCAACCAAATTTTCTGGGTTAATAGAGGGATAGTGCGGCTAGCTTCGGTAAAAAATTCAGTTATACCGGGTGTTCCGTTTCGGAGATATAAAACGTTAAAGTCGAAATTTCAGCGATTTCCTATGGGATCGATTACAGGTCGCAAAACTTAATTAAATCGATTTAAATTTTCGGAGGTTGTGGAGGTCAGGGAGCTTCAGAACCCTATTGAAACTGGCGGTATTCCTAAAATGGGAAGTAATTTTTTTGAATTTTTTTATGTCGAAAAATGCCCTTTGTAGACCCCAATTTGGCACCGAATAAGTCGAAACCGGAACATCGGACAGAAAAACGTATTTGAACTTAAAACTAAGGAATCTCAAATACTTTCTTTTTGCAATACATTTACCTATACCTAAAACGACTGGAAATTGGAAAAATTTGGGAAAAAGTGGAAATTACGATTTTTCATGCAAATTTTTGACGGTTTTGAATTTTTTGGGGGGTCAAAATGGATCCAAATCGAAATTCCATGTGCCCTATCGGAAAGAGCTCGCCGAAATACGTTAGAAACGTATTTTTTAGTTCTTTTATTTCTAATAGGAAAGGAGAAATCGATAATTAAATTTCGATTTTTTACGATTTTTTTTCATGACATCTCTACATTTGAATCACTCTGTATCTTTTCCTATCTAATTTCTTCTAACTTTTTCAACGCTATCCGTTGGGGATATAATCAGGCTTTAAAATGAATCCCGAATGGGTGATCCAGGGCCTGATTTAGGGGGTAAAAACTCATTTTTTCTGTTTTTTTCCATCAAAATTCATATTTAAAAGGCATTATTATATATTATTTCTCTTATTTAACGATTCTTTTTTGGTTTATTTTCTTCCCTGATCATCTAAGAACACTCCTAACTAATTAAAACTCCATATTTTTTCGTTAAAGTTATAAATAAATACCTTTTTTTGCATCGCTGCAGGAAAAATTTTAAAAAGTGCATATATAAAAGCCGTGCCTTGACAAAACAATTGAACGGACTCTCTTTACATCGAAATTAAAATATGACCTGTCAAAATGTCATGAAAATAACAGTTTTCGTAGCGATATTGGAAGCTTCCTGGACCGATTTCGGCTTGAAATATACATGGCAAAGGTAAAATGGACTTTATATTTTTAATAGCGGTACATTTCATTGGACGATTTGAGCATTAAATACCAATTTCATTAATTTTGCTGAGGTCCTGCAAAGGCATTTAAAAATCAATTTCTATACGGGGAAATTTATTCATTTAACTATAATGTATGAAATGTCACAATTTGGCTAAAATGTCAGCATTTTGATGCGAGATTGGAAGGAGTCCGGACCAACTTCGGCCTCGAATTTACCGGGCAATGCATTTAGGGACCTTATACTTTCGGTAGAAAGACATTTCATTTCATATTATACCGATTAAATACCATTTTAATCGATTTTCCTATGACGCTACAAAGCATCATTGAAGATTCTAATATGAAGCTCAGTGGCATCGAAAAAATCCCAAAATATGCATTTTATTTTCTATCCATGAGCGTGTATACTTTTGGGGCAATATATTAATTATTATTGAATAATTTTAATTTAATTTTAGGGAAATGACTTGATTCGGATCGTTTTAAAGTAACCAGAACGATTCTAAAATACATTTTATACCTTCCGGCATGTGCATGATTGTATATATGTCTACAGGGTGTCCGAAAAGTCTTTGTATGCGCAAATATCTTTGTCATTAGAGCGAAGAAAAACTTAAATGAGTCTTATTTCAAGGAAATCGTAAATTTTTCATTCCTTTGTGTGGTTGTTTATATGTTGGTACACAACAGAATGTCCAAAAAGTCTTTGTATGGGGAAATATCTTTGCCAAATTTAATTTTAGGGAAATGAATTGACTCCCTTTTAAAGTAACCTGAACGATTCGAAAGTACATTTTATACCTTTCGGCATGTGGGTGATTCTGTATATGCCTACAGGGTGTCCGAAAAGTCTTTATATGCGCAAATAACTTTGTCATAAGTACGAAGATAAAATTAATAGGGTCGGTTTTCAAGAAAATCGAAAATATTTAAATTACCATGTGTCGTGTTGTGTTGTGTTTTTATGTATGTATACAGGGTGTCCGAAAAGTCTTTGAATGGGCAAATACCTTTGCCTTTCGTACAAATAGTAACTCGATGGTCGGATTTAAAGCAAATCGTAGGTATATATTTGCATTTCTATGTGTACGGATTTATATGTTTGTATACAGGGTGTTGGAAAAGTCTTAGTTTGGAATGGGCAAATACTCCTATTAGTACTTAGCATTATTAGGTCGATTTTCAAGTAAATAGAATATATTTGTATTAATATGTGTTTATGCTTGTACGTGTGTATACAGGGTGTCCGAAAAGTCTTATTATTTGCAACTCCTTTTATTAGGACCAAAATAAACTTAATTAAGGCGGATTTCAAGAAAATTGTCTATATTTGTATTACTATGTGTTTATGCTTGTGCGTGTGTATACAGGGTGTCCGAAAAGTCTTATTATTTGCAACTCCTTTTATTAGGACCAAAATAAACTTAATTAAGGCGGATTTCAAGAAAATCGTCTATATTTGTATTACTATGTGTTTATGATTGTACGTGTGTATACAGGGTGCAACTCCTTTTATTAGGACCTAAATAAACTTAATTAAGGCGGATTTCAAGAAAATCGTCTATATTTGTATTACTATGTGTTTATGCTTGTACGTGTGTATACAGGGTGTCCGAAAAGTCTTAGTATTTGCAACTCATTTTAATACGACCAAAATAAACGTAATTAAGGCGGATTTCAAGAAAATCGTCTATATTCCTATTTAAACGTGTGAGTGTTAGATTGAATGTATACGTGGTGTCCAAAAATTCTTGGAATGGGCAAATACTCCTATTAGTACTTAGCATTATTAGGTCGAATTTCAAGTAAATCGAATATATTTGTATTAATATGTGTTTATGCTTGTAGGGTGTATACAGGGTGTCCGAAAAGTCTTATTATTTGCAACTCCTTTTATTAGGACCAAAATAAACTTAATTAAGGCGGATTTCAAGAAAATTGTCTATATTTGTATTACTATGTGTTTATGCTTGTGCGTGTGTATACAGGGTGTCTGAAAAGTCTTATTATTTGCAACTCCTTTTATTAGGACCAAAATAAACTTAATTAAGGCGGATTTCAAGAAAATCGTCTATATTTGTATTACTATGTGTTTATGATTGTACGTGTGTATACATGGTGCAACTCCTTTTATTAGGACCTAAATAAACTTAATTAAGGCGGATTTCAAGAAAATCGTCTATATTTGTATTACTATGTGTTTATGCTTGTACGTGTGTATACAGGGTGTCCGAAAAGTCTTAGTATTTGCAACTCATTTTAATACGACCAAAATAAACGTAATTAAGGCGGATTTCAAGAAAATCGTCTATATTCCTATTTAAACGTGTGACTGTTAGATTGAATGTATACAGGGTGTCCAAAAATTCTTGGAATGGGCAAATACTCCTATTAGTACTTAGATAAACTTTATTAGGTCGAATTTCAAGCAAATCAAATATATTTGTATTAATATGTGTTTATGTTTGTATGTATGTATACAGGGTGTCCGAAAAGTATTTTTGTTGGCAAAAATAGTTTCTACGTGTAGGTGTTTGTATGTATGTAGCGATGGGGTAACGAAGGGCGGTCTATTCTCCATCATCAGTCCGAAGGAGTGTGATATCTTCCTTAATACATGGCCTAGAAACACGAAATTTTCAGGGCATGACAATGATGATATTACCGACCTTATAGAGCCCCCTCGGGGGGCGATTAGGCGGTCTACCCGTACTAGTTATAGACCGCCTTTCAGGCTCGGTCTATATACCGAGCCCTTGGTCAGAAAAATGTGTGTATGTGCGTATGTTGTCCGTTTCGACATTTTCACCTTTTCAATTTTTTTTCTCGAAAACGGTTAGAATGAGGGCAACCAAATTTTCTGGGTTAATAGAGGGATAGTGCGGCTAGCTTCGGTAAAAAATTCAGTTATACCGGGTGTTCCGTTTCGGAGATATAAAACGTTAAAGTCGAAATTTCAGCGATTTCCTATGGGATCGATTACAGGTCGCAAAACTTAATTAAATCGATTTAAATTTTCGGAGGTTGTGGAGGTCAGGGAGCTTCAGAACCCTATTGAAACTGGCGGTATTCCTAAAATGGGAAGTAATTTTTTTGAATTTTTTTATGTCGAAAAATGCCCTTTGTAGACCCCAATTTGGCACCGAATAAGTCGAAACCGGAACATCGGACAGAAAAACGTATTTGAACTTAAAGCTAAAGAATCTCAAATACTTTCTTTTTGCAATACATTTACCTATACCTAAGACGACTGGAAATTGGAAAAATTTGGGAAAAAGTGCAATTTTATGACAGTTTTTAATTTTTTTGGGGGTCAAAATGGATTCAAATCGAAATCCCATGTGCCTTATCGGCAAGAGGTCGCCGAAATACGTGATTTGCATATTTTTTGGTTCCTTAATTCCTAATAGGAAAGGAGCAAGCGATAATTAAATTTAGATTATTTACGATTTTTTTTCATGACATCTCTACATTTGAATCACTCTGTATCTTTTCCTATCTAATTTCTTTCAACTTTTTCAACGCTATTCCTTGGGGATATAATCAGGCTTTAAAATGAATCCCGAATGGGTGATTCAGGACCGAATTTAGGGGGTAAAAACTCAATTTTTCTGTTTTTTTCAACCAAAATTCATCTTTAAAAGGCATTATTATATATTATTTCTCTTATTTAACGATTCTTTTTTGGTTTATTTTCTTCCCTAATCATCTAAGAACACTCCTAAATAATTAAAATTCCATATTTTTTCGTTAAAGTTATAAATAAATACCTTTTTTTGCATCGGTGCAGGAAAAATTTTAAAAAGTGCATATATAAAAGCCGTGCCTTGACAAAACAATTGAACGGACCCTCTTTACATCGAAATTAAAATATGACCTGTCAAAATGTCATGAAAATAACAGTTTTTGTAGCGATATTGGAAGCTTCCTGGACCGATCTCGGCTTGAAATATACATGGCAAAGGTAAAATGGACTTTATATTTTTAGTTAAAATACGTTTCATTGGACGATTTAAGCATTAAATACGAATTTTTTAAATTTTTCTCAGACCATGCAAATGCATGTCAAAATCAATTTCTATACGGGGAAATTTATTCATTTAATTATAATGTATGAAATGTCACAATTTGGCTAAAATGTCAGCATTTTGATGCGAGATTGGAAGGAGTCCGGACCAACTTCGGCCTCGAATTTACCGGGCAATGCATTTAGGGACCTTATACTTTCGGTAGAAAGACATTTCATTTCATATTATACCGATTAAATACCATTTTAATCGATTTTCCTATGACGCTACAAAGCATCATTGAAGATTCTAATATGAAGCTCAGTGGCATCGAAAAAATCCCAAAATATGCATTTTATTTTCTATCCATGAGCTTGTATACTTTTGGGGCAATATATTAATTATTATTGAATAATTTTAATTTAATTTTAGGGAAATGACTTGATTCGGATCGTTTTAAAGTAACCAGAACGATTCTAAAATACATTTTATACCTTCCGGCATGTGCATGATTGTATATATGTCTACAGGGTGTCCGAAAAGTCTTTGTATGCGCAAATATCTTTGTCATTAGAGCGAAGAAAAACTTAAATGAGTCTTATTTCAAGGAAATCGTAAATTTTTCATTCCTTTGTGTGGTTGTTTATATGTTGGTACACAACAGAATGTCCAAAAAGTCTTTGTATGGGGAAATATCTTTGCCAAATTTAATTTTAGGGAAATGAATTGACTCCCTTTTAAAGTAACCTGAACGATTCGAAAGTACATTTTATACCTTTCGGCATGTGGGTGATTCTGTATATGCCTACAGGGTGTCCGAAAAGTCTTTATATGCGCAAATAACTTTGTCATAAGTACGAAGATAAAATTAATAGGGTCGGTTTTCAAGAAAATCGAAAATATTTAAATTACCATGTGTCGTGTTGTGTTGTGTTTTTATGTATGTATACAGGGTGTCCGAAAAGTCTTTGAATGGGCAAATACCTTTGCCTTTCGTACAAATAGTAACTCGATGGTCGGATTTAAAGCAAATCGTAGGTATATATTTGCATTTCTATGTGTACGGATTTATATGTTTGTATACAGGGTGTTGGAAAAGTCTTAGTTTGGAATGGGCAAATACTCCTATTAGTACTTAGATAAACATTATTAGGCGAATTTCAAGTAAATCGAATATATTTGTATTAATATGTGTTTATGCTTGTACGTGTGTATACAGGGTGTCCGAAAAGTCTTATTATTTGCAACTCCTTTTATTAGGACCTAAATAAACTTAATTAAGGCGGATTTCAATAAAATCGTCTATATTTGTATTACTATGTGTTTATGCTTGTACGTGTGTATACAGGGTGTCCGAAAAATCTTAGTATTTGCAACTCATTTTAATACGACCAAAATAAAGGTAATTAAGGCGGATTTCAAGAAAATCGTCTATATTCCTATTTAAACGTGTGAGTGTTAGATTGAATGTATACAGGGTGTCCAAAAATTCTTGGAATGGGCAAATACTCCTATTAGTACTTAGCATTATTAGGTCGAATTTCAAGTAAATCGAATATATTTGTATTAATATGTGTTTATGCTTGTACGTGTGTATACAGGGTGTCCGAAAAGTCTTATTATTTGCAACTCCTTTTATTAGGACCAAAATAAACTTAATTAAGGCGGATTTCAAGAAAATTGTCTATATTTGTATTACTATGTGTTTATGCTTGTGCGTGTGTATACAGGGTGTCCGAAAAGTCTTATTATTTGCAACTTCTTTTATTAGGACCAAAATAAACTTAATTAAGGCGGATTTCAAGAAAATCGTCTATATTTGTATTACTATGTGTTTATGATTGTACGTGTGTATACAGGGTGCAACTCCTTTTATTAGGACCTAAATAAACTTAATTAAGGCGGATTTCAAGAAAATCGTCTATATTTCTATTACTATGTGTTTATGCTTGTACGTGTGTATACAGGGTGTCCGAAAAGTCTTAGTATTTGCAACTCATTTTAATACGACCAAAATAAACGTAATTAAGGCGGATTTCAAGAAAATCGTCTATATTCCTATTTAAACGTGTGAGTGTTAGATTGAATGTATACAGGGTGTCCAAAAATTCTTGGAATGGGCAAATTCTCCTATTAGTACTTAGATAAACTTTATTAGGTCGAATTTCAAGCAGATCAAATATATTTGTATTAATATGTGTTTATGTTTGTATGTATGTATACAGGGTGTCCGAAAAGTATTTTTGTTGGCAAAAATAGTTTCTACGTGTAGGTGTTTGTATGTATGTAGCGATGGGGTCACGAAGGGCGGTCTATTCTCCATCATCAGTCCGAAGGAGTGTGATATCTTCCTAAATACATGGCATAGAAACACGAAATTTTCAGGGCATGACAATGATGATATTACCGACCTTATAGAGCCCCCTCGGGGGGCGATTAGGCGGTCTACCCGTACTAGTTATAGACCGCCTTTCAGGCTCGGTCTATATACCGAGCCCTTGGTCAGAAAATGTGTGTGCGTATGTGCGTGCGTGCGTGCGTGCGTATGTTGTCCGTTTCGACATTTTCACTTTTTCAATTTTTTTTCTCGAAAATGGTTAGAGTGGCGGCAACCAAATTTTCTGGGTTAATAGAGGGATAGTGCGGCTAGCTTCGGTAAAAAATTCAGTTATACAGGGTGTTCCGTTTCGGAGCTATTAAACGTCAAAGTCGAAATTTCAGCGATTTTCGTTGCAATCGATTACAGGTCGCAAAAGTGAATTAAATCAATTTAAATTTTTGGAGGTTGTGGAGGACCGGGAGCTTCAGAACTCTATTGAAACTGGCGGTATTCGGAAAATGGGAAGCAATTTTTTTGAATTTTTTTATGTCGAAAAATGCTGTTTGTAGACCCCACTTTGGCACTGAATAAGTCGAAACTGGAACATCGGACAGAAAAATGTATTTGAACTTAAAACTAAAGAATCTCAAACACTTTCTTTTTGCAATACATTTACCTATACCTAAAACGACTGCAAATTGGAAAAATTTGAGAAAAAGTGGAAATTACGATTTTTCGTGCAATTTTATGACAGTTTTTAATTTTTTTGGGGGTCAAAATGGATTCAAATCGAAATCCCATGTGCCTTATCGGAAAGAGGTCGCCGAAATACGTGATTTGCATATTTTTTGGTTCCTTCATTCCTAATAGGAAAGGAGCAAGCGATAATTAAATTTAGATTATTTACGATTTTTTTTCATGACATCTCTACATTTGAATCACTCTGTATCTTTTCCTATCTAATTTCTTTCAACTTTTTCAACGCTATTCCTTGGGGATATAATCAGGCTTTAAAATGAATCCCGAATGGGTGATTCAGGACCGAATTTAGGGGGTAAAAACTCAATTTTTCTGTTTTTTTCAACCAAAATTCATCTTTAAAAGGCATTATTATATATTATTTCTCTTATTTAACGATTCTTTTTTGGTTTATTTTCTTCCCTAATCATCTAAGAACACTCCTAAATAATTAAAATTCCATATTTTTTCGTTAAAGTTATAAATAAATACCTTTTTTTGCATCGGTGCAGGAAAAATTTTAAAAAGTGCATATATAAAAGCCGTGCCTTGACAAAACAATTGAACGGACCCTCTTTACATCGAAATTAAAATATGACCTGTCAAAATGTCATGAAAATAACAGTTTTTGTAGCGATATTGGAAGCTTCCTGGACCGATCTCGGCTTGAAATATACATGGCAAAGGTAAAATGGACTTTATATTTTTAGTTAAAATACGTTTCATTGGACGATTTAAGCATTAAATACGAATTTTTTAAATTTTTCTCAGACCATGCAAATGCATGTCAAAATCAATTTCTATACGGGGAAATTTATTCATTTAATTATAATGTATGAAATGTCACAATTTGGCTAAAATGTCAGCATTTTGATGCGAGATTGGAAGGAGTCCGGACCAACTTCGGCCTCGAATTTACCGGGCAATGCATTTAGGGACCTTATACTTTCGGTAGAAAGACATTTCATTTCATATTATACCGATTAAATACCATTTTAATCGATTTTCCTATGACGCTACAAAGCATCATTGAAGATTCTAATATGAAGCTCAGTGGCATCGAAAAAATCCCAAAATATGCATTTTATTTTCTATCCATGAGCGTGTATACTTTTGGGGCAATATATTAATTATTATTGAATAATTTTAATTTAATTTTAGGGAAATGACTTGATTCGGATCGTTTTAAAGTAACCAGAACGATTCTAAAATACATTTTATACCTTCCGGCATGTGCATGATTGTATATATGTCTACAGGGTGTCCGAAAAGTCTTTGTATGCGCAAATATCTTTGTCATTAGAGCGAAGAAAAACTTAAATGAGTCTTATTTCAAGGAAATCGTAAATTTTTCATTCCTTTGTGTGGTTGTTTATATGTTGGTACACAACAGAATGTCCAAAAAGTCTTTGTATGGGGAAATATCTTTGCCAAATTTAATTTTAGGGAAATGAATTGACTCCCTTTTAAAGTAACCTGAACGATTCGAAAGTACATTTTATACCTTTCGGCATGTGGGTGATTCTGTATATGCCTACAGGGTGTCCGAAAAGTCTTTATATGCGCAAATAACTTTGTCATAAGTACGAAGATAAAATTAATTGGGTCGGTTTACAAGAAAATCGAAAATATTTAAATTACCATGTGTCGTGTTGTGTTGTGTTTTTATGTATGTATACAGGGTGTCCGAAAAGTCTTTGAATGGGCAAATACCTTTGCCTTTCATACAAATAGTAACTCGATGGTCGGATTTAAAGCAAATCGTAGGTATATATTTGCATTTCTATGTGTACGGATTTATATGTTTGTATACAGGGTGTTGGAAAAGTCTTAGTTTGGAATGGGCAAATACTCCTATTAGTACTTAGCATTATTAGGTCGAATTTCAAGTAAATCGAATATATTTGTATTAATATGTGTTTATGCTTGTACGTGTGTATACAGGGTGTCCGAAAAGTCTTATTATTTGCAACTCCTTTTATTAGGACCAAAATAAACTTAATTAAGGCGGATTTCAAGAAAATTGTCTATATTTGTATTACTATGTGTTTATGCTTGTGCGTGTGTATACAGGGTGTCCGAAAAGTCTTATTATTTGCAACTCCTTTTATTAGGACCAAAATAAACTTAATTAAGGCGGATTTCAAGAAAATCGTCTATATTTGTATTACTATGTGTTTATGATTTTACGTTTGTATACAGGGTGCAACTCCTTTTATTAGGACCTAAATAAACTTAATTAAGGCGGATTTCAAGAAAATCGTCTATATTTGTATTACTATGTGTTTATGCTTGTACGTGTGTATACAGGGTGTCCGAAAAGTCTTAGTATTTGCAACTCATTTTAATACGACCAAAATAAACGTAATTAAGGCGGATTTCAAGAAAATCGCCTATATTCCTATTTAAACGTGTGAGTGTTAGATTGAATGTATACAGGGTGTCCAAAAATTCTTGGAATGGGCAAATACTCCTATTAGTACTTAGCATTATTAGGTCGAATTTCAAGTAAATCGAATATATTTGTATTAATATGTGTTTATGCTTGTACGTGTGTATACAGGGTGTCCGAAAAGTCTTATTATTTGCAACTCCTTTTATTAGGACCAAAATAAACTTAATTAAGGCGGATTTCAAGAAAATTGTCTATATTTGTATTACTATGTGTTTATGCTTGTGCGTGTGTATACAGGGTGTCCGAAAAGTCTTATTATTTGCAACTCCTTTTATTAGGACCAAAATAAACTTAATTAAGGCGAATTTCAAGAAAATCGTCTATATTTGTATTACTATGTGTTTATGATTGTACGTGTGTATACAGGGTGCAACTCCTTTTATTAGGACCTAAATAAACTTAATTAAGGCGGATTTCAAGAAAATCGTCTATATTTGTATTACTATGTGTTTATGCTTGTACGTGTGTATACAGGGTGTCCGAAAAGTCTTAGTATTTGCAACTCATTTTAATACGACCAAAATAAACGTAATTAAGGCGGATTTCAAGAAAATCGTCTATATTCCTATTTAACCGTGTGAGTGTTAGATTGAATGTATACAGGGTGTCCAAAAATTCTTGGAATGGGCAAATACTCCTATTAGTACTTAGATAAACTTTATTAGGTCGAATTTCAAGCAAATCAAATATATTTGTATTAATATGTGTTTATGTTTGTATGTATGTATACAGGGTGTCCGAAAAGTATTTTTGTTGGCAAAAATAGTTTCTACGTGTAGGTGTTTGTATGTATGTAGCGATGGGGTCACGAAGGGCGGTCTATTCTCCATCATCAGTCCGAAGGAGTGTGATATCTTCCTTAATACTTGGCCTAGAAACACGAAATTTTCAGGGCATTACAATGATGATATTACCGACCTTATAGAGCCCCCTCGGGGGGCGATTAGGCGGTCTATGCAATCTAGTTATAGACCGCCTTTCAGGCTCGGTCTATATACCGAGCCCTTGGTCAGAAAAATGTGTGTATGTATGTTGTCCGTTTCGACATTTTCACCTTTTCAATTTTTTTTCTCGAAAACGGTTAGAATGAGGGCAACCAAATTTTCTGGGTTAATAGAGGGATAGTGCGGCTAGCTTCGGTAAAAAATTCAGTTATACCGGGTGTTCCGTTTCGGAGATATAAAACGTTAAAGTCGAAATTTCAGCGATTTCCTATGGGATCGATTACAGGTCGCAAAACTTAATTAAATCGATTTAAATTTTCGGAGGTTGTGAAGGTCAGGGAGCTTCAGAACCCTATTGAAACTGGCGGTATTCCTAAAATGGGAAGTAATTTTTTTGAATTTTTTTATGTCGAAAAATGTCGTTTGCAGACCCCAATTTGGCACTGAATAACTCGAAAACGAAACGTCGTACAGAAAAACGTATTTGAACATAAAACTGAAGAATCTCAAATACTTTATTTTTGCAATACATTTACCTATACCTAAAACGACTGGAAATTGGAAAAATTTGGGAAAACTTGGAAATTACGATTTTTCATGAAATTTTTTGACGGAATTTAATTTTTTGGGGGTCAAAATGGATTCAAATCGAAATTCCATGTGCCCTATCGGAAAGAGCTCGCCGAAATACGTCAGAAACGTATTTTTTGGTTCCTTTATTCCTAATAGGAAAGGAGAAATTGATAATTAAATTTAGAGTTTTTATGATTTTTTTTCATGACATCTCTACATTCGAAACACTCTGTAACTTTTCCTATCTAATTTCTTCCAACTTTTTCAACGCTATCCCTTGGGGATATAATCAGGCTTTAAAATGATTCCCGAATGGGTGATCCTGGACCGCATTTAGGGGGTAAAAACACATTTTTTCTGTTTTTTTCCATCAAAATTCATCTTTAAATGGCATTATTATGCATTATTTCTCTTATTTAACAGCTCTTTTTTGGTTTATTTTCTTCCGTCATCATCTGAGAACACTGCTAACTAATTAAAACTCCATATTTTTGCGTTAAAGTTATAAATAAATAGGTTTTCTTCCTTCGGTGCAGGAAAAATTTTAAAAACTGCGAATTTTAAACCATGCCATGAAAAAAAAAACAATTGAACTGTGACGCTTTACATCGAAATTAAAATATGACCTGTCAAAATGTCATGAAAATAACAGTTTTTGTAGCGATATTGGAAGCTTCCTGGACCGATTTCGGCTTGAAATATACATGGCAAAGGTAAAACGGAGTTTATATTTTTAATTACGGTACATTTCATTGGACGATGTAAGCATTAAATACATATTTTATTGGTTTTGCTGAGGCCCTGCATTGCATTATAAAAATCAATTTCTATACGGGGAAATGTATTAATTTAATTATAATGTATAAAATGTCACAATTTGGCTTAAATGTCAGCATTTTGATGCGAGATTGGAAGGAGTGTGGACCAACTTCGGCTTCAAATTTACCAGGCAAGGGATTTAGGGACCTTATACTTTCGGTAGAAAGACATTTCATTTCATATTATACAGATTAAATACCATTTTAATCGATTTTCCTATGACGCTACAAAGCATCATTGAAGATTCTAATATGAAGCTCAGTGGCATCGAAAAAATTCAAAATATGCATTTATTTTCTAACCATGAGCGTGTATACCTGTGGGGCAATATATTAATAATTATTGAACAATTTTAATTTAATTTTAGGGAAATGACTTGATTCGGATCGTTTTAAAGTAACCAGAACGATTCGAAAATACATTTTATACCTTCCGGCATGTGCATGATTATGATTGTATATATGTCTACAGGGTGGCCGAAAAGTCTTTGTATGCGCAAATATCTTTGTCATTGGCACGAAGAAAAACTTAATGAGTCTTATTTCAACGAAATCGTAAATTTTTCATTCCTTTGTGTGGTTGTTTATATGTTGGTATGTATACAGAATGTCCAAAAAGTCTTTGTATGCGGAAATATCTTTGCCGTTAGTACGAAGATAAAATTAATTGAGCCGGTTTTCAAGAACATCGAAAATATTTAAATTACTGTGTCGTGGTTGTTGTGTTTGTATGTATGTATAGTACAGGGTGTCCGAAAACTTTGTATGCGCAAACATTTGTCATTGGCACGAAGAAAAACTTAAACGAGTTTTATTTCAAGGAAATCGTAAAGTTTTTATTCCGTTGTGTGGTTGTTTATATTATTATGTTGGTATTTATACAGAATGTCCAAAAAGTCTTTGTATGCGGAAATATCTTTGCCAAATTTAATTTTAGGGAAATGAATTGACTCGGATCCTTTTAAAGTAACCTGAACGATTCGAAAGTACATTTTAGACCTTTCGGCATGTGGGTGATTCTGTATATGCCTACAGGGTGTCCGAAAAGTCTTTATATGCGCAAATATCTTTGTCATAAGTACGAAGATAAAATTAATAGGGTCGGTTTTCAAGAAAATCGAAAATATTTAAATTACCACGTGTCGTGTTGTGTTGTGTTTTTATGTATGTATACAGGGTGTCCGAAAAGTCTTTGAATGGGCAAATACCTTTGCCTTTTGTACAAATAGTAACTCAATTGTCGGATTTAAAGCAAATCGTAGGTATATATTTGCATTTCTATGTGTACGGATTTATATGTTTGTATACAGGGTGTTCGAAAAGCCTTAGTATGGGTAAATACTTCTACTAGTACCAAGATAAACTTAACTAAGTAGGATTTTAAGGAAATCGGCTATACTCCTATTTAAACGTGTGAGTGTTAGTGTGAATGTATACAGGGTGTCCAAAAAGTCTTGGAATGGGTAAATACTCCTATTAGTACTTAGATAAACTTTATTAGGTCGAATTTCAAGCAAATCGAATATATTTGTATTACTATGTGTTTATGCTTGTACGTGTGTATACAGGGTGTCCGAAAAGTCTTATTATTTGCAACTCCTTTTATTACGACCAAAATAAACTTAATTAAGGCGGATTTCAAGAAAATTGTCTATATTTGTATTACTATGTGTTTATGCTTGTACGTGTGTATACAGGGTGTCCGAAAAGTCTTCTTATTTGCAACTCCTTTTATTAGGACCAAAATAAACTTAATTAAGGCGGATTTCAAGAAAATCGTCTATATTTGTATTACTATGTGTTTATGATTGTACGTGTGTATACAGGGTGTCCGAAAAGTCTTATTATTTGCAACTCCTTTTATTAGGACCTAAATAAACTTAATTAAGGCGGATTTCAAGAAAATCGTCTATATTTGTATTACTATGTGTTTATGCTTGTACGTGTGTATACAGGGTGTCCGAAAAGTCTTAGCATTTGCAACTCCTTTTAATACGACCACAATAAACGTAATTAAGGCGGATTTCAAGAAAATCGTCTATATTCCTATTTAAACGTGTGAGTGTTAGATTGAATGTATACAGGGTGTCCAAAAATTCTTGGAATGGGCAAATACTCCTATTAGTACTTAGATAAACTTTATTAGGTCGAATTTCAAGCAAATCAAATATATTTGTATTAATATGTGTTTATGTTTGTATGTATGTATACAGGGTGTCCGAAAAGTATTTTTGTTGGCAAAAATAGTTTTTACGTGTAGGTGTTTGTATGTATGTAGCGATGGGGTCACGAAGGGCGGTCTATTCTCCATCATCAGTCCGAAGGAGTGTGATATCTTCCTTAATACATGGCCTAGAAACACGAAATTTTCAGGGCATGACAATGATGATATTACCGACCTTATAGAGCCCCCTCGGGGGGCGATTAGGCGGTCTATGCACCCTAGTTATAGACCGCCTTTCAGGCTCGGTCTATATACCGAGCCCTTGGTCAGAAAATGTGTGTATGTTGTCGTCCGTTTCGACATTTTCACCTTTTCAATTTTTTTTCTCGAAAACGGTTATAGAGACGGCAACCAAATTTTCTGGGTTAATAGAGGGATAGTGCGGCTAGCTTCGGTAAAACATTCAGTTATACAGGGTGTTCCGTTTCGGAGTTATTAAACGCCAAAGTCGAAATTTCAGCGATTTCCGTTGACATCGATTACAGGTCGCAAAAGTGAATTAAATCGATTTAAATTTTTGGAGGTTGTGGAGGACCGGGGTGTTCCGAACCCTATTGAAACTGGCGGTATTCGGAAAATGGGAAGTAATTTTTTTGAATTTTTTTATGTCGAAAAATGCCCTTTGTAGACCCCAATTTGGCACCGAATAAGTCGAAACCGGAACATCGGACAGAAAAACGTATTTGAACTTAAAACTAAAGAATCTCAAATACTTTCTTTTTGCAATACATTTACCTATACCTAAAACGACTGGAAATTGGAAAAATTTGGGAAAAAGTGGAAATTACGATTTTTCATGCAAATTTTTGAAGGTTTTGAATTTTTTGGGGGGTCAAAATGGATCCAAATCGAAATTCCATGTGCCCTATCGGAAAGAGCTCGCCGAAATACGTTAGAAACGTATTTTTTAGTTCTTTTATTTCTAATAGGAAAGGAGAAATCGATAATTAAATTTCGATTTTTTACGATTTTTTTTCATGACATCTCTACATTTGAATCACTCTGTATCTTTTCCTATCTAATTTCTTCCAACTTTTTCAACGCTATCCGTTGGGGATATAATCAGGCTTTAAAATGAATCCCGAATGGGTGATCCAGGGCCTGATTTAGGGGGTAAAAACTCATTTTTTCTGTTTTTTTCCATCAAAATTCATATTTAAAAGGCATTATTATATATTATTTCTCTTATTTAACGATTCTTTTTCGGTTTATTTTCTTCCCTGATCATCTAAGAACACTCCTAACTAATTAAAACTCCATATTTTTTCGTTAAAGTTATAAATAAATACCTTTTTTTGCATCGCTGCAGGAAAAATTTTAAAAAGTGCATATATAAAAGCCGTGCCTTGACAAAACAATTGAACGGACCCTCTTTACATCGAAATTAAAAAAATATGACTTGTCAAAATGTCATGAAAATAACAGTTTTCGTAGCGATATTGGAAGCTTCCTGAACCGATTTCGGCTTGAAATATACATGGCAAAGGTAAAACGGACTTTATATTTTTAGTTAAAATACGTTTCATTGGACGATTTAAGCATTAAATACGAATTTTTTTAATTTTTCTCAGACCACGCAAATGCATGTCAAAATCAGTTTCATACGGAGAAATGTATTAAAATATGAAGGGTCGAAATGTCGCAAAAATGTCAGTTTTCCTTGCGAGATTTTAGGGTTTCTGAACCGTTTTCGACTTGAAAAATACCGGGCAATGCCTCTATAGACCTTCCCGTGTGGATTTCGGAACATATAATTTGAAGAATTAGTCATTAAATACCAATTTTAACAATTTTTCGATGACGCGGCAATGCATCATAGACACATATTATTCCATTAGGTAGCAAGTATACGGGGTAAATCACAATGACGGGTTTGATTTAAATTTTGCTTGGATTAGTTATTGATATTTTTTAACAATCCACGTCGTACGAGTTAAATTTAGTTTTTAACTTTTGTCCGGATGATTTTTAACCTCACTTATCTGTCACTCTGCCTGCTGTCTGCATTTTTTGACATTTTGTTATTTTTATTTGCTTTGGGTGCTTTCTGAATATTTAATAATGAATTATATCTAAGACATTGTAAAAAATACATTTTTAGTGTCACTAATGTACTACTTTTTTCGCTTTTGTTAATTTACCAAAGAAATAAACATAAACATAAATAAGCAAAAACCGAGAAGATTTTGGATGGGAAACATTTTAAAAGAAAAAATGAGACTGACTGACCAGGAAAAATACTTTAATTATTTACGAATGTTAAGTAATACATTTCAGAATTTACTGAGAATGGATTGGGCCAAAAATAGAAAAGGTATATTGTGTACGTGAGCCAATATCTCCTGGAGAAAGACTTGCTTTGATATTAAGGTAAATCTAGCAATATAAATGTGCAAGTACTCGTTAAGTGTGCGATAAAAACTTATAGGGTGTATTATCCATGTTTTAGGTATCTTGCTAGTGATAGTATGATTTCGGTTAGCTATGCATTCCGAATTGCTCCCAATACCGTATCAAAGATAATAATTAAAGAAATATGGAATGCAATTTGGGATTGTTTTAATCAAACTGTGTTACTTAAACCAACCGAGGAGGCTTGGCTCAGGTTGGGTGAGCAAAAAGGTGGTCAGGGTTGCTCAGTTTTGATTGATATATGTAGATATATATGTATCTATATCAATCAAAACTGAGCAAACCTGACCACCTTTTTGCTCAGGTTTGCTTGGGTTTGACCGGGTTTGCGAGACCGCCAAAAACTGACTTCAGATTCGTGTTCTACGACCCAAAATTAGGGTCTGTGCAAAATTTCATGAAAAAATTTGCTGTTTGCATTAATCCGAATAATTACCAAAATGACAACCTCTAGGACAACCTACAGACCGAACTACAGATACTTGTCATATTCATGTACAATTTTTTTTTATAGTAAAAATATTTACATATGAAATAAGTAGGTGTATTTTATATATAAAATATGGACATTTAGCTCAGGTTGGCTCTTTCAAAAAGGTTGACTTTTAGCAAAAATTGTTAGAAGCACCTTGATTGCTCTACGTTGTGAGAGGGGCATGCCTGAGGATATATGCTATCCTAGTAACAACTAAAATTGCTGCTGTGATTTTTAATTATTATTTCAATATATTGAAACTATTATTTCGTCCGTAGCTTTTTTCCTTTGCGCTGCAGTTAAAAGTGTTTAACAGAAAAGTTGTAGATATTGCAAAAACCTTTCATTTTGGATTATTTTCCCAGCTGTCAAGTGTCCAGCGTTGCCAGGTTTACTTATAAAAAGTTGTAAATTAGGAATAATAAAAATCTAACCATAACAAACTAAAGTTACTATTCTGTCCAACTTAGGCAACAACATTTTAAAATTTTAACCTACATCAGACCTAACCAAAATCCTATTGATCAGTAATCCAACACCTGCATGCTGATGCATGCAACCATATCTGAACAAAAACGTGTATACCCAACCCAAGCAAACCTCAGCAAAAAGGTGGTCAGGTTTGCTCAGTTTTGATTGATATAGATACATATATATCTATATCAATGAAAACTGAGCAAACCTGACCACCTTTTTGCTCAGGTTGGGTGAGCAAAAAGGTGGTCAGGGTTGCTCAGTTTTGATTGATATATGTAGATATATATGTATCTATATCAATCAAAACTGAGCAAACCTGACCACCTTTTTGCTCAGGTTTGGTTGGGTTTGCTTGGGTTTGACTGGGTTTGCTTGGGGCTGTCTGTCACTATTGCTGGCTAAATACTAAACTAAATTACTGTTATTAGGGAAAATAAAATGCTAATATTGCCATCTCTTTTTTGGATTTATTTATGGCCGGAAACTGTTAAAATTTGTGGGAAAAACGATTTGTAAATTTGGCAACAATGCGTCTTTCCATCAGAAATTTCGAGAATGTGTACCATGGGCTGTGTGTTTATTTTCTTCCAGGTTTTGATATTTTCTCTGTTTTTTAAATGTGTTTTTACATAAATTTGCCTAAATATGGTTCAGAAAAATAGTGTGTAATGACTTGTATACATGTGTTTAAGTAAAAGTGTCGAAATTTAAAGAAATTAATTGGAAAAGCTAACCTAAAAGTAAAATATTTTTTTTTTGGAAAAACCATGCGAGACCGCCAAAAACTGACTTCAGATTCGTGTTCTATGACCCAAAATTAGGGTCTGTGCAAAATTTCATGAAAAAATTTGCTGTTTGCATTAATCCGAATAATTACCAAAATGACAACCTCTCGGACAACCTACAGACCGAACTACAGATACTTGTCATATTCATGTACAATTTTTTTTTATAGTAAAAATATTTACATATGAAATAAGTAAGTGTATTTTATATATAAAATATGGACATTTAGCTCAGGTTGGCTCTTTCGAAAAGGTTGACTTTGAGCAAAAATTGTTAGAAGCACCTTGATTGCTCTACGTTGTGAGAGGGACATGCCTGAGGATATCTGCTATCCTAGTAACAACTAAAATTGCTGCTGTGATTTTTAATTATTATTTCAATATATTGAAACTATTATTTCGTCCGTAGCTTTTTTCCTTTGCGCTGCAGTTAAAAGTGTTTAACAGAAAAGTTGTAGATATTGAAAAAACCTTTCGTTTGGATTTTTGATCATCCAAATCCGTCTAATATTAATGAAATATATAAGGTAAAATACCCAATAGCTGACACTTTAAGGGACATTTTGATAATTACATATATTTGCATTGATTTTATTCGGTTTTGAAAGAATGGTAATATATTGAATATTGGCAGTATGATTTATATTATCACCTACAATGATAAAAATCGTATTTTATATACTTAGTGTTTTTAGGTAATGTAATACAATTTCGTGACAGGTGTAAAATACCCAATAGTTGACATAAAAAAAACTGAATATACACATTTATTGACACGTTTTTGCACCAAAAGTTGACATCTAATTTCTGAAGATTTTATTGACAATGTTTCTGAAATGCTTAGTTTCCCTGTGAAATTATGAAGCTTTTTTTTATCGATAATGTTAAGGTATTTGAATCCGTTTTTCTGTACGACGTTTCGTTTTCGAGTTATTTAGTACCAAAGAGGGGTCTGCAAATGACATTTTCAACTTTAAAAAATTAAAACAAAAAATTACTTCCAATTTTTCTATCCTAACCAATATTAACAAAATTTTGTAACCTTAGGTCTTCTAACACCTTCGAAAATTTAAAACGGTTTAATCCACTATTGTGACTTTTATCCAATTTCAACCGAAATCGCGAAAATTTCGACTTTGACGTATATTTTTTTAACGGAACATCCTGTACATGTTAATTTTTTGCTAAAGCTTCTTCCATTATTCCTCTTCAAAATGAAGAAGTGTAGGAGTTTCGCTATTAATTATATAGGATAAAAAAAATCGCGAATCTGAGAACAATATTCTACATGCCATAGCAAACATACCATAGCAAGCAAAAAAGTATCGTCATAGAAAGTTTTACATTGTAAAAAAGAGCACGATTATTCAAAAATTTTGTCTAGGGCATACAGGGTGGCTTAAAAATTTAATTTTAAATTGTGACTTTTAGATTCTTGAGCCACCCTATATTGTTTTACATCAAGTTTTAATAACCATGCTCTTTATGTATAATTTTTCACATCTCAGGTGAAGCGGCCCAAAAAATTAACTTTTTTTCGCTAATTTCAAAACTGAATATTTCATCACTAAGATGATTGTAGAGTACCCAACTAGGCCAAGCAATAGAGCGATTTGTCGTGACATTAATCTTATTGGAAAACCGCTTGTGCCATCATCTGAAAGACGATCCGTAGATGATTCCTGTTATAAATCCAACTCTGAAATTTTTGCCATTAATTTGTTATAAACATTTTTAAGCAAAAACACGTGATTTTTTTAGTTTTTTGCTTATAAAATGGAAAGTAATGAAGCAATCTTAATGATGTCAATGGACGATCTATAGAGAATAAAAATACGAACAAAATGAGAGGTCGAGCGTCCCGAGAGGATAAGCAGCAACGGAGAAAATCCGGAAAAACCGGAAAATTAAGAGTTTTTGTTTTAAATTCATAAATCGGCCATTTTTTAACGCAGATGGCTCAAAATTTGGGAAAAAGTAGTAATTTATAGCTACTTTATGTGTGCAAAACCCCGACGCTGTCCGACGATTAGTTTGTATGTATGTATACAGGGTGTCCGAAAAGTTTCTTTTGGCAAAAGTAGATTCTATGTGTGGTGTTTGTATGTGTGTAGCGACATGGTTACGAAGGGCGGTCTATTCTGCATCATCAGTCCGTAGGAGTGTGATATCTTCCTTAATACATGGCCTAGAAACACGAAATTTTCAGGGCATGACAATGATGATATTACCGACCTTATAGAGCCCCCTCGGGGGGCGATTAGGCGGTCTATCCGTACTTTATAGACCGCGAAAGCGGTCTATATACCCCCTGCTTGGTCATAAAAATGTGTGTATGTATGTATGTGCGGACGTGCGTGCGTATGTTGTCGTCCGTTTCGACATTTTCACCTTTTCAATTTTTTTTCTCGAAAATGGTTAGAGGGGCAGCAACCAAATTTTCTGGGTTAATAGAGGGATAGTGCGACTAGCTTCGGTAAAAAATTCAGTTATACCGGGTGTTCCGTTTCGGAGTTATTAAACGCCAAAGTCGAAATTTCAGCGATTTCCGTTGACATCGATTACAGGTCGCAAAAGTGAATTAAATCGATTTAAATTTTTGGAGGTTGTGGAGGACCGGGGTGTTCCGAACCCTATTGAAACTGGCGGTATTCGGAAAATGGGAAGTAATTTTTTTGAATTTTTTTATGTCGAAAAATGCCCTTTGTAGACCCCAATTTGGCACCGCATAAGTCGAAACCGGAACATCGGACAGAAAAACATATTTGAACTTAAAACTAAAGAATCTCAAATACTTTCTTTTTGCAATACATTTACCTATACCTAAAACGACTGGAAATTGGAAAAATTTGGGAAAAAGTGGAAATTACGAATTTTCATGCAAATTTTTGACGGTTTTGAATTTTTTGGGGGGTCAAAATGGATCCAAATCGAAATTCCATGTGCCCTATCGGAAAGAGCTCGCCGAAATACGTTAGAAACGTATTTTTTTGTTCTTTTATTTCTAATAGGAAAGGAGAAATCGATAATTAAATTTCGATTTTTTACGATTTTTTTTCATGACATCTCTACATTTGAATCACTCTGTATCTTTTCCTATCTAATTTCTTCTAACTTTTTCAACGCTATCCGTTGGGGATATAATCAGGCTTTAAAATGAATCCCGAATGGGTGATCCAGGGCCTGATTTAGGGGGTAAAAACTCATTTTTTCTGTTTTTTTCCATCAAAATTCATATTTAAAAGGCATTATTATATATTATTTCTCTTATTTAACGATTCTTTTTTGGTTTATTTTCTTCCCTGATCATCTAAGAACACTCCTAACTAATTAAAACTCCATATTTTTTCGTTAAAGTTATAAATAAATACCTTTTTTTGCATCGCTGCAGGAAAAATTTTAAAAAGTGCATATATAAAAGCCGTGCCTTGACAAAACAATTGAACGGACCCTCTTTACATCGAAATTAAAATATGACCTGTCAAAATGTCATGAAAATAACAGTTTTTGTAGCGATATTGGAAGCTTCCTGGACCGATTTCGGCTTGAAATATACATGGCAAAGGTAAAATGGACTTTATATTTTTAATAGCGGTACATTTCATTGGACGATTTGAGCATTAAATACCAATTTCATTAATTTTGCTGAGGTCCTGCAAAGGCATTTAAAAATCAATTTCTATACGGGGAAATTTATTCATTTAATTATAATGTATGAAATGTCACAATTTGGCTAAAATGTCAGCATTTTGATGCGAGATTGGAAGGAGGCCGGACCAACTTCGGCCTCGAATTTACCGGGCAATGCATTTAGGGACCTTATACTTTCGGTAGAAAGACATTTCATTTCATATTATACCGATTAAATACCATTTTAATCGATTTTCCTATGACGCTACAAAGCATCATTGAAGATTCTAATATGAAGCTCAGTGGCATCGAAAAAATCCCAAAATATGCATTTTATTTTCTATCCATGAGCGTGTATACTTTTGGGGCAATATATTAATTATTATTGAATAATTTTAATTTAATTTTAGGGAAATGACTTGATTCGGATCGTTTTAAAGTAACCAGAACGATTCTAAAATACATTTTATACCTTCCGGCATGTGCATGATTGTATATATGTCTACAGGGTGTCCGAAAAGTCTTTGTATGCGCAAATATCTTTGTCATTAGAGCGAAGAAAAACTTAAATGAGTCTTATTTCAAGGAAATCGTAAATTTTTCATTCCTTTGTGTGGTTGTTTATATGTTGGTACACAACAGAATGTCCAAAAAGTCTTTGTATGGGGAAATATCTTTGCCAAATTTAATTTTAGGGAAATGAATTGACTCCCTTTTAAAGTAACCTGAACGATTCGAAAGTACATTTTATACCTTTCGGCATGTGGGTGATTCTGTATATGCCTACAGGGTGTCCGAAAAGTCTTTATATGCGCAAATAATTTTGTCATAAGTACGAAGATAAAATTAATAGGGTCGGTTTTCAAGAAAATCGAAAATATTTAAATTACCATGTGTCGTGTTGTGTTGTGTTTTTATGTATGTATACAGGGTGTCCGAAAAGTCTTTGAATGGGCAAATACCTTTGCCTTTCGTACAAATAGTAACTCGATGGTCGGATTTAAAGCAAATCGTAGGTATATATTTGCATTTCTATGTGTACGGATTTATATGTTTGTATACAGGGTGTTGGAAAAGTCTTAGTTTGGAATGGGCAAATACTCCTATTAGTACTTAGCATTATTAGGTCGAATTTCAAGTAAATCGAATATATTTGTATTAATATGTGTTTATGCTTGTACGTGTGTATACAGGGTGTCCGAAAAGTCTTATTATTTGCAACTCCTTTTATTAGGACCAAAATAAACTTAATTAAGGCGGATTTCAAGAAAATTGTCTATATTTGTATTACTATGTGTTTATGCTTGTGCGTGTGTATACAGGGTGTCCGAAAAGTCTTATTATTTGCAACTCCTTTTATTAGGACCAAAATAAACTTAATTAAGGCGGATTTCAAGAAAATCGTCTATATTTGTATTACTATGTGTTTATGATTGTACGTGTGTATACAGGGTGCAACTCCTTTTATTAGGACCTAAATAAACTTAATTAAGGCGGATTTCAAGAAAATCGTCTATATTTGTATTACTATGGGTTTATGCTTGTACGTGTGTATACAGGGTGTCCGAAAAGTCTTAGTATTTGCAACTCATTTTAATACGACCAAAATAAACGTAATTAAGGCGGATTTCAAGAAAATCGTCTATATTCCTATTTAAACGTGTGAGTGTTAGATTGAATGTATACAGGGTGTCCAAAAATTCTTGGAATGGGCAAATACTCCTATTAGTACTTAGATAAACTTTATTAGGTCGAATTTCAAGCAAATCAAATATATTTGTATTAATATGTGTTTATGTTTGTATGTATGTATACAGGGTGTCCGAAAAGTATTTTTGTTGGCAAAAATAGTTTCTACGTGTAGGTGTTTGTATGTATGTAGCGATGGGGTCACGAAGGGCGGTCTATTCTCCATCATCAGTCCGAAGGAGTGTGATATCTTCCTTAATACATGGCATAGAAACACGAAATTTTCAGGGCATGACAATGATGATATTACCGACCTTATAGAGCCCCCTCGGGGGGCGATTTGGCGGTCTACCCGTACTATTATAGACCGCCTTTCAGGCTCGGTCTATATACCGAGCCCTTGGTCAGAAAAATGTGTGTGCGTGTGTTGTCGTCCGTTTCGACATTTTCACCTTTTCAATTTTTTTTCTCGAAAACGGTTAGAATGAGGGCAACCAAATTTTCTGGGTTAATAGAGGGATAGTGCGGCTAGCTTCGGTAAAAAATTCAGTTATACCGGGTGTTCCGTTTCGGAGATATAAAACGTTAAAGTCGAAATTTCAGCGATTTCCTATGGGATCGATTACAGGTCGCAAAACTTAATTAAATCGATTTAAATTTTCGGAGGTTGTGGAGGTCAGGGAGCTTCAGAACCCTATTGAAACTGGCGGTATTCCTAAAATGGGAAGTAATTTTTTTGAATTTTTTTATGTCGAAAAATGCCCTTTGTAGACCCCTCTTTGGCGCTTAATAAGTCGAAGCCGGAGCATCGGACAGAAAAACGTATTTGAACATAAAACTAAAGAATCTCAAATACTTTCTTTTTCCAATACATTTACCTATACCTAAAACGACTGGAAATTGTAAAAATTTGGGAAAAACTGGAAATTACGATTTTTCATGCAAATTTTTGACGGTTTTGAATTTTTTGGGGGGTCAAAATGGATCCAAATCGAAATTCCATGTGCCCTATCGGAAAGAGCTCGCCGAAATACGTTAGAAACGTATTTTTTAGTTCTTTTATTTCTAATAGGAAAGGAGAAATCGATAATTAAATTTCGATTTTTTACGATTTTTTTTCATGACATCTCTACATTTGAATCACTCTGTATCTTTTCCTATCTAATTTCTTCCAACTTTTTCAACGCTATCCCTTGGGGATATAATCAGGCTTTAAAACAAATCCCGAATGGGTGATCCAGGGCCGCATTTAGGGGGTAAAAACTCATTTTTTCGGTTTTTTTCAACCAAAAGTCATCTTTAAAAGGCATTATTATATATTATTTCTCTTATTTAACGATTCTTTTTTGGTTTATTTTCTTCCCTGATCATCTAAGAACACTCCTAACTAATTAAAACTCCATATTTTTTCGTTAAAGTTATAAATAAATACCTTTTTTTGCATCGCTGCAGGAAAAATTTTAAAAAGTGCATATATAAAAGCCGTGCCTTGACAAAACAATTGAACGGACCCTCTTTACATCGAAATTAAAATATGACCTGTCAAAATGTCATGAAAATAACAGTTTTTGTAGCGATATTGGAAGCTTCCTGAACCGATTTCGGCTTGAAATATACATGGCAAAGGTAAAACGGACTTTATATTTTTAGTTAAAATACGTTTCATTGGACGATTTAAGCATTGAATACGAATTTTTTTAATTTTTCTCAGACCACGCAAATGCATGTCAAAATCAATTTCTATACGGGGAAATTTATTCATTTAATTATAATGTATGAAATGTCACAATTTGGCTAAAATGTCAGCATTTTGATGCGAGATTGGAAGGAGTCCGGACCAACTTCGGCCTCGAATTTACCGGGCAATGCATTTAGGGATCTTATACTTTCGGTAGAAAGACATTTCATTTCATATTATACCGATTAAATACCATTTTAATCGATTTTCCTATGACGCTACAAAGCATCATTGAAGATTCTAATATGAAGCTCAGTGGCATCGAAAAAATCCCAAAATATGCATTTGATTTTCTAACCATGAGCGTGTATACTTTTGGGGCAATATATTAATTATTATTGAATAATTTTAATTTAATTTTAGGGAAATGACTTGATTCGGATCGTTTTAAAGTAACCAGAACGATTCTAAAATACATTTTATACCTTCCGGCATGTGCATGATTGTATATATGTCTACAGGGTGTCCGAAAAGTCTTTGTATGCGCAAATATCTTTGTCATTAGAGCGAAGAAAAACTTAAATGAGTCTTATTTCAAGGAAATCGTAAATTTTTCATTCCTTTGTGTGGTTGTTTATATGTTGGTACACAACAGAATGTCCAAAAAGTCTTTGTATGGGGAAATATCTTTGCCAAATTTAATTTTAGGGAAATGAATTGACTCCCTTTTAAAGTAACCTGAACGATTCGAAAGTACATTTTATACCTTTCGGCATGTGGGTGATTCTGTATATGCCTACAGGGTGTCCGAAAAGTCTTTATATGCGCAAATAACTTTGTCATAAGTACGAAGATAAAATTAATAGGGTCGGTTTTCAAGAAAATCGAAAATATTTAAATTACCATGTGTCGTGTTGTGTTGTGTTTTTATGTATGTATACAGGGTGTCCGAAAAGTCTTTGAATGGGCAAATACCTTTGCCTTTCGTACAAATAGTAACTCGATGGTCGGATTTAAAGCAAATCGTAGGTATATATTTGCATTTCTATGTGTACGGATTTATATGTTTGTATACAGGGTGTTGGAAAAGTCTTAGTTTGGAATGGGCAAATACTCCTATTAGTACTTAGCATTATTAGGTCGATTTTCAAGTAAATCGAATATATTTGTATTAATATGTGTTTATGCTTGTACGTGTGTATACAGGGTGTCCGAAAAGTCTTATTATTTGCAACTCCTTTTATTAGGACCAAAATAAACTTAATTAAGGCGGATTTCAAGAAAATTGTCTATATTTGTATTACTATGTGTTTATGCTTGTGCGTGTGTATACAGGGTGTCCGAAAAGTCTTATTATTTGCAACTCCTTTTATTAGGACCAAAATAAACTTAATTAAGGCGGATTTCAAGAAAATCGTCTATATTTGTATTACTATGTGTTTATGATTGTACGTGTGTATACAGGGTGCAACTCCTTTTATTAGGACCTAAATAAACTTAATTAAGGCGGATTTCAAGAAAATCGTCTATATTTGTATTACTATGTGTTTATGCTTGTACGTGTGTATACAGGGTGTCCGAAAAGTCTTAGTATTTGCAACTCATTTTAATACGACCAAAATAAACGTAATTAAGGCGGATTTCAAGAAAATCGTCTATATTCCTATTTAAACGTGTGAGTGTTAGATTGAATGTATACAGGGTGTCCAAAAATTCTTGGAATGGGCAAATACTCCTATTAGTACTTAGATAAACTTTATTAGGTCGAATTTCAAGCAAATCAAATATATTTGTATTAATATGTGTTTATGTTTGTATGTATGTATACAGGGTGTCCGAAAAGTATTTTTGTTGGCAAAAATAGTTTCCACGTGTAGGTGTTTGTATGTATGTAGCGATGGGGTCACGAAGGGCGGTCTATTCTCCATCATCAGTCCGAAGGAGTGTGATATCTTCCTTAATACTTGGCCTAGAAACACGAAATTTTCAGGGCATGACAATGATGATATTACCGACCTTATAGAGCCCCCTCGGGGGGCGATTAGGCGGTCTACGCAATCTAGTTATAGACCGCCTTTCAGGCTCGGTCTATATACCGAGCCCTTGGTCAGAAAAATGTGTGTGCGTGTGTTGTCGTCCGTTTCGACATTTTCACCTTTTCAATTTTTTTTCTCGAAAACGGTTAGAATGAGGGCAACCAGATTTTCTGGGTTAATAGAGGGATAGTGCGGCTAGCTTCGGTAAAAAATTCAGTTATACCGGGTGTTCCGTTTCGGAGATATAAAACGTTAAAGTCGAAATTTCAGCGATTTCCTATGGGATCGATTACAGGTCGCAAAACTTAATTAAATCGATTTAAATTTTCGGAGGTTGTGGAGGTCAGGGAGCTTCAGAACCCTATTGAAACTGGCGGTATTCGGAAAATGGGAAGTAATTTTTTTGAATTTTTTTATGTCGAAAAATGCCCTTTGTAGACCCCAATTTGGCACCGAATAAGTCGAAACAGGAACATCGGACAGAAAAACGTATTTGAACTTAAAACTAAAGAATCTCAAATACTTTCTTTTTGCAATACATTTACCTATACCTAAAACGACTGGAAATTGGAAAAATTTGGGAAAAAGTGGAAATTACGAATGTTCATGCAAATTTTTGACGGTTTTGAATTTTTTGGGGGGTCAAAATGGATCCAAATCGAAATTCCATGTGCCCTATCGGAAAGAGCTCGCCGAAATAAGTTAGAAACGTATTTTTTAGTTCTTTTATTTCTAATAGGAAAGGAGAAATCGATAATTAAATTTCGATTTTTTACGATTTTTTTTCATGACATCTCTACGTTTGAATCACTCTGTATCTTTTCCTATCTAATTTCTTCTAACTTTTTCAACGCTATCCGTTGGGGATATAATCAGGCTTTAAAATGAATCCCGAATGGGTGATCCAGGGCCTGATTTAGGGGGTAAAAACTCATTTTTTCTGTTTTTTTCCATCAAAATTCATATTTAAAAGGCATTATTATATATTATTTCTCTTATTTAACGATTCTTTTTTGGTTTATTTTCTTCCCTGATCATCTAAGAACACTCCTAACTAATTAAAACTCCATATTTTTTCGTTAAAGTTATAAATAAATACCTTTTTTTGCATCGCTACAGGAAAAATTTTAAAAAGTGCATATATAAAAGCCGTGCCTTGACAAAACAATTGAACGGACCCTCTTTACATCGAAATTAAAATATGACCTGTCAAAATGTCATGAAAATAACAGTTTTTGTAGCGATATTGGAAGCTTCCTGGACCGATTTCGGCTTGAAATATACATGGCAAAGGTAAAATGGACTTTATATTTTTAATAGCGGTACATTTCATTGGACGATTTGAGCATTAAATACCAATTTCATTAATTTTGCTGAGGTCCTGCAAAGGCATTTAAAAATCAATTTCTATACGGGGAAATTTATTCATTTAATTCTAATGTATGAAATGTCACAATTTGGCTAAAATGTCAGCATTTTGATGCGAGATTGGAAGGAGTCCGGACCAACTTCGGCCTCGAATTTACCGGGCAATGCATTTAGGGACCTTATACTTTCGGTAGAAAGACATTTCATTTCATATTATACCGATTAAATACCATTTTAATCGATTTTCCTATGACGCTACAAAGCATCATTGAAGATTCTAATATGAAGCTCAGTGGCATCGAAAAAATCCCAAAATATGCATTTTATTTTCTATCCATGAGCGTGTATACTTTTGGGGCAATATATTAATTATTATTGAATAATTTTAATTTAATTTTAGGGAAATGACTTGATTCGGATCGTTTTAAAGTAACCAGAACGATTCTAAAATACATTTTATACCTTCCGGCATGTGCATGATTGTATATATGTCTACAGGGTGTCCGAAAAGTCTTTGTATGCGCAAATATCTTTGTCGTTAGAGCGAAGAAAAACTTAAATGAGTCTTATTTCAAGGAAATCGTAAATTTTTCATTCCTTTGTGTGGTTGTTTATATGTTGGTACACAACAGAATGTCCAAAAAGTCTTTGTATGGGGAAATATCTTTGCCAAATTTAATTTTAGGGAAATGAATTGACTCCCTTTTAAAGTAACCTGAACGATTCGAAAGTACATTTTATACCTTTCGGCATGTGGGTGATTCTGTATATGCCTACAGGGTGTCCGAAAAGTCTTTATATGCGCAAATAACTTTGTCATAAGTACGAAGATAAAATTAATAGGGTCGGTTTTCAAGAAAATCGAAAATATTTAAATTACCATGTGTCGTGTTGTGTTGTGTTTTTATGTATGTATACAGGGTGTCCGAAAAGTCTTTGAATGGGCAAATACCTTTGCCTTTCGTACAAATAGTAACTCGATGGTCGGATTTAAAGCAAATCGTAGGTATATATTTGCATTTCTATGTGTACGGATTTATATGTTTGTATACAGGGTGTTGGAAAAGTCTTAGTTTGGAATGGGCAAATACTCCTATTAGTACTTAGCATTATTAGGTCGATTTTCAAGTAAATAGAATATATTTGTATTAATATGTGTTTATGCTTGTACGTGTGTATACAGGGTGTCCGAAAAGTCTTATTATTTGCAACTCCTTTTATTAGGACCAAAATAAACTTAATTAAGGCGGATTTCAAGAAAATTGTCTATATTTGTATTACTATGTGTTTACGCTTGTGCGTGTGTATACAGGGTGTCCGAAAAGTCTTATTATTTGCAACTCCTTTTATTAGGACCAAAATAAACTTAATTAAGGCGGATTTCAAGAAAATCGTCTATATTTGTATTACTATGTGTTTATGATTGTACGTGTGTATACAGGGTGCAACTCCTTTTATTAGGACCTAAATAAACTTAATTAAGGCGGATTTCAAGAAAATCGTCTATATTTGTATTACTATGTGTTTATGCTTGTACGTGTGTATACAGGGTGTCCGAAAAGTCTTAGTATTTGCAACTCATTTTAATACGACCAAAATAAACGTAATTAAGGCGGATTTCAAGAAAATCGTCTATATTCCTATTTAAACGTGTGAGTGTTAGATTGAATGTATACAGGGTGTCCAAAAATTCTTGGAATGGGCAAATACTCCTATTAGTACTTAGCATTATTAGGTCGAATTTCAAGTAAATCGAATATATTTGTATTAATATGTGTTTATGCTTGTACGTGTGTATACAGGGTGTCCGAAAAGTCTTATTATTTGCAACTCCTTTTATTAGGACCAAAATAAACTTAATTAAGGCGGATTTCAAGAAAATTGTCTATATTTGTATTACTATGTGTTTATGCTTGTGCGTGTGTATACAGGGTGTCCGAAAAGTCTTATTATTTGCAACTCCTTTTATTAGGACCAAAATAAACTTAATTAAGGCGGATTTCAAGAAAATCGTCTATATTTGTATTACTATGTGTTTATGATTGTACGTGTGTATACAGGGTGCAACTCCTTTTATTAGGACCTAAATAAACTTAATTAAGGCGGATTTCAAGAAAATCGTCTATATTTGTATTACTATGTGTTTATGCTTGTACGTGTGTATACAGGGTGTCCGAAAAGTCTTAGTATTTGCAACTCATTTTAATACGACCAAAATAAACGTAATTAAGGCGGATTTCAAGAAAATCGTCTATATTTCTATTTAAACGTGTGAGTGTTAGATTGAATGTATACAGGGTGTCCAAAAATTCTTGGAATGGGCAAATACTCCTATTAGTACTTAGATAAACTTTATTAGGTCGAATTTCAAGCAAATCAAATATATTTGTATTAATATGTGTTTATGTTTGTATGTATGTATACAGGGTGTCCGAAAAGTATTTTTGTTGGCAAAAATAGTTTCTACGTGTAGGTGTTTGTATGTATGTAGAGATGGGGTCACGAAGGGCGGTCTATTCTCCATCATCAGTCCGAAGGAGTGTGATATCTTCCTTAATACATGGCATAGAAACACGAAATTTTCAGGGCATGACAATGATGATATTACCGACCTTATAGAGCCCCCTCGGGGGGCGATTAGGCGGTCTACCCGTACTAGTTATAGACCGCCAACGGCGGTCTATATACCCCCTGCTTGGTCAGAAAAATGTGTGTATGGATGTGCGTATGTTGTCGTCCGTTTCGACATTTTCACTTTTTCAATTTTTTTTCTCGAAAACGGTTATAGAGGCGGCAACCAAATTTTCTGGGTTAATAGAGGGATAGTGCGGCTAGCTTCGGTAAAAAATTCAGTTATACAGGGTGTTCCGTTTCGGAGTTATTAAACGCCAAAGTCGAAATTTCAGCGATTTCCGTTGACATCGATTACAGGTCGCAAAAGTGAATTAAATCGATTTAAATTTTTGGAGGTTGTGGAGGACCGGGGTGTTCCGAACCCTATTGAAACTGGCGGTATTCGGAAAATGGGAAGTAATTTTTTTGAATTTTTTTATGTCGAAAAATGCCCTTTGTAGACCCCAATTTGGCACCGAATAAGTCGAAACCGGAACATCGGACAGAAAAACGTATTTGAACTTAAAACTAAAGAATCTCAAATACTTTCTTTTTGCAATACATTTACCTATACCTAAAACGACTGGAAATTGGAAAAATTTGGGAAAAAGTGGAAATTACGAATTTTCATGCAAATTTTTGACGGTTTTGAATTTTTTGGGGGGTCAAAATGGATCCAAATCGAAATTCCATGTGCCCTATCGGAAAGAGCTCGCCGAAATACGTTAGAAACGTATTTTTTAGTTCTTTTATTTCTAATAGGAAAGGAGAAATCGATAATTAAATTTCGATTTTTTACGATTTTTTTTCATGACATCTCTACATTTGAATCACTCTGTATCTTTTCCTATCTAATTTCTTCTAACTTTTTCAACGCTATCCGTTGGGGATATAATCAGGCTTTCAAATGAATCCCGAATGGGTGATCCAGGGCCTGATTTAGGGGGTAAAAACTCATTTTTTCTGTTTTTTTTCCATCAAAATTCATATTTAAAAGGCATTATTATATATTATTTCTCTTATTTAACGATTCTTTTTTGGTTTATTTTCTTCCCTGATCATCTAAGAACACTCCTAACTAATTAAAACTCCATATTTTTTCGTTAAAGTTATAAATAAATACCTTTTTTTGCATCGCTGCAGGAAAAATTTTAAAAAGTGCATATATAAAAGCCGTGCCTTGACAAAACAATTGAACGGACCCTCTTTACATCGAAATTAAAATATGACCTGTCAAAATGTCATGAAAATAACAGTTTTTGTAGCGATATTGGAAGCTTCCTGGACCGATTTCGGCTTGAAATATACATGGCAAAGGTAAAATGGTCTTTATATTTTTAATAGCGGTACATTTCATTGGACGATTTGAGCATTAAATACCAATTTCATTAATTTTGCTGAGGTCCTGCAAAGGCATTTAAAAATCAATTTCTATACGGGGAAATTTATTCATTTAATTATAATGTATGAAATGTCACAATTTGGCTAAAATGTCAGCATTTTGATGCGAGATTGGAAGGAGTCCAAGGACCAACTTCGGCCTCGAATTTACCGGGCAATGCATTTAGGGACCTTATACTTTCGGTAGAAAGACATTTCATTTCATATTATACCGATTAAATACCATTTTAATCGATTTTCCTATGACGCTACAAAGCATCATTGAAGATTCTAATATGAAGCTCAGTGGCATCGAAAAAATCCCAAAATATGCATTTTATTTTCTAACCATGAGCGTGTATACTTTTGGGGCAATATATTAATTATTATTGAATAATTTTAATTTAATTTTAGGGAAATGACTTGATTCGGGTCGTTTTAAAGTAACCAGAACGATTCTAAAATACATTTTATACCTTCCGGCATGTGCATGATTGTATATATGTCTACAGGGTGTCCGAAAAGTCTTTGTATGCGCAAATATCTTTGTCATTAGAGCGAAGAAAAACTTAAATGAGTCTTATTTCAAGGAAATCGTAAATTTTTCATTCCTTTGTGTGGTTGTTTATATGTTGGTACACAACAGAATGTCCAAAAAGTCTTTGTATGGGGAAATATCTTTGCCAAATTTAATTTTAGGGAAATGAATTGACTCCCTTTTAAAGTAACCAGAACGATTCGAAAGTACATTTTATACCTTTCGGCATGTGGGTGATTCTGTATATGCCTACAGGGTGTCCGAAAAGTCTTTATATGCGCAAATAACTTTGTCATAAGTACGAAGATAAAATTAATAGGGTCGGTTTTCAAGAAAATCGAAAATATTTAAATTACCATGTGTCGTGTTGTGTTGTGTTTTTATGTATGTATACAGGGTGTCCGAAAAGTCTTTGAATGGGCAAATACCTTTGCCTTTCGTACAAATAGTAACTCGATGGTCGGATTTAAAGCAAATCGTAGGTATATATTTGCATTTCTATGTGTACGGATTTATATGTTTGTATACAGGGTGTTGGAAAAGTCTTAGTTTGGAATGGGCAAATACTCCTATTAGTACTTAGATAAACATTATTAGGTCGAATTTCAAGTAAATCGAATATATTTGTATTAATATGTGTTTATGCTTGTACGTTTGTATACAGGGTGTCCGAAAAGTCTTATTATTTGCAACTCCTTTTATTAGGACCAAAATAAACTTAATTAAGGCGGATTTCAAGAAAATTGTCTATATTAGTATTACTATGTGTTTATGCTTGTGCGTGTGTATACAGGGTGTCCGAAAAGTCTTATTATTTGCAACTCCTTTTATTAGGACCAAAATAAACTTAATTAAGGCGGATTTCAAGAAAATCGTCTATATTTGTATTACTATGTGTTTATGATTGTACGTGTGTATACAGGGTGCAACTCCTTTTATTAGGACCTAAATAAACTTAATTAAGGCGGATTTGAAGAAAATCGTCTATATTTGTATTACTATGTGTTTATGCTTGTACGTGTGTATACAGGGTGTCCGAAAAGTCTTAGTATTTGCAACTCATTTTAATACGACCAAAATAAACGTAATTAAGGCGGATTTCAAGAAAATCGTCTATATTCCTATTTAAACGTGTGAGTGTTAGATTGAATGTATACAGGGTGTCCAAAAATTCTTGGAATGGGCAAATACTCCTATTAGTACTTAGATAAACTTTATTAGGTCGAATTTCAAGCAAATCAAATATATTTGTATTAATATGTGTTTATGTTTGTATGTATGTATACAGGGTGTCCGAAAAGTATTTTTGTTGGCAAAAATAGTTTCTACGTGTAGGTGTTTGTATGTATGTAGCGATGGGGTCACGAAGGGCGGTCTATTCTCCATCATCAGTCCGAAGGAGTGTGATATCTTCCTTAATACTTGGCCTAGAAACACGAAATTTTCAGGGCATGACAATGATGATATTACCGACCTTATAGAGCCCCCTCGGGGGGCGATTAGGCGGTCTATGCAATCTAGTTATATATTATTTCTCTTATTTAACGATTCTTTTTTGGTTTATTTTCTTCCCTGATCATCTAAGAACACTCCTAACTAATTAAAACTCCATATTTTTTCGTTAAAGTTATAAATAAATACATTTTTTTGCATCGCTGCAGGAAAAATTTTAAAAAGTACATATATAAAAGCCGTGCCTTGAAAAAAAAACAAATGAAACTGACCCTCTTTACATCGAAATTAAAATATGACCTGTCAAAATGTCATGAAAATAACAGTTTTTGTAGCGATATTGGAAGCTTCCTGGACCGATTTCGGCTTGAAATATACATGGCAAAGGTAAAACGGACTTTATATTTTTAGTTAAAATACGTTTCATTGGACGATTTAAGCATTAAATACGAATTTTTTTAATTTTTCTCAGACCATGCAAATGCATGTCAAAATCAGTTTCATACGGAGAAATGTATTAAAATATGAAGGGTAGAAATGTCGCAAAAATGTCGGTTTTCCTTGCGAGATTTTAGGGTTTCTGAACCGTTTTCGACTTGAAAAATACCGGGCAACGCCTCTATAGACCTTCCCGTGTGGATTTCGGAACATATAATTTGAAGAATTAGTCATTAAATACCAATTTTAACAATTTTTCGATGACGCGGCGAAGCATCGTAGAAAGGCCATTCCATGAGGTAGTATACGGGGTAAATCACAATGACGGGTCTGATTTAAATTTTGCTTAGATTTGTTATTAATTGAGAACGGATTATTCGATTGAAAAGAGTGATGTGGCAATCGAAAGGGGAGGAAGTAAGCTATTTTATTTGAAAATAATTTCGATATTTCGTTGGCATGACGACGAAAAATTTGCTATTTCCGATATTTATTGAGTTAGACAGCTGAAATTTGATATATGGGAAGAATTCGGTCAATCATTCAAAATTATATGTGTAAATTTTGATTCGCATGGTCTCTATAGCAACGATTAAGGATAAAGTTGACAATTTCTAACTCACGTACGGCTGATCTGATTGAAACGAGTGAGGTGGCAATCGAAAGGGAACGAAGTAAGCTACTTTTTTATGTGAAAATAATTTTGACATTTTGTTGCCATGACGACGAACAGTTTGCTATTTCCATTATTTTTTGAGTTTTAGAGTTGAAATTTGATATCTGGGTAGAATTCGGTCAATCATTCAAAAATATTTTTATAAATTTTGATTCCGACGATTACCATAGCAACGATTGAGCATAAAGTTGATCATTTTTAACTCGCGAACGGCTTATCTGATTGAAACCAGTAAAGTGACGATCGAAATGTTAGAAAGTACACTACTTTTTTATGTGAAATTAATTTTGACATTTCGTTGCCGGGACGATGAACAATTTGCTATTTTTGTTATTTATTGAGTTGGAAAGTTGAAAACTGATGGGGATGGGGATGCAAGAATTATCAAGATTACACAAGATGGAGGTAATGAAGTATTCCTAGCTGGTGATACCATAAATGAATTAGTAAACTTGGCAAATTTAATCAAATATCGTGTTGATATCTTAAAAAACCAGGAATTTTCCAAATATTACAATATTTTAGTTAGTGGAATCTCTATGAAAAATGGCGATTTGTTGAAAAATGTATATGATGTTATTTCACCTATGGAAAATAGTTTAAATGTTTGCTGTGTTTTAGAATTATTAAACTTTTACTCAGATTGTGTTCTGGAGGATGTAGAAACATTCGTATGTAATGAATTTGTAAAAAGTTGTATTGAAAATAAAAATGTATAGGTATATTTTGCTTTTTATTCGGCCCACCTCCTAAATTAATTTTTAAAGCTCTGAACTTACTTTAAGTGTCGCATACTCATACAAGATGTGGTTAGCATATACATCTCAACGAGTAGCATATAACCTAACAAGCGCTATAGATAATCTATCACAACACTTTAGTAACTTAAAATTTGATGCTGTCCATGAAGCCGAGTATGGATTCGAAAGATTTTATACGTATGAGGAATGTATGGATATGGCTAGAAAATATGAAAAAGCAGCAGAAGCCTGTAACATATATTTTCATATTTCTGATATCTCTTATGTTAACCGGGTGGCAACCCATGAAGGGAAATGGTTATGAGAATCACTTTGTGTTTATTGGTGTTGCAAGAATAATTAAGATTACACAAGATGTTGGTAATGAAGTATACCTAGCTGGTGATACTATAAATGAATTAGTGAACTTGACAAATTTAATCAAATATCGTTTTGATATCTTAAAAACCAGGAATTTTCCAAATATTTCAATATTTTAGTTAGTGGAATCTCTATGAAAAAATGGTGATTTGTTAAAAAATGTATATGATGTTATTTCACCTATGGAAAATAGTTTAAATGTTTGTAGTGTTTTAGAATTATTAAACGTTTATTCTGATTGCGTTGTGGAGGATGTAGAAACGTTCGCATGTAGTGAATTTGTAAAGACTTGTATTGAAAAATAAAATTTTAAAATATATTTTCCCTTTTTATTCCTCCCACCTCCTATTCCTCCCACCTCCTATCCTAAATTAATATTTAAAGCTCTGAACTTATTTTAAGTCTCACATACTCATACAAGATGTGGTTAGCATATACATCTCAACGAGTAGCATATAACCTAACAAGCGCTATAGAGAATCTATCACATGACTTTAGTAACTTAAAATTTGATGCTGCCCATGAAGCCGAGTATGGATTCGAAAGATTTTATACATATGATGAATGCATGGATATGGAAAGAAAGTATGAAAAAGCTGCAGAAGCCTGTAACATATATTTACATACTTCTGATTTAAAGTCTTTTCTGCAAACCATAAAGGAAATGGGATTTGAGGAGCATTTGGGTGAAGTAAAACAGTTTATTCCACAAGACATCATTGAAGAAATATTTGAAACCTAATTTATATCAAATAAAAAACTTTATTTCATTTATGTGTTTTATTCAATCATTAAATAATTATTATATAAATTGTATACATTAGTAAGTGCACATATACATGGTGATTTAGAATGATAAAAACAATGAGCTTCTCCTTCTTGTAACGATGGATTTTCATCAAGTTCCATGACTGGTTTTAATGAATATTTTCGAATGTATTCGGATTTCTCTCTCCTTTTTACTACCTCTCCTATGCCACCTCTCTCTTATGCTACCTCTCTCTTATGCTACCTCTCTCTTATGCTACCTCTCTCTTATGCCACCTCTCCCTACCACTCCTCTCTCTTATGCTACCACTCCTCTCTCTTATGCTACCTCTCTTTTACTAGCTCTCCTCTCCTATGATACCTCTCTCTCGCTTTTACTAGCTCTCTCCTCTCTCTTATGATACATACCTCCCTACCACCTCTCTTTCTTATGTTACTTTCTCGCTCTCTCCCTATGCTACTTCTTGCATACAAGCTGCCGTTTTACCATTTGTTTCAAACATTACATAGTTCTAACGTATAAAAAAGAATGTACAAAAAGGTATAAAATGTCTATTTTTTCTGAATTTGGTTTCAGATTTTTCCAATTTATCTTTATAATATTGTTTATTACCTATACCAAATTTAAATTAGATTTATCAGCCACATCGCCAGCTAAAAGCTTGGTTTTTCTCTTCCGAGCCAGAAAACTATTTCTTCCATGCCTAATTACACACTCTTTATGTTTCCCAACTAATACCTCCAAATGAGAGCCATTCGACTTATCATTAACTCAGTCCTCCCAAGGAAACTCTCTTATTTATTTTCTATCGATACTTGCACGGATTTAATTTAATTGTTTATAATAGAACAACAAAAGGCGTGTTACGTATGCAAGGACCTCCAGATTATGGATCAAAATTGTCTGCAGACGTTTTTCCCTGCCCCATCCCAATCTTCAATCCTTTAAATCCTGTGTCAATAGATCACATTTTCCTTCTCTCTTCAGACTCCCACCACACATTAGTACTTAGGCTTGAAGTTTTCGTGGACTGTCTCAGATAAAAAAGCCAAGTGTTTCACCTTTATTTGTGAAAAGACAATATTTTGATGTGGAATAAATAATGCATTTTTGAGCTTTTTCTAAGACCGATATCTTTCAAAAATCTTGCTCTTGATGGTAGTTTTCGACTGAACAAAATCCTGGCAACGCATAACTGGTCAACTAGAACACCTTACTTTAAACCAATACTAAATCTAAACTTTCCTAGTGAATCTGAACGTTTATGTCGACAACACCAAAAAAGTATTAATCCAGTACACTTTGACGCTAAGAAATGAAACATCCTTTGAAGCTATTTTTAATAAATTTGATCTTAGATCGGTACACTTAATTGTAGCAGCTCGAAAAGGTGGATTAAAACTTTGTTCTTTAACTTGATGCATCCCAGAATAATATAATGACAACTTGTGTTACTATCTTTATTTAACCCATCAGTGTACATCTTACCTAGTAAAAACATTATTGAATTCACAACTAAAACTATTAATAAAACTCAATTCCAAGTTGCTCCAGTTCTCTTAAAATACTCATAGTTTCAGGTGTATTAATGCCATCCGTATTATTCTCTTCCAAACATCGAAATTGGTCTATCATGTCATTGACATCTGTGTACTCTAGGATAGGACTCTCCGTCTAACTTCCTGAAGCCCTCCTCCCCATTTTTCTACTTCGTAGTTCCCATCTTCGATTAATTTTCTCCTTTGGATTTCGTTTTGAAATTTTAAAAATTTTAAATATTTCGTATTTTTCTTTTTAGCCACTATATTATTCAATTCTTTATAAGTGCTTCGGGGAGGAAATAGCTTTTTAATAATATTTACATAAAGTTTCTTTTGTGGGCATTTGTTAGAACTAAAATGTTTCTATATTGTAAGAGGTCGTTATCGGTGTACTCTACAGGGTGTTCCTCAGTCAGGAGATTTAGGAGGCCATCTGTAAACTTAAACTCTTTCTCACTAATAATTAGAGTATTTCCTTTAAAAACAGCTGGCACATTTCCAAGAAACCAACTAGAGCACACCTCCCGAAAACCAAACACGTTTTTATTTGACATTTCCATCAACTTTAAAGTTATTTTGCTGATAGCCATCTTATCTCTTTAACATCTAACTTGATAATGAAGCTTTCTTAGTGATAGTAGGATATTTATTAACACGTAATGGCGTCGTAAAATAGACGTAACATAGACGTAACATAGACGTAACATAGACGTAAGAGAGACGTAACATAAACGTAAAATGGTATATGGCCTGTTTTTACCTGGTTTTCAGCTGGTTTTAGCTGTTTTAGCTGGTTTTTACCTGTTTTTAGCTGTTTTTAGGAAGAGTCCTTTCTATCAGTTAAAAAAATTGAATATTTCTTAACGAGGGAGAAAACACAATTTACACTCGTGTAGCATCATCCCGAGCCGAAGGCGAGAGATGATCGAACGCCACACTCGTGTGGCATCATCCCGAGCCGAAGGCGAGGCCTGATCGAACGCCACACTCGTGTGGCATCATGCCACACGAGTGTAAATTGTGTTTTCTCCCTCGTTAAGAAATATTCTATTTTTTTAACTGATAGAAAGGACTCTTCCTAAAAACAGCTGAAAACAGGTAAAAACCAGCTAAAACAGCTAAAACCAGCTGAAAACCAGGTAAAAACAGGCCATATACCATTTTACGTTTATGTTACGTCTCTGTTACGTCTATGTTACGTCTATGTTACGTCTATGTTACGTCTATTTTACCACGCCATTACGTGTTAATAAATATCCTACTATCACTAAGAAAGCTTCATTATCAAGTTAGATGTTAAAGTGATAAGATGGTTATCAGCAAAATAACTTTAAAGTTGATGGAAATGTCAAATAAAAACGTGTTTGGTTTTCGGGAGGTGTGCTCTAGTTGGTTTCTTGGAAATGTGCCAGCTGTTTTTAAAGGAAATACTCTAATTATTAGTGAGAAAGAGTTTAAGTTAACAGATGGCCTCCTAAATCTCCTGACTGAGGAACACCCCGTAGAGTACACCGATAACGACCTCTTACAATATAGAAACATTTTAGTTCAAACAAATGCCCACAAAAGAAACTTTAAACGGTGTGAACGCATTAGTTCATCGTCTGGTTGGAAGTATGTAAATATTATTAAAAAGCTATTTCCTCCCCGAAGCACTTATAAAGAATTGAATAATATAGTGGCTAAAAAGAAAAATACGAAATATTTAAAATTTTTAAAATTTCAAAACGAAATCCAAAGGAGAAAATTAATCGAAGACACTAGCGATGGGAACTACGAAGTAGAAAAATGGGGAGGAGGGCTTCAGGAAGTTAGACGGAGAGTCCTATCCTAGAGTACACAGATGTCAATGACATGATAGACCAATTTCGATGTTTGGAAGAGAATAATACGGATGGCATTAATACACCTGAAATTATGAGTATTTTAAGAGAACTGGAGCAACTTGGAATTGAGTTTTATTAATAGTTTTAGTTGTGAATTCAATAATGTTTTTACTAGGTAAGATGTACGCTGATGGGTTAAATAAAGATAGTAACACAAGTTGTCATTATATTATTCTGGGATGCATCAAGTTAAAGAACAAAGTTTTAATCCACCTTTTCGAGCTGCTACAATTAAGTGTATCGATCTAAGATCAAATTTATTAAAAATAGCTTCAAAGGATGTTTCATTTCTTAGCGCCAAAGTGTACTGGATTAATACTTTTTCGGTGTTGTCGACATAAACGTTCAGATTCACTAGGAAAGTTTAGATTTAGTATTGGTTTAAAGTAAGGTGTTCTAGTTGACCAGTTATGCGTTGTCAGGATTTTGTTCAGTCGAAAACTACCATCAAGAGCAAGATTTTTGAAAGATATCGGTCTTAGAAAAAGCTCAAAAATGCATTATTTATTCCACATCAAAATATTGTCTTTTCACAAATAAAGGTGAAACACTTGGCTTTTTTATCTGAGACAGTCCACGAAAACTTCAAGCCTAAGTACTAATGTGTCGTGGGAGTCTGAAGAGAGAAGGAAAATGTGATCTATTGACACAGGATTTAAAAGATTGAAGATTGGGATGGGGCAGGGAAAAACGTCTGCAGACAATTTTGATCCATAATCTGGAGGTCCTTGCATACGTAACACGCCTTTTGTTGTTCTATTATATACAATTAAGGATGATAATTATAGCGGTGAGGTCTTCAAAGCAAAATCCGTGCAAGTATCGATAGAAAATAAATAAGAGAGTTTCCTTGGGAGGACTGAGTTAATGATAAGTCGAATGGCTCTCATTTGGAGGTATTAGTTGGGAAACATAAAGGTGTGTAATTAGGCATGGAAGAAATAGTTTTCTGGCTCGGAAGAGAAAAACCAAGCTTTTAGCTGGCGATGTGGCTGATAAATCTAATTTAAATTTGGTATAGGTAATAAACAATATTATAAAGATAAATTGGAAAAATCTGAAACCAAATTCAGAAAAAATAGACATTTTATACCTTTTTGTACATTCTTTTTTATACGTTAGAACTATGTAATGTTTGAAACAAATGGTAAAACGGCAGCTTGTATGCAAGAAGTAGCATAGGGAGAGAGCGAGAAAGTAACATAAGAAAGAGAGGTGGTAGGGAGGTATGTATCATAAGAGAGAGGAGAGAGCTAGTAAAAGCGAGAGAGAGGTATCATAGGAGAGGAGAGCTAGTAAAAGAGAGGTAGCATAAGAGAGAGGAGTGGTAGCATAAGAGAGAGGAGTGGTAGGGAGAGGTGGCATAAGAGAGAGGTAGCATAAGAGAGAGGTGGCATAGGAGAGGTAGTAAAAAGGAGAGAGAAATCCGAATACATTCGAAAATATTCATTAAAACCAGTCATGGATCTTGATGAAAATCCATCGTTACAAGAAGGAGAAGCTCATTGTTTTTGTCATTCTAAATCACCATGTATATGTGCACTTACTAATGTATACAATTTATATAATAATTATTTAATGATTGAATAAAACACATAAATGAAATAAAGTTTTTTATTTGATATAAATTAGGTTTCAAATATTTCTTCAATGATGTCTTGTGGAATAAACTGTTTTACTTCACCCAAATGCTCCTCAAATCCCATTTCCTTTATGGTTTGCAGAAAAGACTTTAAATCAGAAGTATGTAAATATATGTTACAGGCTTCTGCAGCTTTTTCATACTTTCTTTCCATATCCATGCATTCATCATATGTATAAAATCTTTCAAATCCATAGTCGGCTTCATGGGCAGCATCAAATTTTAAGTTACTAAAGTCATGTGATAGATTCTCTATAGCGCTTGTTAGGTTATATGCTACTCGTTGAGATGTATATGCTAACCACATCTTGTATGAGTATGTGAGACTTAAAATAAGTTCAGAGCTTTAAATATTAATTTAGGATAGGAGGTGGGAGGAATAGGAGGTGGGAGGAATAAAAAGGAAAAATATATTTTAAAATTTTATTTTTCACTACAAGTCTTTACAAATTCACTACATGCGAACGTTTCTACATCCTCCACAATGCAATCAGAATAAACGTTTAATAATTCTAAAACACTACAAACATTTAAACTATTTTCCATAGGTGAAATAACATCATATACATTTTTTAACAAATCACCATTTTTTCATAGAGATTCCACTAACTAAAATATTGAAATATTTGGAAAATTCCTGGTTTTTAAGATATCAAAACGATATTTGATTAAATTTGTCATGTTCACTAATTCATTTATGGTATCACCAGCTAGGAATACTTCATTACCAACATCTTGTGTAATCTTAATTATTCTTGCAACACCAATAAACACAAAGTGATTCTCATAACCATTTCCCTTCATGGGTTGCCACCCGGTTAACATAAGAGAGATCAGAAGTATGAAAATATATGTTACAGGCTTCTGCTGCTTTTTCATATTTTCTAGCCATATCCATACATTCCTCATACGTATAAAATCTTTCGAATCCATACTCGGCTTCATGGACAGCATCAAATTTTAAGTTACTAAAGTGTTGTGATAGATTATCTATAGCGCTTGTTAGGTTATATGCTACTCGTTGAGATGTATATGCTAACCACATCTTGTATGAGTATGTGACACTTAAAGTAAGTTCAGAGCTTTAAAAATTAATTTAGGAGGTGGGCGGAATAAAAAGAAAAATATACCTATACATTTTTATTTTCAATACAACTTTTTACAAATTCATTACATACGAATGTTTCTACATCCTCCAGAACACAATCTGAGTAAAAGTTTAATAATTCTAAAACACAGCAAACATTTAAACTATTTTCCATAGGTGAAATAACATTATATACATTTTTCAACAAATCGCCATTTTTCATAGAGATTCCACTAACTAAAATATTGTAATATTTGGAAAATTCCTGGTTTTTTAAGATATCAACACGATATTTGATTAAATTTGCCAAGTTTACTAATTCATTTATGGTATCACCAGCTAGGAATACTTCATTACCTCCAACTTGTGTAATCTTGATAATTCTTGCATCCCCAATAAACACAAAGTGAATCTCATAACCATTTCCCTTCATGGGTTGCCACCCGGTGTTGTTGGAATAAATAAAGCTCATCATAATTCCTTGATTATTTAGGAAGGAGATCCATTGATCTTCATTAAAAGTGACATTTTGATTATATTTGTATCCACAGAGTTTAACAACAGGAATATATTTTCTCTCTAAGGAAAATCCAATGCTGACCCATTTGGATTTGGATTTGTTAATGTAGTAAATTGTTTCATTGACGAGAGCTACATTGCGCTTGTTACTAAACTCTTGTTGGTTTCCTGTTGGTTGATACATTTTCAGATGCTTGCTTGAAATAATGGTTGTAGAACTGTGGGTGAGTGCTTAAATAAGCAAGCGTGGTAGTGGGGATAATAAGCGTGGTAGTGGGGAGTAGTAAGAGTGGTGGGGGGATTTAAACACTAATCTTATAGATTTAAACATCATTTAGCGACTAACCATGAATGAGTGTAAGACAGAACTTTTTATCGACATTCAAGCATATAACAGTTCCTTTGGATACATTCCAAAAGAATTAGCGATTTATGATGGTATTCGTTGCTCAAATTATCTGTTTAAATCACCATTTCAAAAAACTATGTTATCTGCTCTCGATCTCAAAATGGTTAAATGGGGCGAAGAGTATCATGGACTAAAATGGGAATTTGGAAATATAGAACTTAATGAAATTGATAATATTTTAAAGCATGTGTTAGAAGTTTACCAATCGCCCAAAATTGACGTGAAAGGGAATGAAAAAATAAACTTCTTAAAAAAGTTTTTGGATGAAGATTTCATATACGCTATTCCTATTGCCCAAGAACCAAAATTAAATAAATTTAAGAAAATTCCAGAATGTTATTTTCACAAAAATGTGAATCCATGGCATTGTGCATTAGCAAACGTAAAATTGTTATATAATTATAGGTATTGTTATGAATAAAAACCATTATTATATATATGTTTTTATTATTGAATTTTATTTATAATACAAATATACTTTTAATAATATATATCCTATTGAACATAGAAACACTACTAACAATATACTTAATAATACTAGAAACACATTTGAATTACATTCTTCTATACAAGATTTTCTATACAACTGATTCCATTCCTGTGTCACTATTGAAGTTTTATTGAAATAATATAATAAGCATTAAATACGAATTTTTTTAATTTTTCTCAGACCATGCAAATGCATGTCAAAATCAGTTTCATACGGAGAAATGTATTAAAATATGAAGGGTAGAAATGTCGCAAAAATGTCGGTTTTCCTTGCGAGATTTTAGGGTTTCTGAACCGTTTTCGACTTGAAAAATACCGGGCAACGCCTCTATAGACCTTCCCGTGTGGATTTCGGAACATATAATTTGAAGAATTAGTCATTAAATACCAATTTTAACAATTTTTCGATGACGCGGCGAAGCATCGTAGAAAGGCCATTCCATGAGGTAGTATACGGGGTAAATCACAATGACGGGTCTGATTTAAATTTTGCTTAGATTTGTTATTAATTGAGAACGGATTATTCGATTGAAAAGAGTGATGTGGCAATCGAAAGGGGAGGAAGTAAGCTATTTTATTTGAAAATAATTTCGATATTTCGTTGGCATGACGACGAAAAATTTGCTATTTCCGATATTTATTGAGTTAGACAGCTGAAATTTGATATATGGGAAGAATTCGGTCAATCATTCAAAATTATATGTGTAAATTTTGATTCGCATGGTCTCTATAGCAACGATTAAGGATAAAGTTGACAATTTCTAACTCACGTACGGCTGATCTGATTGAAACGAGTGAGGTGGCAATCGAAAGGGAACGAAGTAAGCTACTTTCTTATGTGAAAATAATTTTGACATTTTGTTGCCATGACGACGAACAGTTTGCTATTTCCATTATTTTTTGAGTTTTAGAGTTGAAATTTGATATCTGGGTAGAATTCGGTCAATCATTCAAAAATATTTTTATAAATTTTGATTGCGATGATTACCATAGCAACGATTGAGCATAAAGTTGATCATTTTTAACTCGCGAACGGCTTATCTGATTGAAACCAGTAAAGTGACGATCGAAATGTTAGAAAGTACACTACTTTTTTATGTGAAATTAATTTTGACATTTCGTTGCCGGGACGATGAACAATTTGCTATTTTTGTTATTTATTGAGTTGGAAAGTTGAAAACTGATGGGGATGGGGATGCAAGAATTATCAAGATTACACAAGATGGAGGTAATGAAGTATTCCTAGCTGGTGATACCATAAATGAATTAGTAAACTTGGCAAATTTAATCAAATATCGTGTTGATATCTTAAAAAACCAGGAATTTTCCAAATATTACAATATTTTAGTTAGTGGAATCTCTATGAAAAATGGCGATTTGTTGAAAAATGTATATGATGTTATTTCACCTATGGAAAATAGTTTAAATGTTTGCTGTGTTTTAGAATTATTAAACTTTTACTCAGATTGTGTTCTGGAGGATGTAGAAACATTCGTATGTAATGAATTTGTAAAAAGTTGTATTGAAAATAAAAATGTATAGGTATATTTTGCTTTTTATTCGGCCCACCTCCTAAATTAATTTTTAAAGCTCTGAACTTACTTTAAGTGTCGCATACTCATACAAGATGTGGTTAGCATATACATCTCAACGAGTAGCATATAACCTAACAAGCGCTATAGATAATCTATCACAACACTTTAGTAACTTAAAATTTGATGCTGTCCATGAAGCCGAGTATGGATTCGAAAGATTTTATACGTATGAGGAATGTATGGATATGGCTAGAAAATATGAAAAAGCAGCAGAAGCCTGTAACATATATTTTCATATTTCTGATATCTCTTATGTTAACCGGGTGGCAACCCATGAAGGGAAATGGTTATGAGAATCACTTTGTGTTTATTGGTGTTGCAAGAATAATTAAGATTACACAAGATGTTGGTAATGAAGTATACCTAGCTGGTGATACTATAAATGAATTAGTGAACTTGACAAATTTAATCAAATATCGTTTTGATATCTTAAAAACCAGGAATTTTCCAAATATTTCAATATTTTAGTTAGTGGAATCTCTATGAAAAAATGGTGATTTGTTAAAAAATGTATATGATGTTATTTCACCTATGGAAAATAGTTTAAATGTTTGTAGTGTTTTAGAATTATTAAACGTTTATTCTGATTGCGTTGTGGAGGATGTAGAAACGTTCGCATGTAGTGAATTTGTAAAGACTTGTATTGAAAAATAAAATTTTAAAATATATTTTCCCTTTTTATTCCTCCCACCTCCTATTCCTCCCACCTCCTATCCTAAATTAATATTTAAAGCTCTGAACTTATTTTAAGTCTCACATACTCATACAAGATGTGGTTAGCATATACATCTCAACGAGTAGCATATAACCTAACAAGCGCTATAGAGAATCTATCACATGACTTTAGTAACTTAAAATTTGATGCTGCCCATGAAGCCGAGTATGGATTCGAAAGATTTTATACATATGATGAATGCATGGATATGGAAAGAAAGTATGAAAAAGCTGCAGAAGCCTGTAACATATATTTACATACTTCTGATTTAAAGTATTTTCTGCAAACCATAAAGGAAATGGGATTTGAGGAGCATTTGGGTGAAGTAAAACAGTTTATTCCACAAGACATCATTGAAGAAATATTTGAAACCTAATTTATATCAAATAAAAAACTTTATTTCATTTATGTGTTTTATTCAATCATTAAATAATTATTATATAAATTGTATACATTAGTAAGTGCACATATACATGGTGATTTAGAATGATAAAAACAATGAGCTTCTCCTTCTTGTAACGATGGATTTTCATCAAGTTCCATGACTGGTTTTAATGAATATTTTCGAATGTATTCGGATTTCTCTCTCCTTTTTACTACCTCTCCTATGCCACCTCTCTCTTATGCTACCTCTCTCTTATGCTACCTCTCTCTTATGCTACCTCTCTCTTATGCCACCTCTCCCTACCACTCCTCTCTCTTATGCTACCACTCCTCTCTCTTATGCTACCTCTCTTTTACTAGCTCTCCTCTCCTATGATACCTCTCTCTCGCTTTTACTAGCTCTCTCCTCTCTCTTATGATACATACCTCCCTACCACCTCTCTTTCTTATGTTACTTTCTCGCTCTCTCCCTATGCTACTTCTTGCATACAAGCTGCCGTTTTACCATTTGTTTCAAACATTACATAGTTCTAACGTATAAAAAAGAATGTACAAAAAGGTATAAAATGTCTATTTTTTCTGAATTTGGTTTCAGATTTTTCCAATTTATCTTTATAATATTGTTTATTACCTATACCAAATTTAAATTAGATTTATCAGCCACATCGCCAGCTAAAAGCTTGGTTTTTCTCTTCCGAGCCAGAAAACTATTTCTTCCATGCCTAATTACACACTCTTTATGTTTCCCAACTAATACCTCCAAATGAGAGCCATTCGACTTATCATTAACTCAGTCCTCCCAAGGAAACTCTCTTATTTATTTTCTATCGATACTTGCACGGATTTAATTTAATTGTTTATAATAGAACAACAAAAGGCGTGTTACGTATGCAAGGACCTCCAGATTATGGATCAAAATTGTCTGCAGACGTTTTTCCCTGCCCCATCCCAATCTTCAATCCTTTAAATCCTGTGTCAATAGATCACATTTTCCTTCTCTCTTCAGACTCCCACCACACATTAGTACTTAGGCTTGAAGTTTTCGTGGACTGTCTCAGATAAAAAAGCCAAGTGTTTCACCTTTATTTGTGAAAAGACAATATTTTGATGTGGAATAAATAATGCATTTTTGAGCTTTTTCTAAGACCGATATCTTTCAAAAATCTTGCTCTTGATGGTAGTTTTCGACTGAACAAAATCCTGGCAACGCATAACTGGTCAACTAGAACACCTTACTTTAAACCAATACTAAATCTAAACTTTCCTAGTGAATCTGAACGTTTATGTCGACAACACCAAAAAAGTATTAATCCAGTACACTTTGACGCTAAGAAATGAAACATCCTTTGAAGCTATTTTTAATAAATTTGATCTTAGATCGGTACACTTAATTGTAGCAGCTCGAAAAGGTGGATTAAAACTTTGTTCTTTAACTTGATGCATCCCAGAATAATATAATGACAACTTGTGTTACTATCTTTATTTAACCCATCAGTGTACATCTTACCTAGTAAAAACATTATTGAATTCACAACTAAAACTATTAATAAAACTCAATTCCAAGTTGCTCCAGTTCTCTTAAAATACTCATAATTTCAGGTGTATTAATGCCATCCGTATTATTCTCTTCCAAACATCGAAATTGGTCTATCATGTCATTGACATCTGTGTACTCTAGGATAGGACTCTCCGTCTAACTTCCTGAAGCCCTCCTCCCCATTTTTCTACTTCGTAGTTCCCATCTTCGATTAATTTTCTCCTTTGGATTTCGTTTTGAAATTTTAAAAATTTTAAATATTTCGTATTTTTCTTTTTAGCCACTATATTATTCAATTCTTTATAAGTGCTTCGGGGAGGAAATAGCTTTTTAATAATATTTACATAAAGTTTCTTTTGTGGGCATTTGTTAGAACTAAAATGTTTCTATATTGTAAGAGGTCGTTATCGGTGTACTCTACAGGGTGTTCCTCAGTCAGGAGATTTAGGAGGCCATCTGTAAACTTAAACTCTTTCTCACTAATAATTAGAGTATTTCCTTTAAAAACAGCTGGCACATTTCCAAGAAACCAACTAGAGCACACCTCCCGAAAACCAAACACGTTTTTATTTGACATTTCCATCAACTTTAAAGTTATTTTGCTGATAGCCATCTTATCTCTTTAACATCTAACTTGATAATGAAGCTTTCTTAGTGATAGTAGGATATTTATTAACACGTAATGGCGTCGTAAAATAGACGTAACATAGACGTAACATAGACGTAACATAGACGTAAGAGAGACGTAACATAAACGTAAAATGGTATATGGCCTGTTTTTACCTGGTTTTCAGCTGGTTTTAGCTGTTTTAGCTGGTTTTTACCTGTTTTTAGCTGTTTTTAGGAAGAGTCCTTTCTATCAGTTAAAAAAATTGAATATTTCTTAACGAGGGAGAAAACACAATTTACACTCGTGTAGCATCATCCCGAGCCGAAGGCGAGAGATGATCGAACGCCACACTCGTGTGGCATCATCCCGAGCCGAAGGCGAGGCCTGATCGAACGCCACACTCGTGTGGCATCATGCCACACGAGTGTAAATTGTGTTTTCTCCCTCGTTAAGAAATATTCTATTTTTTTAACTGATAGAAAGGACTCTTCCTAAAAACAGCTGAAAACAGGTAAAAACCAGCTAAAACAGCTAAAACCAGCTGAAAACCAGGTAAAAACAGGCCATATACCATTTTACGTTTATGTTACGTCTCTGTTACGTCTATGTTACGTCTATGTTACGTCTATGTTACGTCTATTTTACCACGCCATTACGTGTTAATAAATATCCTACTATCACTAAGAAAGCTTCATTATCAAGTTAGATGTTAAAGTGATAAGATGGTTATCAGCAAAATAACTTTAAAGTTGATGGAAATGTCAAATAAAAACGTGTTTGGTTTTCGGGAGGTGTGCTCTAGTTGGTTTCTTGGAAATGTGCCAGCTGTTTTTAAAGGAAATACTCTAATTATTAGTGAGAAAGAGTTTAAGTTAACAGATGGCCTCCTAAATCTCCTGACTGAGGAACACCCTGTAGAGTACACCGATAACGACCTCTTACAATATAGAAACATTTTAGTTCAAACAAATGCCCACAAAAGAAACTTTAAACGGTGTGAACGCATTAGTTCATCGTCTGGTTGGAAGTATGTAAATATTATTAAAAAGCTATTTCCTCCCCGAAGCACTTATAAAGAATTGAATAATATAGTGGCTAAAAAGAAAAATACGAAATATTTAAAATTTTTAAAATTTCAAAACGAAATCCAAAGGAGAAAATTAATCGAAGACACTAGCGATGGGAACTACGAAGTAGAAAAATGGGGAGGAGGGCTTCAGGAAGTTAGACGGAGAGTCCTATCCTAGAGTACACAGATGTCAATGACATGATAGACCAATTTCGATGTTTGGAAGAGAATAATACGGATGGCATTAATACACCTGAAATTATGAGTATTTTAAGAGAACTGGAGCAACTTGGAATTGAGTTTTATTAATAGTTTTAGTTGTGAATTCAATAATGTTTTTACTAGGTAAGATGTACGCTGATGGGTTAAATAAAGATAGTAACACAAGTTGTCATTATATTATTCTGGGATGCATCAAGTTAAAGAACAAAGTTTTAATCCACCTTTTCGAGCTGCTACAATTAAGTGTATCGATCTAAGATCAAATTTATTAAAAATAGCTTCAAAGGATGTTTCATTTCTTAGCGCCAAAGTGTACTGGATTAATACTTTTTCGGTGTTGTCGACATAAACGTTCAGATTCACTAGGAAAGTTTAGATTTAGTATTGGTTTAAAGTAAGGTGTTCTAGTTGACCAGTTATGCGTTGTCAGGATTTTGTTCAGTCGAAAACTACCATCAAGAGCAAGATTTTTGAAAGATATCGGTCTTAGAAAAAGCTCAAAAATGCATTATTTATTCCACATCAAAATATTGTCTTTTCACAAATAAAGGTGAAACACTTGGCTTTTTTATCTGAGACAGTCCACGAAAACTTCAAGCCTAAGTACTAATGTGTCGTGGGAGTCTGAAGAGAGAAGGAAAATGTGATCTATTGACACAGGATTTAAAGGATTGAAGATTGGGATGGGGCAGGGAAAAACGTCTGCAGACAATTTTGATCCATAATCTGGAGGTCCTTGCATACGTAACACGCCTTTTGTTGTTCGATTATATACAATTAAGGATGATAATTATAGCGGTGAGGTCTTCAAAGCAAAATCCGTGCAAGTATCGATAGAAAATAAATAAGAGAGTTTCCTTGGGAGGACTGAGTTAATGATAAGTCGAATGGCTCTCATTTGGAGGTATTAGTTGGGAAACATAAAGAGTGTGTAATTAGGCATGGAAGAAATAGTTTTCTGGCTCGGAAGAGAAAAACCAAGCTTTTAGCTGGCGATGTGGCTGATAAATCTAATTTAAATTTGGTATAGGTAATAAACAATATTATAAAGATAAATTGGAAAAATCTGAAACCAAATTCAGAAAAAATAGACATTTTATACCTTTTTGTACATTCTTTTTTATACGTTAGAACTATGTAATGTTTGAAACAAATGGTAAAACGGCAGCTTGTATGCAAGAAGTAGCATAGGGAGAGAGCGAGAAAGTAACATAAGAAAGAGAGGTGGTAGGGAGGTATGTATCATAAGAGAGAGGAGAGAGCTAGTAAAAGCGAGAGAGAGGTATCATAGGAGAGGAGAGCTAGTAAAAGAGAGGTAGCATAAGAGAGAGGAGTGGTAGCATAAGAGAGAGGAGTGGTAGGGAGAGGTGGCATAAGAGAGAGGTAGCATAAGAGAGAGGTGGCATAGGAGAGGTAGTAAAAAGGAGAGAGAAATCCGAATACATTCGAAAATATTCATTAAAACCAGTCATGGATCTTGATGAAAATCCATCGTTACAAGAAGGAGAAGCTCATTGTTTTTGTCATTCTAAATCACCATGTATATGTGCACTTACTAATGTATACAATTTATATAATAATTATTTAATGATTGAATAAAACACATAAATGAAATAAAGTTTTTTATTTGATATAAATTAGGTTTCAAATATTTCTTCAATGATGTCTTGTGGAATAAACTGTTTTACTTCACCCAAATGCTCCTCAAATCCCATTTCCTTTATGGTTTACAGAAAAGACTTTAAATCAGAAGTATGTAAATATATGTTACAGGCTTCTGCAGCTTTTTCATACTTTCTTTCCATATCCATGCATTCATCATATGTATAAAATCTTTCAAATCCATAGTCGGCTTCATGGGCAGCATCAAATTTTAAGTTACTAAAGTCATGTGATAGATTCTCTATAGCGCTTGTTAGGTTATATGCTACTCGTTGAGATGTATATGCTAACCACATCTTGTATGAGTATGTGAGACTTAAAATAAGTTCAGAGCTTTAAATATTAATTTAGGATAGGAGGTGGGAGGAATAGGAGGTGGGAGGAATAAAAAGGAAAAATATATTTTAAAATTTTATTTTTCACTACAAGTCTTTACAAATTCACTACATGCGAACGTTTCTACATCCTCCACAATGCAATCAGAATAAACGTTTAATAATTCTAAAACACTACAAACATTTAAACTATTTTCCATAGGTGAAATAACATCATATACATTTTTTAACAAATCACCATTTTTTCATAGAGATTCCACTAACTAAAATATTGAAATATTTGGAAAATTCCTGGTTTTTAAGATATCAAAACGATATTTGATTAAATTTGTCATGTTCACTAATTCATTTATGGTATCACCAGCTAGGAATACTTCATTACCAACATCTTGTGTAATCTTAATTATTCTTGCAACACCAATAAACACAAAGTGATTCTCATAACCATTTCCCTTCATGGGTTGCCACCCGGTTAACATAAGAGAGATCAGAAGTATGAAAATATATGTTACAGGCTTCTGCTGCTTTTTCATATTTTCTAGCCATATCCATACATTCCTCATACGTATAAAATCTTTCGAATCCATACTCGGCTTCATGGACAGCATCAAATTTTAAGTTACTAAAGTGTTGTGATAGATTATCTATAGCGCTTGTTAGGTTATATGCTACTCGTTGAGATGTATATGCTAACCACATCTTGTATGAGTATGTGACACTTAAAGTAAGTTCAGAGCTTTAAAAATTAATTTAGGAGGTGGGCGGAATAAAAAGAAAAATATACCTATACATTTTTATTTTCAATACAACTTTTTACAAATTCATTACATACGAATGTTTCTACATCCTCCAGAACACAATCTGAGTAAAAGTTTAATAATTCTAAAACACAGCAAACATTTAAACTATTTTCCATAGGTGAAATAACATTATATACATTTTTCAACAAATCGCCATTTTTCATAGAGATTCCACTAACTAAAATATTGTAATATTTGGAAAATTCCTGGTTTTTTAAGATATCAACACGATATTTGATTAAATTTGCCAAGTTTACTAATTCATTTATGGTATCACCAGCTAGGAATACTTCATTACCTCCATCTTGTGTAATCTTGATAATTCTTGCATCCCCAATAAACACAAAGTGAATCTCATAACCATTTCCCTTCATGGGTTGCCACCCGGTGTTGTTGGAATAAATAAAGCTCATCATAATTCCTTGATTATTTAGGAAGGAGATCCATTGATCTTCATTAAAAGTGACATTTTGATTATATTTGTATCCACAGAGTTTAACAACAGGAATATATTTTCTCTCTAAGGAAAATCCAATGCTGACCCATTTGGATTTGGATTTGTTAATGTAGTAAATTGTTTCATTGACGAGAGCTACATTGCGCTTGTTACTAAACTCTTGTTGGTTTCCTGTTGGTTGATACATTTTCAGATGCTTGCTTGAAATAATGGTTGTAGAACTGTGGGTGAGTGCTTAAATAAGCAAGCGTGGTAGTGGGGATAATAAGCGTGGTAGTGGGGAGTAGTAAGAGTGGTGGGGGGATTTAAACACTAATCTTATAGATTTAAACATCATTTAGCGACTAACCATGAATGAGTGTAAGACAGAACTTTTTATCGACATTCAAGCATATAACAGTTCCTTTGGATACATTCCAAAAGAATTAGCGATTTATGATGGTATTCGTTGCTCAAATTATCTGTTTAAATCACCATTTCAAAAAACTATGTTATCTGCTCTCGATCTCAAAATGGTTAAATGGGGCGAAGAGTATCATGGACTAAAATGGGAATTTGGAAATATAGAACTTAATGAAATTGATAATATTTTAAAGCATGTGTTAGAAGTTTACCAATCGCCCAAAATTGACGTGAAAGGGAATGAAAAAATAAACTTCTTAAAAAAGTTTTTGGATGAAGATTTCATATACGCTATTCCTATTGCCCAAGAACCAAAATTAAATAAATTTAAGAAAATTCCAGAATGTTATTTTCACAAAAATGTGAATCCATGGCATTGTGCATTAGCAAACGTAAAATTGTTATATAATTATAGGTATTGTTATGAATAAAAACCATTATTATATATATGTTTTTATTATTGAATTTTATTTATAATACAAATATACTTTTAATAATATATATCCTATTGAACATAGAAACACTACTAACAATATACTTAATAATACTAGACACACATTTGAATTACATTCTTCTATACAAGATTTTCTATACAACTGATTCCATTCCTGTGTCACTATTGAAGTTTTATTGAAATAATATAATAAGCATTAAATACGAATTTTTTTAATTTTTCTCAGACCATGCAAATGCATGTCAAAATCAGTTTCATACGGAGAAATGTATTAAAATATGAAGGGTAGAAATGTCGCAAAAATGTCGGTTTTCCTTGCGAGATTTTAGGGTTTCTGAACCGTTTTCGACTTGAAAAATACCGGGCAACGCCTCTATAGACCTTCCCGTGTGGATTTCGGAACATATAATTTGAAGAATTAGTCATTAAATACCAATTTTAACAATTTTTCGATGACGCGGCGAAGCATCGTAGAAAGGCCATTCCATGAGGTAGTATACGGGGTAAATCACAATGACGGGTCTGATTTAAATTTTGCTTAGATTTGTTATTAATTGAGAACGGATTATTCGATTGAAAAGAGTGATGTGGCAATCGAAAGGGGAGGAAGTAAGCTATTTTATTTGAAAATAATTTCGATATTTCGTTGGCATGACGACGAAAAATTTGCTATTTCCGATATTTATTGAGTTAGACAGCTGAAATTTGATATATGGGAAGAATTCGGTCAATCATTCAAAATTATATGTGTAAATTTTGATTCGCATGGTCTCTATAGCAACGATTAAGGATAAAGTTGACAATTTCTAACTCACGTACGGCTGATCTGATTGAAACGAGTGAGGTGGCAATCGAAAGGGAACGAAGTAAGCTACTTTTTTATGTGAAAATAATTTTGACATTTTGTTGCCATGACGACGAACAGTTTGCTATTTCCATTATTTTTTGAGTTTTAGAGTTGAAATTTGATATCTGGGTAGAATTCGGTCAATCATTCAAAAATATTTTTATAAATTTTGATTCCGATGATTACCATAGCAACGATTGAGCATAAAGTTGATCATTTTTAACTCGCGAACGGCTTATCTGATTGAAACCAGTAAAGTGACGATCGAAATGTTAGAAAGTACACTACTTTTTTATGTGAAATTAATTTTGACATTTCGTTGCCGGGACGATGAACAATTTGCTATTTTTGTTATTTATTGAGTTGGAAAGTTGAAAACTGATGGGGATGGGGATGCAAGAATTATCAAGATTACACAAGATGGAGGTAATGAAGTATTCCTAGCTGGTGATACCATAAATGAATTAGTAAACTTGGCAAATTTAATCAAATATCGTGTTGATATCTTAAAAAACCAGGAATTTTCCAAATATTACAATATTTTAGTTAGTGGAATCTCTATGAAAAATGGCGATTTGTTGAAAAATGTATATGATGTTATTTCACCTATGGAAAATAGTTTAAATGTTTGCTGTGTTTTAGAATTATTAAACTTTTACTCAGATTGTGTTCTGGAGGATGTAGAAACATTCGTATGTAATGAATTTGTAAAAAGTTGTATTGAAAATAAAAATGTATAGGTATATTTTGCTTTTTATTCGGCCCACCTCCTAAATTAATTTTTAAAGCTCTGAACTTACTTTAAGTGTCGCATACTCATACAAGATGTGGTTAGCATATACATCTCAACGAGTAGCATATAACCTAACAAGCGCTATAGATAATCTATCACAACACTTTAGTAACTTAAAATTTGATGCTGTCCATGAAGCCGAGTATGGATTCGAAAGATTTTATACGTATGAGGAATGTATGGATATGGCTAGAAAATATGAAAAAGCAGCAGAAGCCTGTAACATATATTTTCATATTTCTGATATCTCTTATGTTAACCGGGTGGCAACCCATGAAGGGAAATGGTTATGAGAATCACTTTGTGTTTATTGGTGTTGCAAGAATAATTAAGATTACACAAGATGTTGGTAATGAAGTATACCTAGCTGGTGATACTATAAATGAATTAGTGAACTTGACAAATTTAATCAAATATCGTTTTGATATCTTAAAAACCAGGAATTTTCCAAATATTTCAATATTTTAGTTAGTGGAATCTCTATGAAAAAATGGTGATTTGTTAAAAAATGTATATGATGTTATTTCACCTATGGAAAATAGTTTAAATGTTTGTAGTGTTTTAGAATTATTAAACGTTTATTCTGATTGCGTTGTGGAGGATGTAGAAACGTTCGCATGTAGTGAATTTGTAAAGACTTGTATTGAAAAATAAAATTTTAAAATATATTTTCCCTTTTTATTCCTCCCACCTCCTATTCCTCCCACCTCCTATCCTAAATTAATATTTAAAGCTCTGAACTTATTTTAAGTCTCACATACTCATACAAGATGTGGTTAGCATATACATCTCAACGAGTAGCATATAACCTAACAAGCGCTATAGAGAATCTATCACATGACTTTAGTAACTTAAAATTTGATGCTGCCCATGAAGCCGAGTATGGATTCGAAAGATTTTATACATATGATGAATGCATGGATATGGAAAGAAAGTATGAAAAAGCTGCAGAAGCCTGTAACATATATTTACATACTTCTGATTTAAAGTCTTTTCTGCAAACCATAAAGGAAATGGGATTTGAGGAGCATTTGGGTGAAGTAAAACAGTTTATTCCACAAGACATCATTGAAGAAATATTTGAAACCTAATTTATATCAAATAAAAAACTTTATTTCATTTATGTGTTTTATTCAATCATTAAATAATTATTATATAAATTGTATACATTAGTAAGTGCACATATACATGGTGATTTAGAATGATGAAAACAATGAGCTTCTCCTTCTTGTAACGATGGATTTTCATCAAGTTCCATGACTGGTTTTAATGAATATTTTCGAATGTATTCGGATTTCTCTCTCCTTTTTACTACCTCTCCTATGCCACCTCTCTCTTATGCTACCTCTCTCTTATGCTACCTCTCTCTTATGCTACCTCTCTCTTATGCCACCTCTCCCTACCACTCCTCTCTCTTATGCTACCACTCCTCTCTCTTATGCTACCTCTCTTTTACTAGCTCTCCTCTCCTATGATACCTCTCTCTCGCTTTTACTAGCTCTCTCCTCTCTCTTATGATACATACCTCCCTACCACCTCTCTTTCTTATGTTACTTTCTCGCTCTCTCCCTATGCTACTTCTTGCATACAAGCTGCCGTTTTACCATTTGTTTCAAACATTACATAGTTCTAACGTATAAAAAAGAATGTACAAAAAGGTATAAAATGTCTATTTTTTCTGAATTTGGTTTCAGATTTTTCCAATTTATCTTTATAATATTGTTTATTACCTATACCAAATTTAAATTAGATTTATCAGCCACATCGCCAGCTAAAAGCTTGGTTTTTCTCTTCCGAGCCAGAAAACTATTTCTTCCATGCCTAATTACACACTCTTTATATTTCCCAACTAATACCTCCAAATGAGAGCCATTCGACTTATCATTAACTCAGTCCTCCCAAGGAAACTCTCTTATTTATTTTCTATCGATACTTGCACGGATTTAATTTAATTGTTTATAATAGAACAACAAAAGGCGTGTTACGTATGCAAGGACCTCCAGATTATGGATCAAAATTGTCTGCAGACGTTTTTCCCTGCCCCATCCCAATCTTCAATCCTTTAAATCCTGTGTCAATAGATCACATTTTCCTTCTCTCTTCAGACTCCCACCACACATTAGTACTTAGGCTTGAAGTTTTCGTGGACTGTCTCAGATAAAAAAGCCAAGTGTTTCACCTTTATTTGTGAAAAGACAATATTTTGATGTGGAATAAATAATGCATTTTTGAGCTTTTTCTAAGACCGATATCTTTCAAAAATCTTGCTCTTGATGGTAGTTTTCGACTGAACAAAATCCTGGCAACGCATAACTGGTCAACTAGAACACCTTACTTTAAACCAATACTAAATCTAAACTTTCCTAGTGAATCTGAACGTTTATGTCGACAACACCAAAAAAGTATTAATCCAGTACACTTTGACGCTAAGAAATGAAACATCCTTTGAAGCTATTTTTAATAAATTTGATCTTAGATCGGTACACTTAATTGTAGCAGCTCGAAAAGGTGGATTAAAACTTTGTTCTTTAACTTGATGCATCCCAGAATAATATAATGACAACTTGTGTTACTATCTTTATTTAACCCATCAGTGTACATCTTACCTAGTAAAAACATTATTGAATTCACAACTAAAACTATTAATAAAACTCAATTCCAAGTTGCTCCAGTTCTCTTAAAATACTCATAATTTCAGGTGTATTAATGCCATCCGTATTATTCTCTTCCAAACATCGAAATTGGTCTATCATGTCATTGACATCTGTGTACTCTAGGATAGGACTCTCCGTCTAACTTCCTGAAGCCCTCCTCCCCATTTTTCTACTTCGTAGTTCCCATCTTCGATTAATTTTCTCCTTTGGATTTCGTTTTGAAATTTTAAAAATTTTAAATATTTCGTATTTTTCTTTTTAGCCACTATATTATTCAATTCTTTATAAGTGCTTCGGGGAGGAAATAGCTTTTTAATAATATTTACATAAAGTTTCTTTTGTGGGCATTTGTTAGAACTAAAATGTTTCTATATTGTAAGAGGTCGTTATCGGTGTACTCTACAGGGTGTTCCTCAGTCAGGAGATTTAGGAGGCCATCTGTAAACTTAAACTCTTTCTCACTAATAATTAGAGTATTTCCTTTAAAAACAGCTGGCACATTTCCAAGAAACCAACTAGAGCACACCTCCCGAAAACCAAACACGTTTTTATTTGACATTTCCATCAACTTTAAAGTTATTTTGCTGATAGCCATCTTATCTCTTTAACATCTAACTTGATAATGAAGCTTTCTTAGTGATAGTAGGATATTTATTAACACGTAATGGCGTCGTAAAATAGACGTAACATAGACGTAACATAGACGTAACATAGACGTAAGAGAGACGTAACATAAACGTAAAATGGTATATGGCCTGTTTTTACCTGGTTTTCAGCTGGTTTTAGCTGTTTTAGCTGGTTTTTACCTGTTTTTAGCTGTTTTTAGGAAGAGTCCTTTCTATCAGTTAAAAAAATTGAATATTTCTTAACGAGGGAGAAAACACAATTTACACTCGTGTAGCATCATCCCGAGCCGAAGGCGAGAGATGATCGAACGCCACACTCGTGTGGCATCATCCCGAGCCGAAGGCGAGGCCTGATCGAACGCCACACTCGTGTGGCATCATGCCACACGAGTGTAAATTGTGTTTTCTCCCTCGTTAAGAAATATTCTATTTTTTTAACTGATAGAAAGGACTCTTCCTAAAAACAGCTGAAAACAGGTAAAAACCAGCTAAAACAGCTAAAACCAGCTGAAAACCAGGTAAAAACAGGCCATATACCATTTTACGTTTATGTTACGTCTCTGTTACGTCTATGTTACGTCTATGTTACGTCTATGTTACGTCTATTTTACCACGCCATTACGTGTTAATAAATATCCTACTATCACTAAGAAAGCTTCATTATCAAGTTAGATGTTAAAGTGATAAGATGGTTATCAGCAAAATAACTTTAAAGTTGATGGAAATGTCAAATAAAAACGTGTTTGGTTTTCGGGAGGTGTGCTCTAGTTGGTTTCTTGGAAATGTGCCAGCTGTTTTTAAAGGAAATACTCTAATTATTAGTGAGAAAGAGTTTAAGTTAACAGATGGCCTCCTAAATCTCCTGACTGAGGAACACCCTGTAGAGTACACCGATAACGACCTCTTACAATATAGAAACATTTTAGTTCAAACAAATGCCCACAAAAGAAACTTTAAACGGTGTGAACGCATTAGTTCATCGTCTGGTTGGAAGTATGTAAATATTATTAAAAAGCTATTTCCTCCCCGAAGCACTTATAAAGAATTGAATAATATAGTGGCTAAAAAGAAAAATACGAAATATTTAAAATTTTTAAAATTTCAAAACGAAATCCAAAGGAGAAAATTAATCGAAGACACTAGCGATGGGAACTACGAAGTAGAAAAATGGGGAGGAGGGCTTCAGGAAGTTAGACGGAGAGTCCTATCCTAGAGTACACAGATGTCAATGACATGATAGACCAATTTCGATGTTTGGAAGAGAATAATACGGATGGCATTAATACACCTGAAATTATGAGTATTTTAAGAGAACTGGAGCAACTTGGAATTGAGTTTTATTAATAGTTTTAGTTGTGAATTCAATAATGTTTTTACTAGGTAAGATGTACGCTGATGGGTTAAATAAAGATAGTAACACAAGTTGTCATTATATTATTCTGGGATGCATCAAGTTAAAGAACAAAGTTTTAATCCACCTTTTCGAGCTGCTACAATTAAGTGTATCGATCTAAGATCAAATTTATTAAAAATAGCTTCAAAGGATGTTTCATTTCTTAGCGCCAAAGTGTACTGGATTAATACTTTTTCGGTGTTGTCGACATAAACGTTCAGATTCACTAGGAAAGTTTAGATTTAGTATTGGTTTAAAGTAAGGTGTTCTAGTTGACCAGTTATGCGTTGTCAGGATTTTGTTCAGTCGAAAACTACCATCAAGAGCAAGATTTTTGAAAGATATCGGTCTTAGAAAAAGCTCAAAAATGCATTATTTATTCCACATCAAAATATTGTCTTTTCACAAATAAAGGTGAAACACTTGGCTTTTTTATCTGAGACAGTCCACGAAAACTTCAAGCCTAAGTACTAATGTGTCGTGGGAGTCTGAAGAGAGAAGGAAAATGTGATCTATTGACACAGGATTTAAAGGATTGAAGATTGGGATGGGGCAGGGAAAAACGTCTGCAGACAATTTTGATCCATAATCTGGAGGTCCTTGCATACGTAACACGCCTTTTGTTGTTCTATTATATACAATTAAGGATGATAATTATAGCGGTGAGGTCTTCAAAGCAAAATCCGTGCAAGTATCGATAGAAAATAAATAAGAGAGTTTCCTTGGGAGGACTGAGTTAATGATAAGTCGAATGGCTCTCATTTGGAGGTATTAGTTGGGAAACATAAAGAGTGTGTAATTAGGCATGGAAGAAATAGTTTTCTGGCTCGGAAGAGAAAAACCAAGCTTTTAGCTGGCGATGTGGCTGATAAATCTAATTTAAATTTGGTATAGGTAATAAACAATATTATAAAGATAAATTGGAAAAATCTGAAACCAAATTCAGAAAAAATAGACATTTTATACCTTTTTGTACATTCTTTTTTATACGTTAGAACTATGTAATGTTTGAAACAAATGGTAAAACGGCAGCTTGTATGCAAGAAGTAGCATAGGGAGAGAGCGAGAAAGTAACATAAGAAAGAGAGGTGGTAGGGAGGTATGTATCATAAGAGAGAGGAGAGAGCTAGTAAAAGCGAGAGAGAGGTATCATAGGAGAGGAGAGCTAGTAAAAGAGAGGTAGCATAAGAGAGAGGAGTGGTAGCATAAGAGAGAGGAGTGGTAGGGAGAGGTGGCATAAGAGAGAGGTAGCAATAATATAATCTTAACTTATACTGTACAATGGTAGATATGTTTTTTATTATTGAATTTTATTTATAATACAAATATACTTTGAATAATATCATATCTATTGAACATAGAAACACTACTAACAATATACTTAATAATATACTTTTAAGTGCACTTTTATGTAGGTTTGAACGTAAATGCGCAGCAAGTTTATTTTTTATATACCAAGTATGACAATCTTTACATCGCGATAAAGTAAGTTTAGGTAATGGGGGTCTGTCTTCTACTATGGATCTTTTCAACGGTATATCACATAACTGGGTATTGGTTTTTCGTTTTTCCCGAGAACAGGATGGTATACAAGGACATGCTTCTCGTTTATGTCTATGCACGTTCGATTGATGAGTAAAACTCTTGTTGCATTCACTGCATGAAAACATGATGGGAACTAAACAAAAACGCACGGGAAACTTACACTTATTCTTCCGCAATCAGATTTCTTCCTCTCATTACGGTAAACCATTCATATAAATCTAAACCTAAACTTATATGGTCATTAAAATGTTTTGATTTTATAGATCCTGCAAGAACATTGTTACATAACGCTATACCTTCCTCAAGCAACGTAAAGAGTTCTTCATCACTACAGTCTAATTCTAAAAGTTCATAGCGCGTGTCCACAAAACACCTTTTAAAATTTTTTACTTTTATTTGATGTTTATGTTTTAAAATCTTCAAGTAGAATAATTGTAGGGAAATTACTCTACTCCTCCTAATTTACATAAATTTAAATATTAAAATTAATGAGTTTTACTCCATATATTATAATTAATTAGTTTTAGTCCATATATTAAAATAATATTTTTTTTTTACCTCCGCCTCTGAACTGAGAGACCCAATTAGCATATCATAATTAGTTTAACTCCCTATAATTAGTTTACCTCATAATTTTACTCCATGTAAAATTTTACCTCCGCAAGACATTGATTGGTCACATACACAATTAAAAAAAACAAGGTTAAATCCCACTCTAACCATCAAAGTAGAGGGACAGGAGATGTATAAGTTGTGCATAGAGGTGATACTTTAATTTAGTTTTAGTTTTCAGTAAGGTTAAAATGTCTGTGAATGAAGAAGTGTTGCAAGAAGTTCAACGAATAGAAAAAGAGTTTATTAATAAAAGTATTTGGTATCAAAGATTTGCTTTAGAAAGTAAACCAGAATGGACTCGTTTTTACACTGATACGGTGGAATATTTTGAAAAGGGTATAGATATTTGTCGTGATTTTTATGAAAATGAAGATCTTCTACAGTTAATAAGAAATTTTTCAAATAATGGATTTTCTAGGAAGGTGCTTACTTTCAAAAAATATATCTCAGATAGTGAATCGGAGGTGTTCAATTTAATAAAGGAAGCTGAGAAAGAATGTGACGAACTTTGGTTTTAGTGATTTTGTGATTTTTGGTGAAGTGTAAATATGGAGACTTTAGTCAGTGAAATGTATGAAGATCTTATTATGTCAGAAGCATGTTCGAAATATTATGCACTTGGAGCTGAAGAGGATACGGAAGCGCAAGATGTAATATTATACATAAAATATATGGAACATGCATCAATATGTCAAGAAGCAGCGCAAGCTTGTTTAGACTTTTTAAAGACAAAGGATTTTGTAAAGTTAGTGATTAAATTTTATCGGTTAGAATTATATGACAACATTTCTGTATTAAAAAATAAATATGAACAATAATATTTTTATTGATTTGTGGAAATAATGTATTTAATGTTAGTTTCTTTTAAATGAAAATGGGGTTGTTTAAGAGGTTATTATACTTGTAATCACTTGTATGTATTAGAATTACCATATGGAGAAATGAAACAGTAATATATTTAATCAGTCTTTTTATTCATTCATAAAAAAATTATCATACATATACAGTACATTTGAAAGTGCACACATAGACGGCGACTTAATATGGAAAAAGCATTTAGGTGTTGATGGATGTAGAATTGGTTGTTCATCTACTTCAATTATAGGTTTCTTACAATATTTTCTAATATAGTTAGCCTTTTCACTTCCTTTAACATAAACAAATTTGGCCTCTTCGGTCATTTTTTGAACAATATTGGAAAAATAGTGGAATGGGGTATATCCAACATTCCAATTGATGCAGTGATGATTCTTCATTAACCATGTAGCTTGCTTGTGTAAATCAGGGGAAAGAAAACTTAATGGATAGGGTTGTTTAAAGACATAATGACTAATTCTGCTTCCATCATACGTAGCCAGTTCTTTGGGAATAAAGTTGTTTCGCTCATCCTTAAATCCTTGTATATCCAAAACTAGTCGCATATTTTTAGCAACGAAAATTGCTGGCAGATATATTTTTTTAGAGAGTATTCTCTTATTTGTTTTTTTAGAATTTTTATTTTTTTAATAAAAATTTCAATATGTATCATTTGAGATGAAGTCATTGGTGTATCACCTTTGAATACATAATTATTACTAGAACTATAGAATGATGTGATTGAAATAAATTTAGTCTATAAACTGGAGTGGGGATAATTATTATAGTTGTTTTACTATTTTAGTTAGTGGATTATAAGTAAATACTTTATCGTGAATTATTAGACAATATGCTGATGTTTTTGCTGGAACTGTTTCTTTTGTCTCAAACTCAATTCTCATTGTTACTGGACCGGTCTGAAGTAAGTCTCTTTGATGGGAACAGTTAATATAAACTATAGGTGCGTTGTCTTTAAAATCTTTTGGACTGAAGATTGGTTCTACCGGTTGGTTATAATACATTTGACGAAATTCGGAAAACATTTCATATAATGTTGCAAATTTATTATTTGTAAAATCTAACTGAAGATCGTTGTAAGGATATCTTTCAGAATTTAAATAAACATTTATATTTCTTATTTCACAATGATCAAATTTACTCATATCCATTTTAAGGTTGTTACGTTTATCTTTTTGAAAAGCGATTAAAACATGGCGTGGCGTCTCAACTTTTGTAGAAGTTTTAACAGGCCAGTTGTGCCTCGTGGTTTCTAATAATTCAGGATATTCAACTAATTCCCAACTACGGAAAGTAATAATAATATCACTGTTCCTGTCAACAATTTTGGTAAGTGCTAATTCTTGTGGAATGCCTACAGTAAGATGGGGAACTCGCCAACAAAGTTTTGTTAATGTGATTTTTGGTTTTTCATTATCGCTCGTTGATATTAACGCGTTCGAATCATTATTACTCCTTATCAAAATTAATTCTTGTTGTGAATTTAAAATAATTTTATTATAATCTTCAAAAAATCCAGAATATATTTTTAGAGGAATACACAGAGAAACATTTCTTTGTTCATCAGTCATAATCTTGTCCCCTTTTTTAGATTTCGGATACCAACCACCATTTTGAAGTTTTACACTTTCATTTTCATTAAATGATGCATAACCTTTTAATGTAGAAGTTATTCCAATATCCCGTACAGAATCAATAGTAACTCCATTTAAAACATATCTCAGTTCCTTGAATAAAAATGCTGGTGCATTATTAATTAATAAGGTATTTTTTAATGGTTCATTATTTTCATTTAAGACTTTTAGTTCTAAGTATAATTCACTTTTACAGGGTAAAGGATATTTTCCTGTTTGTTGCAAAGAAATTCTTATTTCATCATTTGGTCCTAGTTTATTTGGATTAAATGGATCGAAAGAAAGTAATTCCCAACTCATTATTGATTCATCTACAAGAATGTTTTCTTTCACATTTAAGTGTTCCATTTTATTGTTTTGTTTTAAGCTTGAAACCTATAGATACGAGAAATTTGCGGTTAGAAGATGTTAACGCCTTAGAGTTTACCCTCTTACTGATTGAATTTTGCTTGACTTTACTTATATTAAACTTTTGTTGATGAGCGAAATTTGTCTTTTTGTTATATAAAAAAACCATTATTCTTCTATTTTCTTAAGATGTAGTCTTACCGTCACGGTTTCTCCTCTGAAATTGACGATGTCACCTTCTTGGTCGAGTATTTTAAGTGTAATTTTGTCTATAATTTTAACTGTTACAGGTAAATAAATAATGTGTTGAGGTGACTCTATTATTTTATAACCAGGACCTACACTGGGGAAAAACTGGTGAATTATATGAACTAGTTTTCCATTTAAATAAGATCCTTCTGCAACACTACAATCTATATTTAGGGAGTTTACCCGAATAATTTCAGCGGGTCGATCTGATATATATTCTTGATTTGCATTCAATTCTTTATTATCAAATCCAAGTATATTTCCTATCGTGCCTTCTCGAAAAGTTATTGGAAAAGTTGTTTTAATGTGAGTTCGTAAAGTATTATTATTGGGGAAAAGATGAAAACTTAAGCCTTCTTTATCAAGATGTTTTTGTAACAATGTATTTAAGTCATCTATTTCATAGCTTCCAAATGGTATTCTAAATTCATTCGTCTGATTATAAATAAACAAATTATTTGTTGCATCAATATTCGGAATAGCATTGAAAGTTTCAAAATTAATAAGACCGATAACATATTCAAAATTTTCGTCTAAATATATTGGCGGGTTAAACTCTACTGTTAGTGTAGAAGAATTACCACTAATTACAAAACTATATGACATGTTTCTTTAGACTTCTATTAAGGAATAAATTTGAAAATATTCGTTACATGTTTTTATAAAGAAATTTTAAACATAGTTGTCCACAATTGGTTGCATTATACCTTTGATACTGATCATGATTATATTGTATTATGTTGTTTTTACCATCACTATAAAAGTATTTAATTAATTCAAGCATAGGACGTAAATTTCCATAACTATCAAAATATATTATATTTGTTCCTTTTTTAACATAAGCTGTCCAGTGACTTCTTTCCCCCCTGGATTCGTCTAAATTAATTATTCCACTCTCTGTTTTTTTAATTTTTTTGGTAGTTTATTTCTCATAAAAATACCTCGAAAGTATGGTATTTTTAGTTGTTTAACATATTTAACTATATCAATGTTTGTGAGCGGTTTTCGAGGTATTTTGTTTAACAGTTTTTTGAGTATGATTTAAGATATAAGCCACAACCTGATTTGTATGGTCTTAAATAAAGTCCACTTCCCTTTTTTCCTACCGCAATAGATTCCATAGTTTGATTATGTCTTTTCTCTTCTTCTAATTTTTGTTTTGCAGCTTTCGCATCATTAACAGCTTTAGCAATTCCAGCTGCACCTCCACCTAGAGCGCCTAAAGCAGATAATCCTGCGAATAATGGTATAAGTGGTAAGAATCCACCAGATTTTGGAATTGGTAGGATTCTCCTTTTTGGAGTAGATACCCTACCATATTTTTTTATAGATGCTAACGCTATTTTAGCACCTGCTTTTAAACTGTTAATATTTTTCCTTGAATTCCCTTTCTGGCTAGTGAAATAGCTTTGTTTAATGAAATTCCACGTCCTTTACGACCCCTTGTTCTCCTTTTCCTTCTTTTCATCCCCATTCCTAATTTCGTTTTAACTTTCATTGCTCCACTTATTCCTAAAGCAGCAGCTTTTTCACCAAAACTTGAGTCTTTTGCTTTGAACCGTTCCAAAGCTTTCTGAGCTAATAAACTATCAGCAACATGTCTACCTTTTATATCTTTTGAAGCTGAATATGCAATATCATGCACTTTACACGCCTCATCTAAGGGATTTATTCCTTTGTCACCTCGTGCAAGTCTCTTTTCTAATTTGGTTCCCGGACCACAAAAGTTATAACCTGGAAGATGCAGTTCGAAAGGAATTTTATTAATTAGTGTATTTAAGACACCACTTCCTCTCTTTTTGAATGTCCTTTTGCGTTTAATGCGATTTGGATAAGATATAGTCATGTTATAAATCTTTGGATGAAATGAAAAATTTTCTGACACCAAGTTTCTTATATATAAAAACCTGTAAGTTTAAAATCATTTAGTTAATGTCTAAGATGCGGATCGAAAAACAATCCTATACAATCAATATTCGAGATCATGATGTCGCAAAAAATAATTTTCGAAAACATGGACAATTATTTGATGGAAATAGTAAAAGGGGATTAGTGGTTGGACCATCTGGATGTGGAAAAATTAATGTTCTTATTAGTATTATAGAGGACCCTAATGGTTTGCGATTTGAACACATATTTATTTATTCAAAATCCTTGTATCAATCAAAGTATGAATATCTGAGAAAACTCTTCACGCCTCTCAAAGAAATTGGTTTTTACGAATCCGAAGATGAAGAAAATATTATTTCACCAAAAGATATCAATCCAAATTCTATTATAATATTTGACGATATTGTTTGTTGTAATCAAAATATAGTTAAAGATTACTTTTGTTTCGGAAGACATAAAAATACAGATTGTTTTTATTTATGTCAAACGTATTCATCTATACCTAAACAATTAATTCGTGATAATGCAAATTTATTAATAATATTCCAACAAGATTCAACTAATCTGAAACATATTTATGATGATCATGTTAATATTGATATGTCGTTTAAACAATTTAGAGAGTTATGTTTATTGTGTTGGAGAGACAAATATGGATTCTTGGTTGTCGATAAAGACTCAAATATAAATTCTGGAAGATATCGTAAAGGATTTGATTCCTTTATTCATTTATAAATAGCTTGCCAATATCAAGTTTGTATAGTATATGACAAAAACTCAGATGAACAAGATGGATGAAAAAGCGGCAAAAGAATTAGTTAAAATTAGAAAGGCACTTAAACGAAAATTCCAGACATTAAAAGCTGACATACTTCAATCTCAGGTTCAAAAGGAAAGAGAATTAGAACCCATTATAAAGCCTTTGAAGGAATTATTGACAGATAAGTTAAAGAAGGAAAAAATCAAAGAAGAATCGTTGGAAAATTTAAGTTTCTTAACTACAAAGCAGCCATTTTTAACACAACCTTATTTTTCTTCTACACCAACTAAACAAAAAAGAGTATCATCATATGATAAACATTTATTACCAATGGGACTTTCTTTTTTAGATGAGGAAGAGGTTTTTGAAGGAACACCAGTTAATCTTAGCAACGAATCCGACGAAGGAATTAGACAACAACTTGAAGAAAGCAGATCATATATCCAGAATTTACCTTCAACAAAAACATATAAAATATATTTGGATCAATTTGATCCACTGCCTAGAAAGTATGTAGATGAAATGATAAGAGATACGAAGAGCTTATTCGATCACAAATATGGAATTAGACATAATATAAAAGATGAATCTTTTTTTATTGGCGATTCAAGAATAAATTTTCAAGGAAAAGATGTATTAGTAAAAGGTCTTACATACGAAGGCACGCCTGGGTTATTTGAATTGTTATTTAAAAAACATCCTCTGGGATACAAAGCTAAAGATGTGGACGACTACATGGATATTTTAAAAAGAACTAATGCCTATCGAAAAAACTATAAAGAGAACGAACAAATTCACGGAACAGTTTCAGATAAATATGTTACTCTTATTCATCCATACCTTGTCGATAAGGAGATTTTAAAAGATCCTCTTAGAGCTAGAACCCGTTCATTCTCCAAACCTCTAGCGCCTGTTACAAGGGCTAGAACTAGAGCTTCTTCCATTGCTCAAACATCACAAATACAACAATATTTTAAAAATTTAAGAAAAAAAGGGACAGGTTTCATGGATTTATCTAATAATAAAGTAGATTTTGTTTATTTCGATGATCCCAATGAATTAGTTGAAAGGTTAAAATTATTATTAGCTTCAAAAGCAGCTGGCCACACCGGGCACAATAATGAAATTAACTCTATTATTGAAGAATTAAAAGAGGCCAATATAATTGTATAAAAGGAAAGGTTGTAATTATTTTGCTACACATTCAAAATGACTCTCGACAAATTTGGTAGACACATTTCAAAACGTTTTAATATTAATGTCACATTAGAACCTCTAAAAAGAGAAGTTAATGAACTAAAGGAAAATTATAAAATTGAAAAAATTCAGAATGATCATTGCAGAAGTATATATAACACAAAATATGAGGAATTTAGAGAAAAACTAGAAAAGAATGTTCAAGCAATTGAAAATATAGAAAAAGTATTTCAATTATTACAGGCGGGTTTGAAAACCACAGTGGAGGATTTTGAAAAACGATTTGCTAAACTACAACAAAATGTTGACAAAAGCGTCCAAGATCTAGAGGATTTTAAAAAATACACAAAAGCCTTTTCTTTGGAAAGAATTGTAGAAGATTTAAATGATTTTAAAACTTTTGCTAAGGAGGCTCATCATACTGCATTTTTTAATCGAAAAAATATAATAGCAGCTGAAGTTAAGATTTCAGACATAGAGTCAAAATTGACACAAAACCAGCAACATATTTCAGACAGTCACAACTAAAACATAAACAAAATATTAAAAACTAAAATGAGTGAAAATATTAAAGAAACTGTAGTGAATGAACTTCATAAACCCGCTAGAAGAAATTACAAAAGAAGACGGGTTATAGTTAAAGAGTTAAACGATTTATGGCAAGCAGATCTGGTTGAAATGCTACCATACGCAAAATTTAATAGAGGATATCGATATATTTTAGTGGTGATCAACGCATTTTCCAAATATGCTTGGGCTGAACCTATTAAGACTAAACAAGGAAAGGATGTTGTGGAAGCTATGGAAAAAATTTTAAAAAGTGCTACAAGACCAAAAAACTTGCAAACGGATTTGGGTAAAGAATTTTGTAATCAACATTTTCAAAAACTTATGAAAAATTACAATATAAATCATTATAGTACTTTTTCAAATTTAAAAGCAAGTATTGTTGAAAGAGTAAATCGTACCTTGAAAGGTATGATGTGGAAGCATTTTAGCAATCAAGGTAATTACAAGTGGTTGAATATTTTACCAGAAATTTTAAAAAAGTATAATAATAAAAAACATCAAACAACAGGGTTCAAACCTGCTAATGTTAATGAGAAGAACGCAAATGTAATTATGAAAAAATCATTTACACATAAGAAAACGATTGATCCCAAACAAAATAAATTTATATTAAATGATTTTGTTCGAATTTCTAAACATAGGGAAGCATTCTATAAAGGATATACACCAAACTGGTCTACTGAAATTTTTCAAATTAGGGAAGGGCAATTAACAAATCCAACCACTTATCTCTTAAAAGATATTAAAAACGAAAATATTGAAGGTGGATTTTATGAAGAAGAGTTACAGAAGGTAAAACATCCTGATGTATATTTGGTTGAAAAAATACTAAGAAAAAAAGGAAATAAGGTATATGTTAAATGGTTAGGATTGGATAAATCACATAATTCATGGATATTAAAAAAGGATGTATTGTAATATGATTTCTATATATCTTTATTGTAATATAATTTTTAATATATAAATATTAGCAAGAAACACAGTTTTTTAATTAAAACACCATTTTTTTAAACTAAATTTCTTTATTAAATCTTTCATTATAAATTACATTTCTATGATTTACATCTAATATTTTAGAAAACATTTTTTCACAATTTCGTATTCTTTTTTCAAAACGAAGTCGGTCCAGATAGTACTGATAATAATCACTTTTGCGTGCTTGTCTTGAGGCATAATTCCAAACAACTAATAAGTGAAATTTGTTTTTGTCTTCATTAATATTCACTGATTTCTTCATAATATTTTCTTTTCGGAGCAATTCTTCTCAATTTATTTTCCAACACGTTCGGATACATCAATAACATCTCCAACATGGTACTAACATTTTCACTGTTAGCATTTTGACTGGGATTTAAAACATTATAAACACTTGTTAACAAGTCCACTGAATTATTGACGAGTGTAGTTTGGAACACATCAAAATATTTTTCAAATTCCTGCTTTTTTATAATTTGAATTCTATAATTAATTAGTTCTTGTATTTCCCACAATTTATCAGTAGTGTCTCTAGCGAAATACAAATAATCACCATCACATCTATGAAGTTTTATAATAGGATTTTGATTAATTTTTTCAAATGACAAAGTAAGATCATTAATCTTGACTGGAAAGGGTTCGTTGTTAGATGAATAGAAATAATTTACTACTACTCCCTGATATTTCAAAAGACTTTTCCACTCTTCTTCACTTAAAGTAATACTGAATCCATTTTGGCTTCTAATTTTTATTTTAGCCGAGAAATCTTCCAAACTTATTCCAACTTGTATTAATTTTGATAAGGAATTATTCAAGCAAAACACTTTGTTGTTTAAAAGTTTTTCTTCATTTACTTTTTTATGTCACTACTATAATAATTTGATTTTGGGTCGTTAGAAAAATACTGATTTTTCGAATAATAGGTCATTTTGAGAGACCCAAGTAGACTGCTATCTTTTTGTCACATTTATTCTTATATTAATACCCCTTCCATAATGAAAACGCAAGGTTAACATTTTTTTTTTGCACTATTTAAATAACAGGAGGAGTATACTTAATAATTAAATTTATAAAACATTATTGACATAATCGACAAGACACAAAGTATAAATATTGATAATGATAAGTTTAAAATTCCGACTATTTTACAAGATTCATTTTTTAAAGATTTCTTAATACTTTCATATTCTGTATTATTTGAGCATTCTTCCGTCTGCAAATTCTGAATCCAATTAGTGTCAAAAATAGTATTATTAGGATAATAATATAATATTTTAAAATATTTACTATTGTTTTCATCGTTTTGGATTAAGTGAGAAAAAGCTGAAGTAAAATTATTATTAATGAGTTTATATTTCATATAGTGACAATGCTTACTTAAAGCAATATCTGTTTTATTTCCAAAACACACCATAGCATGTGTTACTCTATTTGGATTATGCACATACAATATATTATTAGCAATGTAATATAAAAGGATATATGGATTAAGGGTCATGATTAAAAATCCAATATAGTTTAAAAAATATATTAAACAAGAAAAGACCTTCACAAGACAAAATAATTCTAAGGACTGACAGGTTACATAGCTTAACAAGAGTTTAAATATATCGGGTTACAATATTTAAACACACAAATAAAACAAAAATTAACATAATACACTGATTAAATTTAAAATTTGTCAAAGAATTATTTCCAATATTTGTTGGACAATTACAATTTTTTGCAAACCATAAACATTCCATAAAGTCACAATTCTTAGACAATCTATAATGTTCGTTAATTGGACAATCATCACTTTTCCACATAAATATTTCTACACCACAATAAAAACATTTACAGGCATCTAGAATAGATGTATAATAAAATCCGGAACTTGCCAGCAATTTTGGACACATTTCACCCTTCCAGTCTTTAAAGGAAGACATTCTTTTTTCATAAGTTTTGTATAAACTATTATCAATTCCTCGATCAAATGATTCCAAACACATTATAATGATTTCACTAATATAGAAATAAAATGATTTTGTTTCTGTTTCAAAATATATAGTCTTTACTTAACCTTGAAATAATTTTTATCATTCATGCTCCATAAACCACTCATAAAATGGAATATCCTGGTGACCCCATGCTAAGGTATCAAAACTATTTGGAATTTTAAATCTTTTATCATCTCTAGAAGTTAATGCCAATTTATTTACCAATTCGGTATAAATGGTATGCAGCCGAGGTCTAAACAAGTACATAGTACAAAAAATTTTAGAGTTCTTCTCCACAACATCTCTATAATCTACAAGATCTAATTGGTTTTTAATGCTACTTTTTTTAATTCCCTTTGCCTTTTTAAGTAAAACTATTTTGTGTCTGAACACAATAGGCTTTTGATCCAGTACCATAAAAACACTCTATAAGTTCACCAGCATACTCATCTTTAAATTTACCCACAGCAGAAATGGTTCTCGGTATATTATGAATATTATTACATTTATAATTTGATGTATCGAATCTTTCTATGTGGAGACTAATGTCATTATATATGTTTTTCGTTTCAATTTCTAGGATGAAGGAGTCAGTATCTGTATATAATAACTTAACTTTGCTACCATATAAAGGTTTCAAAAACCCATAATAGAAATCATACATTACAGTTTTAGATATGTCTAATATCGAAAAACCAACATATACGGGTTTATTATACTTAACTAACATTTTTTGCATTTGAATAGCAACTAAATTCTCAGAAAATATTGTATAATCTTTAAAATATGGCTTTGCTATTAAATTTTTTGCACCATCTTTTCTTTGGTTTTTTGACCATTGAGTAACTAATCTAATATCAGTTCTTTTGTCAACATTTTCCATCGTTTTTCCATAAATACTATTGTTAGCTAATTTATAGGAATTTTTTTCAAATTCATTTTTTGAATTATTTCTTAATTTTGTATTTAGATCAATGTATTTTTTTAACCAAGGTGATTGTGTAAATTGTACAACCCTATGAATTTTTTTTAGTTTTAATCCATGGTTTAAACATTGTTTCAACAAAGTGTAGTGAATAACATATTTTTCTTTGTTTTTTAAATTTGGAATAAGTTTAGGAATCTTAGAATTAGGGGGCTTAAAATTTTCAGGACAAAAAGGAAATTCATTATGAATATCGTGTAAATTTGAAGGATATTCTAAATCAACTTCCAATACATACCCTTTTTCAGAGGTGTCAGAAATATCCAATATATTTAATTTTTTAATGTCCTCATCTGAAAGCCAAACAAAATCTTTTTCTGGAAGATATTGTGACATTGCATACCCATAAAGATTAGTTGCATCAAGATACATAATATATTTAGTGGGTTTAGAAGCAGCATAACCAGAAATTAACTCATTATTTGCAAGAGACTTTCTACTGACACAAGTGCTAACTCCTCCCCTTACACTACCTTTAAAAAAATGTAACATATCGGTATCTGTTAATAAATCCAATTTTATTCCAGTCATGCGCAGACACGCATCAATCTAAATCCTGGAAAGGTGTAATAGTGCGCAGGATCCAAATTATAAGTTTCTAGACAAGTTTTTCTAAAATTTTGAAAAATATCTGCTAACAATAATACATCAGATTTTAAATAGATATCAGAATATTCACCTATAGATTTGCAGTTAAACAATTTCCAAACACGTTTTGCTCTTTCATAATCTTCAGTACTAATATGTTCATCTGTTAAATCATTGTAAAACTGTTCCCTATTTGGTAAAAATGTAACATTTAATTTGTTAAATTCATTAACATAATTGTAAGGGAACACACCTTTTTGACGAATATATTCAAATTTTTTCCCATCATTAAAATATTTTCTCACTTCTTTACATTGTTGATCTTCTAGAGTTTCAGATAATTTTGCTAATGAATAGGGTAAAAATTGAAAAGAGTCTAAAAACCTAAGACTTATAAATTTCCTTTTTTTCTTATTATTTTTATCGGTATAGGTGTCTACGTTAATATGCTTCTCAAAAGAAATGTATTTTTCTTTATTTTGAGCAATAACAGAAATCCGCTCATTATTTTGACATAAGTTTTTAATAAAAAGATGACTATCATAATTCCGTAAGTTATGTAAAATAACTGGTATAAAATTTGGTTGTTTAAAGTTTAAATTGCAATTAAAATGCGCATTTCCTCTCCATTTTTCACTTAGGTGGCAATGATCTGAAGCTCTGTCTTTTTGGTCTATAATGGGTTGATCACAAATGTGACATTCATTTAAATAATTGTAACGTAGTTTTTCAATACCATCAAGTGTATTCATTTTTTTATAAACTTTAAGGTGTTTGTTATATAAATCATGTACATCTCTCTCTAAGTAATTTATAAAAACGAGATCACTATTGGGACCCCTGTACAATTCAAAATTTGATAGACTATCATCAAATGAGCATTTTATGTAATAGGCAAATGAATAAGGAATATTCTGAAATTGTTTAATGGTGTAAGAAGTAGACGGATTAAGGATACATTCAAAGTCAGCATAAATAACAAATGGAACTTCCATTTGTTTTTGAATATTTTCAAATTTTAAGATATTTTCTGGAATTTGGTTTCCGAATTTATCTAATTTTAATTCATTTGATGGTAGATTTATTCTTACAAAGTCACAATCATACTCATTATGTCTAATTAAATATTCTTCACTGCTAAAATGTTGTAAGCAACCATCACATAAAAAATGTTTTCCTTTATATTTAGGTAACTGTTTAGAGATTAATTTAGATAAATCAGAAATATAAGAGTAATGGAAATTTCCGTTATCATCACCAATTAACAATAAATTGACATGTTGATTTTTTTTTTTTTGTATAATGTAGTGGACCAATTATTTCATACTCAAATTTAAATTCAGTTTTAATTTTTTCTAAAGTATAAACATTAATAGAAATATTATTAAGTATTTCAAATTTAGGGATATCCTTTACTGTTATAGGAAACTGAATACCTGTTAAATCCAAAACGGTTGAATAATGAGGATAGGAGGTTACTTCATATTCCAAACCAGTTGGGGGGTATAGTGCGGCTACCACAGACCAAGCAAAACAAAATTCGTCATTATTTTGAATGTTGACTACAGCATTTTTAGACGTTATCTCTTTAGGTAGAGGAATATAAGATGTAGCTCTTAGCGGATTAAACTTGTTGATATTAACTTCTACGTATAACAAATTAAGCAGGATCCACCCTAAAACAGAAGTAATTATTTTATTTTTATTTATAATATAAAGCATTATTCTAGAGAAATAGCTAATTAATTTCATAAAATATTACCTGAGCCTTTTTCTGCTAGTTCATCAGATTTTCTATCCATTATTCCAATCATCTCTTCAATATCTGCAGTTATATTTGAACTGCTATAGAACACTCTAAATGGAGTATTAAAGGACTTCACATGATGGCTGTCATCACTAGGATTTAAATACATTCCAAATAATTCTAGATTTAGCTTTATGCATGTAAATTTGTCAAGTTTCTCTTGGATTATTTTACTAATTTTTGGTGAAATTTCATTAAAAAAATCTTCAATATTTATATGAAATCCTTTTGCAGTAACCCTATAGGATATAATTCTTTCTTGAAAGGCTGATTTAATTATTTCTACTCCTTCTTCGCTTGTTATTATAGATGTGTTTCTTTTGTGTGTGTTTGTTTTGGCATGACTGCACCATAAACTTTTTTTAACAGATTTTCTACACTCCTGGCAATATTTAAGGTCTTCTACAACAAAATATCTATTTAAAACAACAAAAACGCTTTTTTTCTTAAGAATGTATGAGGACATCCTGGGAGGCGACCGATGCTTACATAGTACCCCATATTAACATACTACTACCAAGAGGTAATACCATGTGAGGAGACCCACTCATGCATACACTACTAATCATGAGAGGCGACCTATCCATGCTTAGTACTCCCATTAACCAACTACTACCACCCATGCATACATAGGGAGGAGGAGAGTCTCCTCGCTAAGTGCTACTAACATATTTGTTAAAATAATTTTGAACTATTTTATATTTAATAAGTAATACAAAGTGTAGAAAGATCTAAAATAATAAAACGTTTAAAACTGGTCTAGTTAGTTTTACACAACTATATATTTTTTTTTTTGGATTTCATTCTGAATTTAAACGAAAAATAATTAATATACAGTGTTGTTTTCATCAAAACATTATATTATGAATACTACTTACCAAAAGTTTTTTGATATTTAGAATTTTTCAGTTCTTGCAATTGAAGTTTGCATTTTTGAGATATTTTGCTGCAGCTTCCATTAAGGTGACGTATTAAATTATCCCTTCGGGTAAAACTTTTTTTGCATTTGATGCACTGATATGTCATCTTTGCTTAGGTCTATTCTTGTGAAACTGTTCCCGCAAGAAACAAACACAATAAAGGAAATATATGAAAAAGTTTATCTAAATAGTAAGTTCTGGCTAGGAATAAGGAGGGGATTATTCAAGGTTATCTACAATATCATTAAAAACAGTTTCCATCCTTTTCCATAAGTGTTGTTCTGTCTCAAATTGAGAGGGTATTATTGAATTTAACAGAAAAGCTAAAGATTTTAATTTGGAAATAATTTTTAGATTTTTTTTGGGTTTTAATTTTTTTTTTAATGCCGAAAGAAATATTCTTAAAAGAATTAGTTTGCGTCGAAACTGTTTTATTTTCAGCATTTGTCTGAGTTGAAGCCGGTAATAAAATTTTCTCCACAACTAAAGGGATGACTTCATAGACAGGCATTTCTGCCTCAAATTTATGAAAATTATTATAATTTTGCAAGTTTTCTCTTTGTGCTGGAATAATTGAGACATCATTATCATCATCCAAAATATTTTCTTCAGCGTCACTATAAAGCGAACTCTTACTTATAAACCTTTGATTTTCACTTTCGTTTTCAAAATTATTTTTAATTAAATTTTGTTTTCTTAAAAGACTGTTTTCCTCCAAATCCAAGATATTATTCACTAAATTAGAATAAGAACTTTCGTTAGTACAACTTGTCTCACAATCAATTTGTGTACTAGAAATTTTATTTTGAAATATTTGTGATGATGTGATCAAATTTTCGCTTGAATTGTCATTAAATAATTGACTAGATAAAAGTCCAAGATAGTCTGGTTCATCTGTTGTATTAAAAAGTGTTGAATTTTTTGTGTCTAATACATCTTCCAAAAATTTTTCGTCTAAGTTTTCATTTTGTTCGTCGTAATTTTTGTCATTTTGTCGGTCAATGTCTTTATTTTCCTTATTATGCTCATTAAAATTATTTTCAGTATCAATAGGTTTATTAATAAAATTTTCTAATTCTAAATCAACAGTATTACTTTGTGCCTTTTGTCCACACGAAATTGAGTCACTATTTTTTTTGTTATTAAAAACTAAAAATTTCTCTAAATTATCTTTAACTTTATGATGTGTCAATTCCTTTTGCTGCGCACTATTTTCTAACATATTTTTTACCATATATTGAACATTTTTCGATCTTGGAATGTTAATATCTTGCAAAATTATTACCTTTTTTTCACTGTTTTCAACGATTGGTGCAGGACTTGAACAGGATAGGTCGGTATTCATTTTAAAAACTCACTGAATTGTTTGATGCGTGAACAGCTTAATGATACTACGGGTACTTCTATTTTATATACTCTTTATACATGCAGAAAGGTTAAAATCAACGATTCCACTTTGCAGAGTGGCCTTTAAATGTTAAAGCGTCCCTGAAATTTAGGAAAGCTTAAGGATATTTAGGCTATTTAATTTAATTTAGTGGTGACAATTATGAAGTGACCCAATAAAAATAATTAAGAAATACATACGAAAATTTGTAAGTACACTTAAGGGGATACGCCACCCTGGCGCTCGGAAAAATAAAAAAAAATTTGACGCAGCCATTAAGTATATAAAACAATCTTTATTTCACACATATACATAGTAGTTTTGTGAGCAATTTGCAATATTAACGATTTAAATTTTTTTTTTTAAATGGTGGAGATATGCGCCGATAAGTATCTTTTGAAAATCCTTGTTGGTACGTGATTTCTCCCTTAGGCATTGTCTGAAAAGCATCAAAATATTTTTTTCTTATTTAAATGGGTAATAGCTAAAATGTGACTGAGGGAAAATTTTTTTTGTAAAAATAGCTGCTGTTTGAAAAAAGCTTGAAATTTGCATCAAAATATTGAATTTAAAAAAATTATAACTTTTACACAAGACATCCAATCGAGAAAATCCTATGTCACATCGTAGATAATATGATAAAGAAGAAGTGTTGTAAATTTGAGTCAAATCGGGTGAGTAGATCTTGAGATATTGTGCACACCGTTTTGACAAAAAGTAAAAAAAGTCAGCGTCTGAAAATCAAATATTTCTTTTAATTCTCTTCAGTCTGCGATACCTGGACTGTACATGGGATCTTCTAATGTTGTCATGATGACCTACGCCAGCCAAAAAAAATTGGTTTTTTTTTGAAAATTTCAGGGTGGCGTAACCCCTTAAATTAGTACCGCTTCCCTCACTAAATTTATCTATACAAAATGTTCCAAGCTAAACAAATATAGGACATATCTGTCCTACATTTTTTTTGTTTCTAGTATTACTAGGCGTGCTATGTGCCTATCTGTAAGACAGTACATTTAAACAATGTTATAAATTATTCTACAAATTAAGCCACTTTAAAGTGTGCCATATTTCCTAAAATTAAAAATAAAACACCTGCCGATGCCCTAATTTCGCGCAAAAGGTTGATTTCTCACGGTACTTTTAAAGCGTGTAATAGACGCTTCCAGACATGCATTAATGTGTAAAAATTTCTTTGTTTATCTTCAAAAAAATTGTAGGGTAGTACCGCTTCCCTCACTAAATTTATCTATACAAAATTTTCCAAGCTAAACAAATATAGGACATATCTGTCCTACATTTTTCTTGTTTCTAGTACTACTAGTCTAGTACTATGTGCCTATCTGTAAGAGAGTACATTTAGACAATGTTTTAAATTATTCTACAAATTAAGCCACTTTAAAGTGTGCCATATTTTCTAAAATTAAAAATAAAACACCTGCCGGTGCCCTAATTTCGCTCAAAAGGTTGATTTCTCACGGTACTTTTAAAGCGTATCTTGACCTGATCGGTTAGCGGCCTTCCTTTTTCGTCCACCTTCGCAAGCTGCAATTATGTCTCCTTTTTTGGACAAGTATATTTATGAGTGTAATTAATTATATTGGCTTTAATGGAATGCTGTGAAGGTTTTGTTTCTTTTTCGCGACATTTGCAAACTGCATCTTGATAAAGAGAAAACCAGCCGTATATTAAACTTCATGGGCGTCCACAAGGGTTTTTTACAATACAAATAAAGAAAATAATTGCTTATAATTATTTTAAATGTTAATTATTAGTTAAAAAGAAATATATTTGACTTTCCTCTATTTAAAAGCTAAGGGGTGCACACCCCCTAGCTTAAACTTGTAGAAAAAAATACATTTTTAATTTATTCGTATTAAGGAGGTGAATTGAAAATACTAATTAAAGATAATAATTATGTTTAAATAAACGGGTACAAAATTATGCTCACGTGACTCGCAAATTAGTATAAGTAACGCCACGTATTGTAAACGTAAAAATTATCAAACCAATAATATTAAACAATGATTGGGATAGTGTGAGACGACACTTATCGAAATTTTGAGGCTGCAACTCGCCCAGCAAAAGTGAAATCTTTGGTTTTTTAAGGTTTCTCCGGATATTTAAAGTATACATAAGCTATTTCTCAATCAGTTAGTCAAGTCATTTTATCTCAATAACATCAATTTATTTTTAAATTTATTTTTTAAACTTTTAATTTTTTATTTTTACTTTTTATTTTTACTTTTTTTAATTATGCAGTCAAATCAATCAAATCAAGCCCGGTACTGGAGGGGACGTTTGCTTCGTTTAGAAGGAAACAGGGTGCACATAACCGTGCTGCAGCGAACGCTACCCCAGCTCCTGCAAGACCAGGAGCGGCTCGAGCAGCAGAATATGGAGCAGGGGCAGCTTATTCACCAGCTGTGTCAGCTTGTGCAGCACCACCGAGAGCTGTTAGCTCGGATGGAGCAGCGGCAGGTCGCTCTGCAGCGGCTACATGAGCTGGAACTGGAAGAGCTACAGCAACAGCCCGAGCACCCTGACGACCCTCCCTTACAGATCAGCGAGGTAAGCAGTACGACGGTTCCTCCCGCTGATTTGTATAGGACGTATCGGGACTAGATGTGTGATTAGGGACTGTTAATAGTGTATAAAGACAATTTTAAGGTAATGTTAAGTGTTTTTCCAATTTTGCTTAGTTACAAATATTTTAAAGGTGCTTTGTACATTTTTAACCCTAAAATAATTTAATTTTTAGATCTTGTAACTATGAAAAAATTTTAATTTTAAATATAGTGTAGTAATTAATGTTTAGATTCACTAAGAAGGTTTACGATTTAGTATGAGTTTAAATTAAGACCTTATAGTTAATCAGTTATGTCTTTACAGGTTTTAGTCCTGTCACTGTTAATAATTCGTCATTAAAAATAATTCTGATATTTCAGCGATTTGCTTGGTATTTAAATTATTTTAAGGTAATAATTTTTAGTTCTATTATAGTCGAAAGTACATAATAAAATTGTTGTTTTCTTTATAAATTTGTAAAAAACACAGTAATAAATTCATAATGAGTTATCTTATTCTTACACTTGTCAGTTTAAACCTTTCGGTTGTCAAATTAGACCGGACTAATGTTTGAGAATCTGGTTGTACATGTATTAATTTTTTAATTAAAGTGCATATACTAACATTTAAAACAAAGCAAGGTTTGTAGAAAATAAATGACATTATATTAATTTTAAGTTTGCAAAAGCAACAGTATATTTAATAAAGTAAAATATTTTACATTAACAAAGATTATATATATTTTTTAATTTTATGTAAACTACTATATTATACAATAGCAATAAATTTAATGTGGTATAATTGGGATATTTGTTTCCCTATCTGTATCACTTATTTTATATCCACTATTACAAATTAGACAGGTTGGTGGCAAAATTATTAGATATAGTGATCGTTTACAAATATAGCAATGTACGTCTTTTTTCGAATATCTTAGTTTTCTTTTTATATGCGTATTGACATGACTGTAGGATCCCATTTCAAAAAAAATTGATGAATGTAAAAGCAAAAATAACAAACACTACGTCGTTCACTGGAAATAATACTTTGTATAATGACGTAACTTTGTGTCACACAGAATATTTTTTCTAAATAGTCCACTTGTCCAGGTTGACGCATCAAAGATACACGCATTGTACCAGCACTATCTTCTTCGTCAAATTCCATGTCGGAATCACCCGATTCCGTTTCTATGGTTGCGTAATTGTTAATATCTTCGTGATTTATTTTTAAAAAACGTTCTACAAAAGGATCTGGACCCAGTTCTGGAGAGACGTTGTAGTCGAAGTGTGGAATAATTTCTTCTACATCGATAACATCCATGATTTCGAATTCTTCTTCCATTTCACATTTTGAATTAGTAATTTTTTAAACTTTGTCAATTTTAATAAAATAGTTTAATTTACTTTACACTGCTGCTTTTGCAAACTTAAAATGTAGTTTCCAGACACAAAGCGAAATGCTTTTATAAGGCTAGATTGGTCACAAGGATTCAGTAAAATTTAACTTTCACTCTTACGCTTTTAATCTCGTGATATACACAAATACACATACGTCTCAGAGGCAGAGGAAAATTTTAGGCGGAGGGAAATTATTATGAGGTAAACTAATTATAGGGAGTTAAACTAATTATGATATGCTAATTGGGTCTCTCAGTTCAGAGGCGGTGGTAAAAAAATAATATTTTAATATATGGACTAAAACTAATTAATTATAATATATGGAGTAAAACTCATTAATTTTAATATTTAAATGTATGTAAATTAGGAGGAGTAGAGTAATTTCCCTACAATTATTCTACTTCTTCAGCTTTCACAACTCTTTTATTCAACACATTCTTGCGATATTTTATCTGGTTTCACAACACTTTGCACAATACTGTTTTTGTAAACTAAACAATTAATATAATATCAACGCTAACTAACCGCTGAGGATATATAAGTTTACCAATCGCCCAAAATTGACGTGAAAGGGAATGAAAAAATAATGAGCAAATAATTCCACATGTTTATCTATCTGTTGATAGACTTATCGTAACTGGTGATTTTAACATTGATTTTTATAACAAAAGTATTGACGGAATTTTTCTTGAAAACCTGTTTTCAACATTCAGTTTAAAACAAATAATTACAGAGCCAACTAGGCACGAAAAATCCCCTAAAATTATTGACCATATGTATATTGATGAAAACCTTGACCTAACTGACTTTGGCACTACAGAAACACAAAATATTCAAAATAGCTTAGATAAACCTATTACTGATCACTCCATGATATTTTGTAAGAGTGCAATTCCAAACAAAATACCTGTACAGGTGAAATATTTTAGAAATTTTAATAATATAAATCTAAACATATTTAATCAAGATTTACAAAATATTAACTGGAAATGTATTGAAAACACAGATGATTTTGAAAACAAAGTCAAAATTTTTAATAATAATATTATAAATTTATTTGATAAACATGCACCTATCCAAATAATAAGAAACAAAAAATGCAATCCATGGATTACTAACACTATTAAAGAAATGTCTAAATTAAAACGAAAAGCTTTACAAAAATATAAAAGGGATAGATCCACGATTTCATGGAAATTTTATATAGATGCTAGAAATATTTTAACAAAAACTATTAAAAAAGAAAAGCAAACTTTTATAAGACTTAATATAAGTAGTAACAATCCACAGCAATTTTGGAAAAATATAAAAAAATTTAACATTAATTTAAAAGAATCTAAATCTATTAGTGAGTATCCTGCTGCACACGATTTAAATAGTTATTTTATTAATTCTGTAAAAGATATACATCCTAATGAAAATTTATTATCATTTTATAAAAATAATAAGTTTGCTGGAATTGATAAAAATGATTTCTTTAACTTGAAACCTATTTCATGTTATGATATTACCAAGATTATATCAAAAATTAAAACAAATTCTTGTGGGGCTGATTGCATAACCTTACGAATGCTAAATCTTTGTATCAGTAATGACTTTTTAAATGCTCTTAAACATATAATAAACTATTCTATACTTAATAACTCTTTTTCAGATATATGGAAAACCAGCATAGTTATACCTATACCAAAAGTGTATAACGCGCAAAATTTAAATGATTTTAGACCTATTTCTTTACTTTCCGTAATATCAAAAATACTTGAACGTGTAGTTTTTAATCAGGTTATAGAATATATTAATATAAATAAAATTTTGCCTGATAATCAATCTGGATTTAGAAAAGGCTTTAGTACTACCACTTTACTTTGTAAACTTAAAGATGACATATTAGTAAACTGGGATTCAGGTTTTGCTACCAGTATTATATTTCTTGATTTGGAAAAAGCTTTTGATTCTTTAAATCATAATTTACTTTTAGCTAAAATTAAATATATCGGTTTTAGTAGTTCAGCCTGTCAATGATTTAAAAATTATTTATTTAATCGAAACCAGATTACAAAAATTACTAGTGAACATATAATAGAAAACTCTACTTCATTAACTGTTTACAGAGGGGTTCCTCAGGGATCAGTATTGGGACCATTATTATTTATTCTTTATACATTTGATTTTAACCTACCAATTAAAAATGGAACACTATTATCTTTTGCTGATGATACTCAAATTTATTATCCAATTCACTATACAATTTTAAAAAATTATGTATCTTTAATAAATAAGGATTTATCTAATATTTCACAAACTATTACATATCATGGCTTAAAAATAAATGAAACTAAGACAAACCTTCTTGTAATTGGTCCTAAAACTTTGGTTAAAAAAATTGAAAATAATTCTGATTTCAAAATTATTCTCAATAATGATTTTATATTACCCACTATCAAATCAGGAAGGAATCTTGGCGTAATATTTGATCAAAATCTAAACTTTGATGCTCATATAAGAAACATAGTAAAAAAAGGATATTATAAATTAAGGATCTTGTATCATTTTAAAGAATTTTTAAATGTCGAAACAAAACTTAAACGTTATATATCATAAAAATATCAGCTACAATTCTAAACAAAAACTACAAATCCTACACAATAACTGTGTAAGATTTTCAGTAAATCTTAAAAAATATGATCACATTACCTCAACATTCAATCAGTATAAATTAATTAAATTAGAAACTAGACGTGAAATTCATCAAACTTGTTTCATTTACAAAGTCATAAACACTAAAACACCTGATTATCTATTTCAAAAATTAGAATTTCATAATAATGTTCATTACGTGAATACAAGAAATCAAAACAACTTAACTATAGCATCACACAAAACAGAAAAGTATAAAACATCTTTTAAATATAATAGTGCAATCATATATAACATTCCCTTCTATCTAAAAAACTTTACTTTTTCAACTTTTAAAACTTATTGTAAAAATTATTTAATAGGGGTGGAGTTGGAAGAATGATTATATATAATCAAAATTCTACCTTTTTGTGCCAACTAGTGTGTTACTGTTGTTATTCATTTTTGTAAAATATTTATGCATTATATTATATTGTTACTTTTTACACTGTTTATTGTTTACTGGCACAAATAAATATTATTATTATTATATAGCTAACAAGGAGAAAGCACAATTGTCGAGCTCAAGGTGCGACTGCAGAACGAGAAGCGAAGAGAGAATATAAAGAGAATCCGTCTGGGCGGGGCATGCTCATGCGCATCTCTATTGCGCAGATGTAAAAAAACGAAAAATATAAAAAACGTTTTTTTTTGTTTTTGGAGCCGCCATTTTTTTTTTTGGTTGTTTTTTTTTTTTTTTTTTTTTGGAGCCGCCAATTTGTTTTGTTTTGTTTTTGTTTTTGTTTTTGTTTTGTCTGGGAGTTTTTTTTTTTTTTGAGCCGCCATTTTTTTTTATATGCGCAGTAGACCAAAATGCGCACCACGCGCACACCGAGCTTGCTAAACATGCGCACGGAGTGTTAGGAGATATACTTTGGTGTGTACATTCCAACCCACCCACTTTTAAGAATATAACTCCAATAGTGAAGCCACAAATAAAAAATTTGTTGTCCTTTCTACCGCTCTACATATGGGGTCTGTATTGACCTGTGTATTGTTCGAATTAGTACAACACTTGCGTTTTAACCGCACTTACCCTTTTAAGTAACGCGCTGTAATACGATGAAATGAGTGAAGCTTTGTGTAATGATGTTTAACGATTTAGAGTGGGGGGATTTGGTGGTGGTGGGATGCTGTAAATCCATGGATTAATGAATAATACTTCTGATTATTTGTTTGACATTTATAAAACATTTATTAAAATACAGGTTTACTTTTGAACAAAAATAACAATATGTTTATCTACATTAGTCTACTTTATGTTTCTATTGCACATGAAACATGATTTCTGGGATACAGGAGGACCATCGAATTGTGTGCTCCAGTCAGGACGATTGTAATGTATAAAACATGGCAATTTAATTTGAAGATCAAAACTCGATTTATAAGACATTGGTAATTTTCCCCATACATCCAAGAGCTCCAAAGGATCTGCATAATTAATTAGATATTCCAAAGGTAACATTTCTAGTTCTTCTGTAGTAAAATCTATCAAGGTTTTCTTTCCGCTTACATGACTAAACATTACATTTGCTGTTGGGCAAGACATAGTTTTCCTTTTCTGCTTCCAATTCTTGAACTTTCTTTCTCTGTTCAGTTCGAAACTTTTTTTAGCACTCTTAGATAGATTAGGTGGAGGTTTTCGTAAAATTAAATTATTTTGTATGTAGTCTTGTGGATTATAGCTTTCGCAATGTTCTGTGTCCCATGAATAATCAATAGGGACTGCTACAGACATCGTTGTGAATTGTGTTAAATACTGCAAATATTGAGAATTTATAGCAATAAAAGTGGTGTGGCGGGTAGGAGGAATGGATTTGATATAAGAGTGGTAGGATTTAGTAGTGTGAAGAGTGCGTGTTGTGGAATGGTTTTGTTTTTTTGTTTTTGTTTTTTTGTTTTTGGAGCGGGGAGAGGAGAGGGGAGAGGAGAGGGGAGAGGAGAGCGGAGAGGGGGGATTTGGTAGGGTGAAGAGTGGGGGGATTTTGGTGGGTGAAGAGTGGGGGGATTTTGGTGGGGTGAAGAGTGGGGGGATTTTGGTAGTGTGAAGAGTGGGGGATTTTGGTGGGGTGAAGAGTGGGGGGAATTTTTGGATATATATCCTGATCTGATACCGGCGATAACACTCTACTAACGATGACAGGACAAAAACTTGTCAAAACATAACTGATCAACTAGAAGATCTTAATTTAAACCAGTACTAAATCTTAAACCTTCTTAGTGAATCTGAACGAATATATTTTATTAATAATATTTTATTAGAAAAATATATAGTAGTTTTTGTTTCTTTTTATTGTGATAAAAAAATATTTCGTGACTTATACTATTTGACACATAATTTTTATTAACTTATACTATTTTGCACAGCTGAAAGAGTAAACACAATATTTTATTAGAAAAAAATACAAAACTATTGAAAGTGAACTCAGTAATATTAAATTATTAGTCTTCTTCGACAACTTTGTCTTCAAATGACAAGTCTAGCCGCGCTTAAAATAACGCAAGTGCGACTTATACTATCATACACTAGTTTTAACATTGGGTATGATAGTACAAGTAGACTTGTTCTTTTTTTCCCGCTCGATTAAAGAAGGTTTTTAGACTTATACTAATTTAACCTTTTTTATAGCTTTTAGCATTGAAATGGATTTATACTACTTTGCCCAAAGGAAATATTTCATAGTTATAATATATGTGGTGCACTTAACTCATTTCTTAAAAAAATTGACTTATACTATTTTTTCCGCGCATCAGCCAATTTAACATGGCTAAAGAGTAACATTCATTTGGTAAATTTAACTGAAATTACAAAATCTGAAGTATATTTATTAAATAGGTAATGCGAAAACTCTCGCTGGTGTCCTTGAAACACGAGACATCAGCGTTGTCGAGGCAACATTTTATCATCGCTACTGTCGGGTAGCGGCGTAAGGGGAATACAAGCATCCGTGTAGAGAGCTCCAAATCGGTAAGATTGGAACCTCGCATCAAGCGGGCGCGATATTTTGCAAGTTCGACCTTAATAAAAATTTTTAGAGGCCCCATTTATTTTTGATAATAGCTTTCTTACAGAGCTCAGTAATAAACTCCTTGTTTGTTATTGATTTCGACCGTGAAAAAATGCGCGTATAGACAAAAATCGGTATTTTGTGAGTGGTTCAGATTTGTTTTCGGGTTTAAGCTTTGACCGCATTAGAGGGTGGCGCTGCTTGCAGCTCGGCGTATATCTAGTTTGATTATGCTTCATACTATCCTGAACCAGTATATTTGGCAATACTGTATTTGTGACTTGATGAATAAAGTAACATCTGTAGAAGTTTGGTATTGATTAGATTTATTTTATGGCAATGTTTCGCTCGCATAAATGAAATAGGACTAGGATGACAAAGAATTTCTTATAAAATTGAAGAAATGGCGTGATAGATTTTTGTTAATGTCAAGAGGAGAGTAAATAATCATTTAATTTAATTAGTAACACATACTTTGTTTGTGTTTAAAAATATTTAGGGTAGCTGGTAGCTGAAATGTTTTGATGTTTATTGTTGTTAATTACAATGCAGTTGGTTCTTCACGACTTCTTGATGGTAATGAATAATTTAAAGAAATTAGTACCATAGCGTCTCCCGACTTTATATAGATGATTAGAGAGAGAATTATCATAAATAGAGTAATTACTGCAATGGGTTGAGAATAGATAATACATACAGGGTGTCCGAAAAGTCCTAGTATGAGCAAATATCTTTGCTATTAGATTAGTAAAGATTGACACCAAATTTTAGGTGTATCTTACTGGCTAATAAATCTACTTTTTCATGTAATTTAACTTTTTGAACACCCTTGAGGGATGACGCTAGGGAGTTGAGCTCAAAAATTTTAAATGCAACCCTATGCCGTGTGATATCTCATTTTAATGGTCTCTAAAAAAGAAACATTTTAAGGTAAACCCGAGGTCCGTATCATAATTTTTCTTTTAAATTGCAAGCCTTTAAAAATTAAAAATCGTGAAAAAAGTAACAATTTAAATACTTTTATTTCTCTATCTATCTTATATTTATCTATCTCTATCTCGGAGATGCTACCTGTTGTTGCAAAAGCCAAGTACAATAAACAACTCGTTGGAGAAAATCGGCAGGTAATAACCCAATCAAACGCATTACTTCAGTAGCCACATCGGCAGCTAAAAAGCTTGGTTTTCTCTTTCGAGCCAGAAAATTCTTCTCCCCTTCCAACTTATACACTCTTTATGTTTCCCAAATAAGACCTAACGTGGAGTACTGCTCCCACATCTGGGGAGCGGCATCACCTTCGACACTTAAGATCGTTGATTCCATCCAAAAGAGACGCAGATCTATGTACCTATCCCTTTCCCAAGATCTTCAATTAACTGCGGTGCCAAGAACCTTGTTCAGTTCAACGCCTCCAAAACCCAGTCTTGCTCCCTGTCACGCAAAAAATCTGGCAACGCTTATCCCATCCACATGAATGGCCAAGCCCTACAAAACAATGAAATATTTGATCTTGTTGGCGTCGCTTTCGAACGTGATCTCAGCTGGCACAAACACATTACTTCAGTAGCCACATTGGCAGCTAAAAAGTTTGATTTTCCCTTTCGAGCCAGAAAATACTTCTCCCCTTCCAACTTATACACTCTCTAAGACCTAACCTAGAGTATACTGCTCCCACATCTGGGGAGCGGCATCACCTTCGACACTTAACATCCTTGATTCCATCCAGAAGAGAACCATTCGACTTATCAATGACCCAGCCCTCACGAGAAAACTCCCTTCTCTTCATCGCCGCGCTGTTGGGGATTTATCCCTTTTCTACCGCTACTTCCACGGATTTTGCTCTGAAGAACTAGCCGGTATTATTCCCCCTTGAATGTCCCTAACAGAACAACAAGAGGCGCGTTACGTATGCATCCCTTTACTGTCCAGCTACAAAAGCCTAGAACAGACCACTTCTCTCGCTCATTCATACCTAGGGTCTCCAGATTATGGAACAAATTGCCTGCAGATGTTTTCCCTTATCGTCCCAACCTCCAATCCTTCAAATCCCGTGTCAATAGACTACATTTCCCTTCTCTTCAGACACCCACGGTACGTTAGTACTTAGGCTTGAAGTCTACGTGGGATGTCTTAGATAAAAAAAATACATATATAAATAAAAAAGTTGGTTTTTACATATTAATAATACCAAAAGCAGTATTACAGTTTAGAGTTACAGATATACATAAGTACCTATTTTTTCAAAGGAATTTGTAAAACTCATTAAATTGTGCGTTAATACATTATTTTAATGCAAAAAATGTAATATTACTTACACATTATATGTAAAAGGTGTATTCTTACAACATATATTTAAAACTACTTGAAATATAATTATACCAAGTCAGAATAAAATTAAAATATAAAATATTTATTTTACTGTTGTAAAAATACAAAATAAAATGTTTTGTTTTCACAAACAAATGTAAAATATACCATATTTGTTTTCTAGCAACCCATAACCAAGGATTTTTATTGTAATTTGACCGTTAGTTTTGCGGTTGACGAAAATACAAAATTTCTATAAAGGTCCGGTGACACCAAAAAATATATAAGAGGTTAGAAATGTTAACTCCTAAGTAAAACGAAGAAACACGAAATTTAAATAAAAATCAATAAATTAGTATGCCACCGTGTTCTCAGATGTCGCTCCAGCTCGTTTTCTCGTGGCGGGTAGTTTAAAAGTGATGTTGAATATATTGATTTATTGTGAAGCTAGTATTTGATTGTTTTAAAGACGATTTATTGTTCTTTTTTCGTATGGCACAATAAAATATTATGTATTCAGTAAAATCAGCTATAAATTGATGGTTTTACTGATTAAATTATATTTTAGAGGAAATTACAAATTAAAAAAACAATAATAGTCTTTAACAATCAAATACTGATACTTCTAAACCCTACACAGTATAATATGTAAAATATAAATTATATAATAAAACTACAAAGTTGCATGTAGGCTTTATTTACCAAACAGTTATTGTTATCACATTGTTATTAAAAAATAGCCCAAGTTCCTTTTATATACGAGTAGTTTTCCATGCACCTAAATGTGTAAATTTTCATAAAGTTGAGATTATATTTACTAAATACCGTTAACTCCTGAGCTTGAAAGATAATCCCTATTTTTATACGAATTCATGTTGGCATGCTGAAATTCATCAAGGAATGGATAACTACACAAATGTAAAACTGGCATTAAAAACATCGTCTACCAGGATTTATAAAAAAATTAGGGAGTGCATGGAAGAAAAATTAAAAAAATTAACAGACAACATTGAGTCGAGGCTAAGTAATTTCTCTGCCTGCCCTGCAACCCAGCATCAGTTAAAACAGATATTAAATATATTGTTTAAACAAAAGCAGAATTCTTAAAGAACAAACAACAAAAAGAACAATGTTACAAAAGGCTCTTTTGTGTCCATTAAGGCAGGGGACAAAAATGATATTTTTTGTGAATTTTGATCTGCTGAACATGATGGCTCAATTAGAATTACCGGATGCTTCCGGGAAAACCTTTTTTTTAAGACCAAGTAAATTCTAATCACATCATGTTGTTCAGCCGGTCCATTATAAATATCTTTTACGTTTGATACATTGACTGGCACAAAATAGCCTTTTTTTACCATCGTTCTTTAAACATACTTTATTATCAAAACAAAACATGAACTCTCATACAATAAAAACTCCTATACAATCATAACAGTATATACATATGTACATAACAATATAAATAAAAAATAAATTCTATAAATAAAAACCACGTCCTGAGTAAACAAAAATATAAAGCTCTTGACATTGTAAAATAAAATGAAAATTGCACTCTGTAAAACAATAATGATATAACATGTAACATTCAATAAAAAAATATAATATTCTCTAAACAAAAACAATATTCCTAACAAATGAAAATCAAGGAAAGCTACATACAGTCTTTATATTTTATTTTCTCCTAGTTCTTGAATCACAGGTCATGTTAGGGGATCACAGGTCACATTAGGATAGTCACAGTCGGGTATCACAGGTCACGTTGTGGTATTACTGGTCACATTTGTCAATATTGAATATTGAATGATATGGTCACGTTTGTCAATATTTCGTCCAATCCGAATTAAAATGTCTCGTTGAGGCTATGCTGTTCTGGTCTTTCTGTTCAGATGGTAAATGCTCGCGAAGTTTATGCAAGAGAAAGAAAATGATTAGTAAAAACCTATCAATTTAACTTGCTGGATTTGAATTTTTTAACTTTATCATCATGCCCCTTTGTGTAACGTTTTTTTGGTAATTTATCTTTCGCGAATTTATGAATATTGAGACGTATAATTTTGTTAATTATTTGAGTATTGGTGTCATGAATATCACAGAAATGTTCATTTAGACTTGAAGAGTATTTAGTTTTAAAGTTATCTTCTAAATTAGTTTCGTGGGCATGATCACTTAAAAATCTATACAAAAGTGTATGTATTTTATCCACCAACTCTATTACTTTTTCGCTAGCGTAGCATAGTTTTGAACTGCCGGGTTTATCCGAGTATTCCTTAAATGAAGTAAAGAGATGAGAACTGGTTACCTCTGGAGAGAACAAGTTATTGTGACAACTTGTACATTTAGGAACACTAATCGATCTTAAGATGTATCCAGCAACATAGGCAGAAGCATAATTCTCAGGATTAGAGTCCAAAGATAAACCATCGTTATCAGAAGTTGACGAAGGAAGATCATCAAATTCAATGTCAGTCTCATCTTCGGAGTTATGTGTACTATGGTCACTATACAAGAAATTCGTTAAATTTGAAAGAAAGCTACAATTATCCGTTTCGCAATTTCCACTAGCAACTGGAGCTGACAGAGAATTTACAACAACGGATTTTAAAGCACCAATAAAGAGCTGTGGGGTAGGATGTGTATTGGTAATGCCATGTTGCCTAATCTGACCGAATAAATTTTCTAAAGGATCCTGATTAAATGCCCTTAAGTTAAGAAATTGAAGGCCCTGTGATTTTAAATTGTTCCAAATGAAAATAATTGACCTAATAGTTGTCTGCCAACCTTTAATAAATGAAAAACTGTTGGTCTTGTCTTTTCGAGAGGTCTTATCCAATACTTTCCAATTACTTAATTGAGTTAACATTTTGGACCATAACTTTAGATGGGGAGACTTTTCACTAAGGGCACATCTATACAATTTGCCATCAGAAGAAAGCACAGAAGTGCCATTTAAAGAATCAAATAAGTCATCTATAGTGGAAACAAACTCAGCTGTATAGATTGCATCTGCAGGTAACTTCTGGACACTAACCCAGGTTTCGATTGCTGCAGCAACAGAATGACTTAATTGCGCAGCTGCTACTTTAACTTTCATTTTTAAATAAGAATCATTTTCATTAAAGTAATGAGGTTTCAATCTAGGTAACATTTTATAGGTACGCAGCTGGTCAAGATCAAAAGTATCTTTAATATAATTAAATTTTGCCTCCTTTAAACCTTCATAACGAATGTAATTAGACATGAGACAATTTCGAGTGTTTTTCAGTAAATGAGGGACATCAAAGACTATACAAATTGGCTGCCCATTTACAGTGAAATGATGGGGAGTGGGATTGTCTTTATTTTCTAAACAAAGATCTTGAAGTGCTTTCTGATTAGCCCTAAACTGGTCACAAACTGTTGCAACCACTTTGAAACCAATATTCTGAAGCTGTCCAATAGCTTGAACTAATAAAGATTTTAAATTGTGTCCTGACACGGAATGACTAGAAAAATAATAAGCAATGACTTGCTTATAACTTTTCCTGACACCCCGAATCATGAACACTAATGCGTGGTTTGCTAGTTCATGACTCATACCTAATTCTCCTAAATCCTGAAATCCACAAATGGATTGTCTATGGGGTTCATAATGTAAACTTGGGGTTAAAGACATTTCATCAAATAAAATATTGATATAACGATCGAGTTCAGGAATTTTGTCAACTTCTAACTTTAATAAATCTAAAATTGGCTTATTAATACCTGTGGAGAATGGAATTTTTGAAAGGATTAATTTTAAAGTTCTAGGAGTGGGCAGTTCGAAAACAGACTGAAGATATCGATAAAGCTTGGGGCTTCGCTTATAAATTGAAAGGGCAAAAGCTTTATCTTCATGGGTCCACCGTTTACCATGAGGACTTCGGTTAGCATTTCTGACTTGTGAATTAAGAAATTGTTGGGATAGATCATTGAGATTGTCTTCAATATAGTGAAATAGACCATTATCATGCAACTCTTTAAGTTCCTTAAGCTTATGTCTCTCTTTTTCCAGAGCTTTACTTAATTTACACAATTTGGAAGATGTGCTTCTATGAATTCTGAGCATAATTCTTTTGGTTGGGGTTAAATCTTTTTTACTTATCCCACATTTACTTAAATACCCGTGTCTACTTTGTTCAGGCTCTTCAGGTGGTTCAAGAAGAAAAGAAAACTTCCCTGTGTTGTCACTGTTTACTTTAGTACTTAAATTCTCTTCTGGAAAATCAGGTTTAGTAATATCAAAATTAAGCGGACGTAGGGTACGATCAATTAAATTGGGTTCATCCTGATCTTCCAATGAAGTAGGGTACTGATTTGACACTTCTGGAGTACTGCTATCAGGTTCGATATTTGAAAAGCTGGCATGAAAACTGGAACCACCATGTTCTTTTGAAGGTATTTGGTCTAATGAGACTTTTGATGTACAGCTGCCAAGAAAACTGGGACCACGAGGCTCTGAGATATTTAAAGGTGTCAGGATTGGTGAGACTTTTGGAGTGCTGATGGTAAGAAAATTGGAACAACCAGGCTCTGAGATACTTGAATTTGTTAAGGTTTGCAAACCCCAACTGTCAGAAGCTATTAAACTGGGAGACAATACACTAACTGAACAAGTTTCAGGAAGCAGACGATTCATATTTGGAACAGCATTCCGGTTTAGTTGTTTTAAAATAGGGTTTCTAAATTGAGATTTATCAAAGTGATCTTCGCAGATCCTAAAATTCTTGGCATTAGTATCATCACTAATTCTACAATTCTGTTTCCATACGTTGAATCGTTGATCATCAGCAGGGGGGAAATGAAAAAAATGTTTATTGATGTGACTGGATTCAGCGGAAATAAAATATGTATTAGTGCAACCTGGATATTTACAAGAGTACTTTTTTCTTAGAATTGAATGAGTCACATATGCCATTTTAGCTCAAAGTAATAGAGAGACGAGATAAAGGCTATACACTGAAAATCAAGGGCGATAAGTGATAAAAACAAAAACTTACGGCATTTAAAGGGTTTTCTACTTTTTCTTTGTTGTTTTGATTCCAATTTTCCAATTTATGTGTCCATGGACAGGCCGGTCAAGTCAGCATAGGGCTTTAACCTAAAAAGCAAACGACAAAGGGAAATAAAAAAGACTATTCAAAACCTACCGACCTTGAGAGGTCATAAAACAAAATAAATAAAAAAAGTACACATGCTATTCTCGCGACTACAGAAATTCGTACTCTCTCAACCTATTATCATTATGCACATTAAAAACCAATAACTTCATCAGTTCAGAAAATATCATTTTAAATAAAACAAAGAAAATCTATACAGTGTACAGGCATAAATAGGCAGGAACCGAATATTTAAAAGAAACATAAGTAACGTACATACCTGTGTGATGAATACCATCCTAAAATTTGCAACAGTTTCTATGTTATAGATGACATCAAAAGATATAAAAAGAATAGGGAATGAAACTGTTTAATTATAAAATAATTATCAGCCTGTCACAAATCGCGGCAAAATTTGACACACGTTACGTCAACTGAGTGAAATGATGGTTGCAGAACAATTATACTACAGTGCCACCTCTTTTTACGGTGGCATACTACTAATGGTGTAACGGTCGTGTTTCCACTTATTCAATTCAAGTTTCACCCATGTGGGTGACACTATGGAACGGTACCTACCCATAAAATCTCAGGTCAAAAGATTCTTTATTTAAGCGAACCCTAATAAGTGATTTATAACTACTGTTAGGTTGCATTTCTTAATGTTACATACATAGACACATAGCTAGAGGTATTTCAAATTTGTTAAAATTTGCCTAATAACTAAAGAATGAAAAATGAATTAATATGATTGCTCTATAAAAGGTAGGAGGGGATTAAAATCACAAGAATAAATATTTGACTATTCGAAATGACTTTTAACTAACCTCAAAACATCATATTTTATTTTGCATGTAAGACAGTTGTTTAGTCATGGCTATCCAGATCTTTTTAACCGACAATTTTTTAAATTTTAAACTTAAATATTTCAGAAGCGGCTAATTTGAATGTAAACAAATTATATAATTTTTAAATCAGGAAAAAAAAGAACTTATTTACTGACACGTAATATACAGGGTATTACGTTTAAAAAATATAAGTTGACTTAATTTCTCTATTTATCTTTAAGATATTTTAAAATTTGATCCTGCACCCTTTACGAATTATTTTTATCCGATATTTAGTATTATTTAGAACAGATTATGCACGAGATTACTGAAATTAGTATCACAATTTATTCGTGACATATTGTGCAACAGCATATTTTTTACTAGAAATTGTATTAGTATTTTTTAAATATTTTGTGTTAGTAAATTTGATCCTAGATATAGTGTATCTCGGAAACGAGAGGTTTACGGAGCTATGCTCTTTTCTGTCTGTTTTTGGCCAAATAATTACCTGTAAAATTTTGTCGGTGCAGTTTTGTAAACACTCTGTATTTACGGTGAGTTGAAATTAATCGGAATCGTCATTTTTGCAACTTTATAAAATTCACCACAAAATACTAATTTTCAAATTTTGGGCTGACATATGCTACTATTCCCGATTTTTTGTTTGCATTTCATCAAAAAATATGGAAAAAATTTGAAACAATTATCTGATTATTGTATTTTATTTTTTAATTTTTTTCAGATATAATATAAAAACCCTCTATTAGCTCTTTACCCCGCCCTTATAGCAAAATCGTACTTTTGCAAACATAATATATATTTAAACAAATTCTCATAAAGTATAAACAGGCTAAAAGTTCCAAAATCGACTTCACTACTGCCAAAAAGTTCATGGTGGTCATTTTGAACAACTTTTAATGGAATAATAGAAATAAAAGTATTTAAATTTTTACCGTTTTTTCACGATTTTTAATTTTTAAAGGCTTGCCATTTAAAAACGAATTAAGATACGGACCTCGGGTTTGCGTTAAAATGTTTCTTTTTTCGAGACCTTTAAAATGAGGTTCCACACGACATAGGGTAGCGTTTAAAATTTTTGACCTTAACTCCCTAGCGTCGCCCCTCAAGGGGGTCGAAAAAGTTAAAATACATGAAAAAAATTGATTTATTAACCAATAGGAAGAAGAAGAATTAGTAAAGACACCTAAAATTTGGTGTCTTTATTAATAGCAAAAATATTTGCACATACTAAGTTTTCGGACACCCGTAACACACAGTAATTCGTGAACTTAAACCATTGAAAATGAAAATTTACAGGTTAACGTAAAGCTTAAGGGGTTATATACAGTTAGAATTTTCAAAAAATCGATTTTTTTTAATTGCATTTTCGTAATGTACAGGGTTTTCTCTTATATTTTGAACGGGGTCCACAGTCCTTATTTTTAGAGATATGGAAAAATGTTTAATACAAAAATTTTAGGTTTTTATCTAAACCATCAGAATTTTCTAAAAAAATAAACAAATTGTAATCAGAATGTCAAAAAATCGCTATCAACTTTAATTTTTTAAATAGAACACCCTGTATATGTTCAACCATTTAGAAAGATATCTTTTTTCTGATTTCAAAAATATATAGTTTGTTTATGTTTCTTTAAGCAGTTTTTAAAATATTTAGATTTAAATGTTTAAAAATGTTCAAAGCTATACGTTTGCGATCACTGAACAAGTGATTCCAAAGCCACCTATGCTTGAGCGGCTATGACTTGAAACTGAGCATTGTTAAATATTTAAATCTAAATATTTTTAAAACTGCTTAAAAAAACATAAACAAACTATATATTTTTGAAATCAGAAAAAATATATCTTTCTAAATGATGCTTTTTTGAGAGGACCTCCTGGAGATCAGCTATAGCAGCTTTCCAAATTATTATTTTTACAAATACAAAAATCGTAGAATACAGTTAAACGTCACCATAATAAGTGTACAAATTTTTACATTCCTGAATTTAACCGTCTTCTCAGGAACGATTCTTGAAAAATCGCTTTTTTTAGGCCTCCTAACTGTATATAACCCCTTAACCTAAAGTCGAACAGGTGTGTTTTTTTCGGAAACAGCCACAGGGAGAGAAATCGAATTTTTTAGGTTGATAGAGGTATAGTTCAACTAGCTTCGGTAAAAAATTCAGTTATACAGGATGTTTCGTTTCGGGGTTATTAAACGTCAAAGTCGAAATTTCCGCGATTTCCGTTGAAATCGGGTACAGGTCGCAAATGTGAATTAAATCGATGTAAATTTTCGGAGATTGTAGGGCACCCGGAGCTCCAGAACTCCACTGAAACTGGTGAGGATAAGAAAATGGCAAGTAATTCTTTTGAATTTTTTTAGGTCGAAAAATGCTATTTCCAGACCCCTTTTTGATACCTAATAACTCGAAAACAAAACGTCAGATCGAAAAACGGAAACTTTAAAATCTCAAATACTTTTTTTGCAATACATTTACCTAAACCTAAAATCACTGGAAAATGGAAATATTTGGAAAAATCTGGAAATTTAGATTTTTGACCCAAATATTTCACGGTTTTTAATTTTTTGTGGGGTCAAAGTGAATCAAAATAAAATCCCATACACGTCATCGGAAGGAGCTCGTCAAAGTATGTGTTATCCATATTTTTTAGTTTCTTCATTCTCTATAGGAAGGGAGCAATCGCCGATTAAATTTCGATTTTTTTACTTTTTTGCCTTCGACATCGGTACATTTGAATCACCCTGTATTTTTTCTATCTACTTTTTCCCAATTTTTCAACACTCTCTTATAAAGGGATAAGCACACTGTAAAATGAATACCGAATGGGTCATCCAGGAGCGTATTTAATTGGTACAATTCGGATTTTTTTGATTTTTTCCGGCAAAACCTATTTTTAACCGACATTATTCCACACCATTTACCCTATTTGGGTTTATTTTGTCCGTTAATTATCTAGGAATACCTCCCACTAATTTAAATCGCTTATTTTTTCGGTAAAGTTATAAATAAATATATAGGTTTATTTGCATTGGGGACATAAAAAATTTGAAAATTTTTGAATTTTCGAAGATTGCCATGAAAATAAAGAATTGCAGTTTATTTACTCCAAATTATTAAGATGATATGTCAAAATTTCGCAGAAATGCCAATTTGTTGCAAAATTGAAAGGTTTCTGGACCGATCTCGGCTTGAAGTATACATGAATAAGATTTTAGGAACCTTCTACTTTAAGTGCAGGAATATTTCATTGGACGAGTTAGGCATTAAATGCATTTTTTATTGAGTTGTCGATGACTCTACAACACTGGAACTCGCTATATACTCATGATGAGTCATACGTTCAGTTGTGACGACACAGCCAATGGGATCACGTTTTACAAGTTTCGAAATCCGCGCGAAAATTTACAGTTTTAAATCCTTTTTTTTTAATAAAGACCAAAATAAATGAATAACAGCAACCGCCATAAACATTTAATTTATGTAGAGACTATAACAAAAATATTTCAGATTTATTTGGGTTATATGCATATTCCCCATTGTTTATTCGCTTTCATTTTAACATTTTTCTAATAGTTTAAGAAGCGAATTCGCGGTTTTGTGCCACTTTTGCCATCATTACATTTATTTGTAATAATAAATCCACACACTATTGTTTACAGACAAACCATATTGTGTTAAATATTCCAGATTTTTCAGTCTATTTTGCCGTTGCAAAATTATAAAGTCTTAAAAGTATGAAAACAGCTTATATTTATTCGTCTATATTTTATTTCAAATAACCAGAACATCTTGCGTTAACGCTCACAACAGGTTGTAATCTCGTGCCCTTTAAATGAAAAGGACCTAACGTACCCCAAACAGGTAGTAAATCTTTAAAAGCGACCAGTGTTTGGCTAAGTCCACCACGTGTTTTGGGAAGGTCTCGTTTCTTGATATCTGTTCCAGAGCTTCATCAACCGGTATACTGGGGTATAAGATTTGACGTCAAAACTGGCTATGATGTCATTCTCCTCAAGCTTGACAGTTTTTAGGATCTGTGTAAAGTGCTCGGAGTTTTTGACGTAGGAATTAGCTTTTTCAACTGATGGTTGCAAGATGCTGGCTAGATATTTTTCCAATTTTTGTAGCGGGGAGTTGAAGGCACTGACGATTGGTCTTAGTGGGATATTTTCCTTATGTATTTTCGGAAGTCCATACAGTTTTGGGCATCTGCTTGATTTTTCTCTCGGGGGATGAGTTTTTGTTTTGTTTCCGGATCTATAGGAGACTCGTTTATTTTTGTTTTTGTTGCCTTTTCTAAGTATGTTGTTGGCTCTCTGGCGATTGGTTTGTATGCCGGATCGTCGAGGAGTCTTTTCATTTTTGTTGCGTAGTCTTTTGTGCTCATAACTACGGTCGCATTGCCTTTATCTGCAGGTAGAATTATGATATCCTTATTTTTGTTGATGTTCCGTAACGATTGTAGTTCAGATGGGCTCAAGTTTGGTTTCGGTGGTTTTGATGTCCTTAAGATCCTCCATACATCTTGTCGAATAATTTATTCTGTTTGGTTATTTACTTCGGATAAAGCGGATTCGACGTTTGCAATTATTTCTTCTTTTGGTACCTTTTTTGGGGCTATTGCATAGTTCAAACCTTTGCTTAGAACTGCTTTTTCGGTTTCTGATAGCTGGTGGTTGGAGATGTTGTAGACGGTCTTTTTGCTGCTTGGTTCTCTGACTGTTTTACGAATTGTCCTTGTAGGTTTTGAAACTTTTTGGTGTGCTTTTCTGATTTGATGGATCTGTTTGTTTCGGTGCGCCAGTAAGATAGGGTTTCTAAGCGGCTCCAGAGTAGGTGGTGGATTTGGTTGCTTAGCGTGAGATGGAGTTGGTACAGCTCGTGTTCTGTTTCGCTGAGTTGTCTTCTTGTTTGTCGTATTTGTTCTCTTAACAGGGCGCTGCTGGCTTTTTTTAGTATGGCAAGTGTTCCTCTGGTTCTGGTGTGGTAGGAAATCCTTGTGAAGCTTGGTTGTAGGTTGTTCTTGCGGCATCTTACTAAGAAGTTTAGGTCGCATAATCGCGTACATTTCTTCTCTCTCAGTTTCTCGTAATGTTTGGTGTTCCTGAAGGTCTCCTCCCCGTAGAGGAGTATAATGGAAGTACGTAGGGTTTCACGGATGGAGAAATATGTGTCGTGGTTAATCCGGGAATTCATCCGTTCGTTTGTTTTGTTTCCGGATCTATAGGAGACTCGTTTATTTTTGTTTTTGTTGCCTTTTCTAAGTATGTTGTTGGCTCTCTGGCGATTGGTTTGTATGCCGGATCGTCGAGGAGTCTTTTCATTTTTGTTGCGTAGTCTTTTGTGCTCATAACTACGGTCGCATTGCCTTTATCTGCAGGTAGAATTATGATATCCTTATTTTTGTTGATGTTCCGTAACGATTGTAGTTCAGATGGGCTCAAGTTTGGTTTCGGTGGTTTTGATGTCCTTAAGATCCTCCATACATCTTGTCGAATAATTTATTCTGTTTGGTTGTTTACTTCGGATAAAGCGGATTCGACGTTTGCAATTATTTCTTCTTTTGGTACCTTTTTTGGGGCTATTGCATAGTTCAAACCTTTGCTTAGAACTGCTTTTTCGGTTTCTGATAGCTGGTGGTTGGAGATGTTGTAGACGGTCTTTTTGCTGCTTGGTTCTCTGACTGTTTTACGAATTGTCCTTGTAGGTTTTGAAACTTTTTGGTGTGCTTTTCTGATTTTATGGATCTGTTTGTTTCGGTGCGCCAGTAAGATAGGGTTTCTAAGCGGCTCCAGAGTAGGTGGTGGATTTGGTTGCTTAGCGTGAGATGGAGTTGGTACAGCTCGTGTTCTGTTTCGCTGAGTTGTCTTCTTGTTTGTCGTATTTGTTCTCTTAACAGGGCGCTGCTGGCTTTTTTTAGTATGGCAAGTGTTCCTCTGGTTCTGGCGTGGTAGGAAATCCTTGTGAAGCTTGGTTGTAGGTTGTTCTTGCGGCATCTTACTAAGAAGTTTAGGTCGCATAATCGCGTACATTTCTTCTCTCTCAGTTTCTCGTAATGTTTGGTGTTCCTGAAGGTCTCCTCCCCGTAGAGGAGTATAATGGAAGTACGTAGGGTTTCACGGATGGAGAAATATGTGTCGTGGTTAATCCGGGAATTCATCCGTTCGTTTGATTTGTTTCTAGTTGAAACTTGCAGACGTTTCGCCAAAATCTCATTTGGCATCTTCTGTGCTTACTCGCTGGTCGTAGAGAGTAAACTGAGGGTGGCAGCCGCAGTGCGTGGTTTTATAATGGATCGCCTCGGTCTTAGGTCGTATCTATTGGCCGGCGTTGGCTCCTCCCCCTGAGTGGTCTGCTTGGGAGCTGTGTTCGGCTTCACTTGGTTCTCGGCCATCGTGGTTTTCATATTAGAGGGCTTGATGATGGATTTCCATGTTGCTGGAAGGTTCAAGGCATCGTCGCGTTTATTTAGGTTGCCAATTTATTCTATTTCGATTGCTTCGCGGATAAGCCTGGTTTTGTAGTGGTCTATGTTGGCTATCTGTTTGCAGCTGTCGAAGTTGATTTTGTGTCCTGTTTCAAGCTGGTGACGGAAAAGGGCTGACGATGTTTGTTTGTTCTTGATGCAGAGCTTGTGTTCTTTTAATCTTGCTGATATTCGTCTATTGGTCTGTCTTACATATGTCTTGCTGCAGGTCCCACAAGAGATGCTGTAGACACCGTGGTTTTCAAGTTTTATTTTATCTTTTGGATTTCTTAGAGATGATCCTATTGTTTGGTGTGGCTTGTAGGCTGTCGCGATATTACGAAAACATCGTCGACATATCTAATCCATACTTTTGGTTTGAGATGGGCTTCTTCAAGAGCATTGTTTTCGAAGTAGGTCATGAAGAGGTTTGCTATGGCTGGTGATAGTGAAGAACCCATTGCTGCGCCTTCCGTCTGTCTGTAGATTTGGTCATCGAATAGGAAGTATGCGTTTTTTATACCCCAGTATACCGGTTGATGAAGCTCTGGAACAGATATCAAGAAACGAGACTTTCCAAAAACACTTGGCGGACTTAGCCAAACACTGTCTAAAAAACGCATACTTCCTATTCGATGACCAAATCTACAGACAGACGGAAGGCGCAGCAATGGGTTCTTCACTATCACCAGCCATAGTAAACCTCTTCATGACCTACTTCGAAAACAATGCTCTTGAAGAAGCCCATCTCAAACCAAAAGTATGGATTAGATATGTCGACGATGTTTTCGTAATATGGTCTTTCGGCAAGGACAAACTCCACCAATTCTTGGATCATCTAAATTCCCGCCATCCAAAAATCCAGTTCACCATAGAACTCGAAGACAATAACAGTCTTCCATTCTTAGACGTGCTAGTAACAAAAACAAAAGAAGGAACTCTGCGACACACTGTATATAGAAAACCAACACACACAAACAGATACCTCAACGCTGAGTCTCATCACCACCCGACTCAAATACAAGGAGTAGCCAACACACTGATTACACGATCCATCCGGCTGACAGACTCCCAAGGGAAACAACAGGAACTACACAACATAAAAACAGCTCTGAAACAAAACGGCTACAAAACACATACAATAAAAAAAGCCATAGACCAGGAACAAAATCGCCAAAAAAAAAAAAAAGAAACCAGAAGAATCTACCAAAGACAGGCCCATATCTATACTACCATATATCATGGGAACAACAGACAGAATCGGGAGAATCCTACGCAAGCACAACATCGCGACAGCCTACAAGCCACACCAAACAATAGGATCATCTCTAAGAAATCCAAAAGATAAAATAAAACTTGAAAACCACGGTGTCTACAGCATCTCATGTGGGACCTGCAGCAAAACATATGTAGGACAGACCAATAGACGAATATCAGCAAGATTAGAAGAACACAAGCTCTGCATCAAGAACAAACAAACATCGTCAGCCCTTTTCCGTCACCAGCTTGAAACAGGACACAAAATCAACTTCGACAGCTGCAAACAGATAGCCAACATAGACCACTACAAAACCAGGCTTATCCGCGAAGCAATCGAAATAGAAAAAAGTGGCAACCTCAACAAACGCGACGATGCCTTGAACCTTCCAGCAACATGGAAATCCATCATCAAGCCCTCTAACATGAACACCACGATGGCCGAGAACCAAGTGAAGCCGAACACAGCTCCCAAGCAGACCACTCAGGGGGCGGAGCCAACGCCGGCCAATAGATACGACCTAAGACCGAGGCGATCCACTATAAAACCACGCACTGCGGCTGCCACCCTCAGTTTACTTTCTACGACCAGCGAGTAAGCACAGAAGATGCCAAATGAGATTTTGGCGAAACGTCTGCAAGTTTCAACTAGAAACAAATCAAACGAACGGATGAATTCCCGGATTAACCACGACACATATTTCTACATCCGTGAAACCCTACGTACTTCCATTATACACCTCTACGGGGAGGAGACCTTCAGGAACACCAAACATTACGAGAAACTGAGAGAGAAGAAATGTACGCTATTATGCGACCTAAACTTCTTAGTAAGATGCCGCAAAAACAACCTACAACCAAGCTTCACAAGGATTTCCTACCACACCAGAACCAGAGGAACACTTGCCATACCAAAAAAAGCCAGCAGCGCCCTGTTAAGAGAACAAATACGACAAACAAGAAGACAACTTGTAGCATTTTCATTTTACGCATATTTCCCCATAAGGAAAAATGCTATTACGGTTATTATTTTTGTAAACCTTTTCATTTAAGTCCTTAATAACTTTCTTATTCTGTCTTTATAACAAATTAAATAACTTTCCATGCACCATGGTATAACATGTTCTTTGGCTTCATTGTCAGAAGGTAGTTCAGAGAGTTAGCTATTCCGTGATTTCGTCAATTCGCCGTTCTGCTGACTATGCAATATTTTTAGATGATTAGATTTTTATATTCTAATTCTGAGAGGATTTTTGACAAGTAAGGTTAGTCAAGCCATGTGGAAGTCTGGTATTTGTTTATAAAAAATATAAGGTGTTTTTTTACCGAGCCTATAAATATGGGAAAGACAAAGAAAATGCGTCTTTCGTCGTTTCGAATCTGCAAGGAAGCAGAGAGACAAGACCCATTTCTGGGAGGCTTTCTTTTGAAAGTTTGTGGCTTTATTGAAATTATTGTATGATTTTGTTTGTTTCCCAAATGGTCTTTTATGGAAAAAGAAACGTTGCTGTACGCCTTCCAGGATTGTTTTTTGATTTTCTGTAAGTAGGGACACTCCATTTTGTAAAACCTTATGCTAAGAATTTGTTTCTTTTAGTCTGAAATTATTAATTATTATGGTTGGAAAAGTATTTTTATTGGCTATTAATGGCACTTTAGAAGTCCAGTATGGATTTGTAATTTTTATGGTTCCCTCATAACTAGAGGTAAGTTTTCTTTATCCAAGCCCTCCGCACCATAGCTTTTGTCGTGTGACATTATAGGGTGTAAATTCATTTTAGGGTTCACCGTCGGGATAGTTCACCGTCGGGGTAGATCACCTTCGGGATAGATTACCGTCGGGATAGACCTCCTAGGGATAGATCACCACCTGTAGTATTAACTCCCCTTAAAACGCCGTTAAGATTCACCCTCGGGATAAACCCCTTTTAGACCATTTTAAGAAGAGGCAGTATGGTGGGGCTTTGATGCCAAGATCGAGAAAAAACAACAATTAAGGCCAGTTTGTTCCAATTTTATTTATAATTAGTTAAACATTTAATCTCACAATTTTATATGGTAATTTAAACAAAATTTCTTTCATTAATTAAGTATGTAATGACAAATTGGTTGCGGTCATAAGTTACTATTTTAGCTAAAATAATATGCGCCCTATTCGAATTCATGAATCTCGACTAGCGGTTAGTATTTATTACGATTTACCTAAGTTTCTATCAAATAGTACAGACCAATTTACCATGAATCATTTTTGGAAATCATAAACTGTAAATATGTAAAAAATACAAATGTAAGTAATGTACAAAATTTGTAAAAAGATGTTTATTATTAATGAAATAAAAGTTTATTTATGTGGGACCCAGATCTTTTTGTTTGCGATATTCAGGTGCGTTAGAGGTGATATTTTCGAAAGGGTTTCTGTTTTTACCCCGAATCAACAACAACAAAAAAGCAGTGGCGCTCATAATTAAAACATCATATTTTAACACCGAACAAGAAAATAGCCATGGCCGTACCAACGGATCTCAAATCTCACCGAATGCTAGCTAGGGCTTATAATATTACCCAGGTAATATTGTAATAAAGTTGGCGCTGCCAACGTGGTGCAAGTGTTTCAACTTGAGGCTGCTAAGCTTGTTCGTGTAAAATTTTCCATTTATAATAAATTTTTTAAATACTAGTCATTATTGTAGAACTTACCCATAACGTGCTTGAATTTGCATACAAATTTGTACAGGTTTACATTTTTTATAGCAAAACTGGACTGTAGTCTCGCATATATGACACAAGGTCTAATATTTTCTACAGGGTCTGGTGAAAGTATTGAACACTTAGGGTAGGAACTTTTATTTTTGAGTTTGTATTTTGAACTGATAGTAAGGAATTTTAATTAATATTTGATTTACTTCATCCAGGTAAATATAGGTATTTTACGGTGATTTATTTTGCATATTAAAACTTGAATAAGTTTTTAACATTGACTTTGTCAAGTGGCATATTCCTTGATTTCTGCTTTCTATATATTACACCAAACTATATATAAACTTTTTACAGTATTTGATCTATAATCTTTTTTATTTGCCTCTTCAGGATAATTTTTCTTAACAAAAAAATATTTTTTGAAATGGAGTCAGAAATATTTCAAGTAAACCATCTACATGATTTTGAAGTAGCTTATGAGTTGGCAATTCGTAAAACAAAAACAACACGAAATATTAATGATCAAAGAAAAATTTTAAGACGGTTGCTAGCTAAAGAAAAAGATAGATCAGGAGCTACGATAGATTTGTGTTCACATAATTTTGATTTTTTAAAAGAACAACGGGAAATAGAGAAAACTTTTTATGAAGTTACTGAGGCCATAATAGATTTTTCTGATAGTGGTGATGAAAAAGATAGCCTTTTTTCTCGAATAAAATCTAGAATTATTCATGCTACTCTAAGAGTTAAAAATTTAGACAAAGTATTAACTATTCCGGATATTGTTGAAGCTGATTTAAAAGATCAAGTTATTAATTATTTTGAAGAATCGTATGCTACTTGCTTAAAGTTAGAAGCTGATCTGTATGACAGTATAAAAATTCCTAACCCTACTACGTCCGTGATTAATCCTACTCCTGTTATAAATGTTGCTGCACCAATTGTCTCGTGTTCAGGTAGTTCGATACCAATCTCGGAATGGGGCGTCAAATTTAATGGGGATGGTAAGCATTTGTATTCGTTTTTGGAACGTGTTACTGAGTTGGCGCAGGCTCGTAAAGTGTCTAAGTCAGATCTTTTTAATTCGGCAGTAGAACTTTTTGTAGGCGATGCATTCGCGTGGTTTCGTTGTAATAAGGCGGGTGTAACCGATTGGGAAGAGTTGGTTGCTTTATTAAAAAAAGATTTTTTGCATTCAGATACTGAAGATCAAATCTGGGAACAAATTAAGCAACGTAAACAAAAGAAAAATGAGACAGTCTCAATTTTTGTTGCTCATATGCAAACTTTATTTGGCAGATTACCTCGTGTACCTGCTGAGGTAACAAAAGTAAAAATTATTAGACAAAGTTTGTTACCAGATTTTATCTCACAGCTTGCTTTATCAGATATTGTGTCTGTTACTGACTTAATGACTTACCGTAGGAAGTTAGAAGAAGCTAACTTTTTGAAAAATAAAAACAGGTCACATGAAGTATCAGAACTTAAAGAACAACCTTGTCCATCTACTTCTTATAATAACAGTCAAGGTCAAAAATTTAAAAATTATTCTAAATTTAATAATTTCCAAAATAAAAACTTAAATTTTTCTCATAGAAGTCAAACTAATATAGGTTCAAAAAAAGTAGAGAAAAAAGATACAAGTTCAAATGTAAAGTCACTTAATTGTTGGAACTGTGGGTTGGCCAACCATACCTATCATGACTATAGAGCCAAAAGAAAAGTTTTTTGTTTTAAATGTGGAAAACCGGATGTAAAATCCAAAGATTGTAGTTCTTGTTCAAAAAACTGAATAGGGGTAGTATGCGGATTGGCCGACATACTAATCCCACTTATAAGGCCACAAACGATAACAGTATTAGTAACAATTTTGGTTGTAAATATTTTGATAAGAAGGATTGGAACGAGTGGTTGAAATATGTTTCAAATTTTTATAAAAATTATGAATCTTTTAATAATCAAATTTCTCCTATATTTGTAAAAAAAACCTCCAGATGTTAGGCCATACATTTCGGTTAAACTTTTTGATCAAGATATTATTGTTCTTTTTGACTGCGGTGCTACGACATCAGTAGTCGGGTCTGATGGAATGTCAGTTTTGAAAAAATTTAAGTTAAAAATTAACTCTGATACTTCAAAAAATATTTGTACTGCGGATGGATCTCAAAAAAAGGTTCTAGGCACTGTCGATTTGCCTATTTGTATTAACAATCTGTGCAAAATTATAAAGTGTTTAGTTGTGCCATCTTTACCCCAAGCTTTTATTTTTGGTTGTGATTTTGCAAAAATATTTAAAGTGATAGTGAATTTTAATGATGATACCTGGCGTGTCCAGAGTGATTTAGTGAATTGTGATATAAATATTATTTCCGGATTTGAGAACAAGTGTAACATAAATAGTTTTTTATACTCGTTAGAAGATTTGTCTCCTGAAGAGAGAAAACAAGCTGATGAAGTTATTCAGTCATTTCATGAAATCACTAGTGAAGATCGGTTAGGCCGAACAAACAAAATAGCTTTGACGATAGATACTGGTGATGAAAAACCTTTCAAGAAAAAACCATTCGCTATGTCACCTTATATGCAAAAAATTTTGAATGATGAAATTGATGAAATGCTTAAGTTAGGTGTGATAGAACCCTCTAATAGTCCATGGTGCTCACCAGTTCTTTTAGTAAACAAGAAACATGGAGAATATCGATTAGTTTTTGATGCACGAGGCATTAATGAGTTGACCCGATATGATTCTTATCCTATGCCAAATGTAGATAGAATTTTAAATTCTTTAAGAGGAGCCAAGTATATTAGCTCAATAGATTTGAGAAAGGCTTTTTGGCAAATCCCTCTAGACCCAGCGTCAAGGGAAAAAACAGCCTTTAGCGTCATAGGTAGAGGACAATTTCATTTTGTTACTATGCCATTTGGACTTTGCAATGCTGCTCAAACACAACAACGATTAGTAAACGCTATTTTTGGACCTGAATATGAACCAAAAATATTTTCTTTTGTCGATGACATTATTATTACTGGTCCTACTTTTCAAGAACATCTTGAGTTATTAAAAACCGTTAAGGAAAAGCTTAGAGAAGCTAACTTAACGATTAATTTAGAGAAAAGTAATTTCTTTAAAACATCTTTAAAATTTCTAGGATATGAAGTAGGAAACAATTCTCTTAGAACTGATCCAGACAAGGTTTCTTCAATTATTAATTATAATAGGCCAAAGACAACCACAGAAATTAAAAGATTTATAGGCATGTGTTCTTGGTAAAGACGTTTTGTAAAAGATTTTTCAAGTTTAGTATCACCGATTAACGAGTTACTTTAGGGAAAGAAAAAAGGTCAGGCGATTAAATGGAATGATGATGCAGAAGATGCATTCGTTAAAATCAAGGAATTACTGGTGTCTGCTCCTATTTTAGTTCGACCGGATTTTACAAAAAAATTTACTATACAGTGTGATTCGAGCAATACTGGTTTAGGTGGAATTTTGACCCAAGTCATCGATGAAGAAGAACATGTGATAGCTTATGCCAGTCGGTCACTCTCACGCACTGAAAGAAATTACTCAACTTTAGAAAAAGAACTGTTAGCTGTTTTATTTTGTATAGATAAATTTAAGCAGTATGTAGAAGGAGTAAGATTTAATGATATTACTGACAATTATAGTTTGCTGTGGCTGAATAATCTCAAGAATCCATCAGGGAAATTAGTTAGATGGGCAGTGAACCTTCGTCAACACACATTTGACCTTATTCATAGGAAAGGATCATTAAATGTTGTTGCTGATGCACTTTCCCGTATTTCTTATGAAGATATTGATAACGAAGTTGCTGTTCTATGTGATATAGATATTGATAGGATAGATCCATGGTATGATGACCTAAGGACAAAAATTTTAAAAGACCCGGATAAGTTTCCACAGTGGAAAGTTGAAAATAATTTTGTCTATAAACATATTCCCTCTAAAACGATGATGCGTTTAAATATTCCAGAATGGAAAATTTTGGTACCGAAACCACAAAGACAAGAAGCAATTCAAGCTTGTCACGATCCGCCAACAAGTGGTCACTTTGGATTTTTTAAAACTTTGAAAAGGTTTCAAGAGCAGTTTTACTGGCCAAGAATGCGTAGCGATGTCTTGAAATACGTTCGGTCTTGTCGAGTTTGTGGTGAGCAAAAGATGCCTAATACAGCAGGCATGGGTCTTATGGGAAACGAAAAATTTATCACTATGCCATTTCAACTTCTAGGTATTGATCTTGTTGGACCTTTTACACGTTCAAAGAAAGGTAACAAGTGGATTCTTGTCATTTCTGACTGGTTTACGAAATATGTGATGTTGTTTCCGTTACGTAGTTCAAAATCTCAATATGTTAATAAGTGTTTAGAAAGTGTATTTTTAGAACATGCCACTCCACAAATTATTATTTGTGATAATGGTCCGCAATTTGCTGGTCACAGTTTCAAGAAGTTGTGCGACAAATACGAAGTTAAAAAAATTTGGTACACACCCTTTTATTCTCCTCAATGCAATTTTGTAGAGAGAAATAATCGCACAATGGAAACGATTTTAAGGAGCTATGTAAAAGAACATAGGAGTTGGGATGAAGAAATTTCAAAAATTCAGCGAGCTATAAACACAGCAAAACACGAAGTAACCGGTTATTCACCATCATTTTTAGTATATGGAAGACATACCCCGATATCAGGAAAATTTTATGGGAAATTGGAAGCTGGTCAAGATATAGAAGTCATGCCAGGAGACCGTGAATCTTACGCAGCAAATCTGAAGGAACTATTCCCCATTTTTATGGAGGTGAAGGAGAAGTTGCATGCCGCATACGAGCGAGGTGCTCGGACATATAACCTCAGGAAGAGGGATGCATCCTTTAATGTAGGCGATTTAGTATGGCGTCGCAACAAAGTTCTTTCTGATGCTGCAAATAGATTTTCTGCCAAGCTTGCTCCAAGATATATTCTGTCAAGAGTTAATAAGAAAATATCGAATCTTGTTTATGATTTAGTTAATGAGTCAGATGGCTCAAAATCCGGAAAATGGCGTATAAAAGATTTAAAACATTATAAGGGTAATTTAGATACAGATTCAGACGAATAAATCAATAAATAAAATTTTGTATAATTATATATACAGTGTGTCTACGTAAGTTGGCGGCATATGGGAAACTTTTTTATTATTAATTTTACGAAAAAAAGTTATTCTTTATAAAAAGTTCTGCATGCTCCAAAACCTGAAATGCAACCATCAGATATCAAATTTTATCAGTCGTATACGAGGTTTGTCAAAAAATGTGATTTTTTCTCAAGAGTAAAGTACCTTTATTTTCGACAATATCGAAAATTATTATAAAGAAAAGATGTTTAGAATTAAAAATAACTTTAAAATATTCAACATTGTTTATTTACATTAAAAAACAATTTTTTTCGACATTTTCTCTGCGATAACGTTGACAATTGAAGTGAGCACATTAATGCATTACATTTACTAAATTAACAATCTCAATTTTCTCTTCCAGGCTTAATGTTTTTGGCATTTCTACCTTTCCGTAAACAAATACGTCTGTCAAACATAAAACTGTACAATACGGATCTCTAAAAACTATGGAAAACACTGTTAGACTGCCTAAAAAAAGTGTTTATACCGTGCTACTTTTTAAAATACGATTGTTGACTTTTTTTCGAACTTTCGATGTTTTGACAGTTCTCAAATCCTACTTCAAATACCACTTTTAAAACATGCCAGTGCATCCTAGATTAATTATGCGTTAATGTGCAAACTTAAATTTTCAACGTTATCGCAGAGAAAATGTCGAAAAAAATAGCTTTTTAAAGTAAATAAACAATGTTGAATACTTCAAAGTTATTTTTAATTCTAAACGTCTTTTCTTTATAATAATTTTCGATATTGTCGAAAATAAATGTACTTTACTCTTGAGCAAAAAACACATTTTTTGACAAACCTCGTATACGACTGATAAAATTTGATATCTGATGGTTGCATTTTAGGTTTTGGACCGTGCAGAACTTTTTATAAAGAATAACTTTTTTTCGTAAAATTATCAATAAAAAAGTTTCCCATATGCCGCCAACTTACGTAGACACACTGTATATATTTTTAGTCATATCATAAGATATGTTTCTGTGAATAAATTTTTCTCATATTCCATTTTTATAAATATCAAGTATGTATATAGTGTGTTTGTATTTGAAAGAGTAGTCTTAGGTTTAAGACTCAATCATATGGCGTCGAGAATGTCCAGTGGGAGTATCCGAGCCGAAGGAGTATCCGAAGCGAGCCAGAGGAGTGTCCTTATGGAGTGTCCGTGCCGCTGACTGGTGAGGTTGAGAACCAATATCCGAGGTAGGAGTGTCCGCGAAGGTGTCCTAAGCCTAAGCTTTTGTGAATGTCGTGTGAATGTTTGTTTAGGATTAAGATTCAGTTGTCGCTTAATATTTATGAATATAAATTAACCATACAGTAGGCATCTGTAAGCGTAACCCAAGAATGAACAAATACCACCGTGAGTAGTTAACTGTAATATACTTCGCCCACCGTGAAATTTTGTAACCAAATATCATAATTAAGAATCAGCCTTGTCAATGTCATACCCAATATTAATTAGAAGCTAGTTAACACAAAAAAAATAAGGGAGATGTGAAAATTACTAGTACTGACTGTCAAAAATTTAAAATATTTACTCAAACTACTAAAGTACAGACCCACCGACAGCCAAAAATATAAAACGATTAAATTGCCGGTCTCAAGCGCTATCAGCTGATATTCCAAAACACAAAATATTAATTTGAACAACCTGGCTATTGCTTATTAACATAATTAGTTGATAAAAAAAACATCACTAACTTCAAATTCACGGACATACCCAATAACTAGCTCACGATGGTTTTGCTTGCAAAATAACAAAATAAAATTTAACCTTGGGCCACCCTATACAGTTTTAACCAACATTATCAAAGAATGCAACAAATCAATCTAGAATAGCTGACAAAAAAAAATCAGGTGTCGATAAGAATTTGACCGACAAAACATGTGAAGGTCACATGCATACCCCAATTAATTCTTAATAAAAAAACCCATCTGTACATAATTTACAGAATTTACTTACCACGAAATGTAGCGATCTACTCGTATTTTGAAAATTTTTAATTACAGAACAACTAATTAAAAACGTGGACGTCGTAAAAAAATTAGAATCAAAAGGAAATCAACGAAAATTATTTTAAATAGCAGTTTTATCGCGGAATCCTGTATTTTTAAGGGTTTAATAGTGGCAAAAGGGGCTTACCTGTCGCTGTGGGGTCGGGTCTAAGTCACCATGTCCGCTGTCGTATTAAGAACCGACGAAAAGATGTCGAATTTCTTCTACAAAACCAACTTAAACGGCCTCACTGGACCAACAACGTAACGCCAAAAGGGCAAATAACAAAACAAGGTAGAAGAAGTTAATCGTACCGCATTCACGGATCCAAATTTTTGGGTGTCTTTCAAAAGACTTTAGAATGACGATACTGTCGACGACACGATCAGTTTGTGAAAAAGAACCTCTGCTCCGGTGCCACACCCAATCCTTGCCAAAAATTCCAATATCGATTTTTTTTTCTTCCAAAGTGACGATATGACGGGGTTGTTTGTAAGTACACTTTGGTACACAATTAGGTACATTTTCGAAAGCTTTGGTTTGATGGTATTTCCTTCAACGCATTGGCACAATGTTCTGCCAGTAGAATTAACTTAACCAATGAACAATGGCAATATAGCAACAATTAAATACATTTTTCCATATCAATAAATCGACATTCAGTAATAGTTTGTACAATTGCAACCAGCTTACGATTTAATACAGATTTTACCAACCCTGAAAGGTTAACCTCGTCTGATCTCTATCGTCCAACTCATAAAGCCGCAACAAACAGAATCCCATGACCACCTGCGATCACAGGTAGGGACCGATACCGAACCCAAAAGGATCCTGTAGCGCGAAAAGAACAGATTCCATGCATACCTGGCTTCGACGTTTTCACTAACCGCCATAGAGGGCGGCTCGGGACAGAAAGATGAGGTTTGCAACAAGTTCGACCAAAGAAATTACAGCTGATTCAAATGTCAAAATTGACGTTTTACGTTTGTCATTGTAAACAAATTTGGATTTATTAAGAGGAAAATAATGTTTTAGGGCCGAATTCGGACATATTTCCCTAGGGATTAACTATCCAGAATAAAGAAAAACAAGGCTGGATCCAAGGCAGACCTGTGAAGGAAGATCTATAAAAATTAAATTCGAGGTTAAGCAAAGTCTTTACTAAATGGAGAAACAATTCAAAATAAAACGTTCAAGGAATAAGGGAATATATTCAAAAAGGTAGGACGAAATCTTAAAAATCAACTAATCGCTGCGACTGCTATCATAATAATATTTTAATGGCGTCGAGAATGTCCAGTGGGAGTATCCGAGCCGAAGGAGTGTCCGAAGTGAGCCAGAGGAGTGTCCTTATGGAGTGTCCGTGCCGCTGACTGGTGAGGTTGAGAACCGATATCCGAGGTAGGAGTGTCCGCGAAGGTGGCCTAAGCTCTTATGATTGAAGTGTGAATGTTTATTTGGGATTAAGATATACTTATATGGCGTCGAGAATGTCCGATGGGAGTATCCGAGCCGAAGGAGTGTCCGAAGCGAGCAGAGAGGAGTGTCCGCGCCGCTGACTGGTGAGGTTAAGAGCCAAAAACCCGAGGTAGGAGTGTCCGTAAGAGTATCGTAAGCTCAAGATGTTGTAGATACATGTGTGAGTGAGTAGTTTTTGGTTAGGATATCATGTAGATACTTTTGTTGTACCTTATAAAAATTTTCTATATAATATATTTTTTTTTATACTTCTCAGATTAATAAATATCAATATTATATGTTCTCTTCTAAGTCTGTGGTCGAACTTAAACAGTTTAATAATTTTGTTTTAAAATTTTAAGTCCCATTTATCATTTAACTTAGTCTTGCTAAGCTTTTGTCCTTTTCCTGGAAGTCCCTACCGATATGTGAGATTCCCCGATTTTGTCCTACCGATAGTGTTCCCATTTATGGCGTCTGACACGCGATAGTTATCAACCCAAGAAAAGTGACAAATAGCGTTGTTAGACTGAATGGTACTATCAAATTGAAAATTCTTATTTCTGTTTAATTTCTCAGGATCTTTTTTAAAAAAATGTTTTCTTTAACAAAATAGCCTATCAAGGTAGTCTATTTTTTTCTCTAGGAGAGAGGTAGTGTAGCATTTTTATTTTACGCATATTTCCCCATAAGGAAAAATGCTATTACGGTTATTATTTTTGTAAACCTTTTCATTTAAGTCCTTAATAACTTTCTTATTCTGTCTTTATAACAAATTAAATAACTTTCTACTTTCTAAAGAATTGCACCATGGTATAACATGATCTTTGGCTTCATTGTCAGAAGGTAGTTCAGAGAGTTAGCTATTCCGTGATTCCATCAATTCGCCGTTCTGCTGACTACGCAATGTTTTTAGATGATTAGATTTTTATATTCTAATTCTGAGAGGATTTTTGACAAGTAAGGTTAGTCAAGCCATGTGGAAGTCTGGTATTTGTTTATAAAAAATATAAGGTGTTTTTTTACCGAGCCTATAAATATGGGAAAGACAAAGAAAATGCGTCTTTCGTCGTTTCGAATCTGCAAGGAAGCAGAGAGACAAGACCCATTTCTGGGAGGCTTTCTTTTGAAAGTTTGTGGCTTTATTGAAATTATTGTATGATTTTGTTTGTTTCCCAAATGGTCTTTTATGGAAAAAGAAATGTTGCTGTACGCCTTTCAGGATTGTTTTTTGATTTTCTGTAAGTAGTGAAACTCCATTTTGTAAAACTTTATGCTAAGAATTTGTTTCTTTTCTTTTAGTCTGAAATTATTAATTATTATGGTTGGAAAAGTATTTTTATTGGCTATTAATGGCACTTTAGAAGTCCAGTATGGATTTGTAATTTTTATGGTTCCCTCATAATTAGAGGTAAGTTTTCTTTATCCAAGAGTAGGTATAGTTAGTGCGTTCACCATCCTCCCACTCCCAAATCAATAGCGCATGCGTCGGTATCAAACCCAACACGCAATAGCGCAAGCGTCAACATCAAACCCAACCATACCGCATGCGTAAGCATCAAACCCAACCTGCGCGCGCATACGTCACCTGTCATACGTCATCTGTCACCTGTCATCTGTCATACGTCATCTGTCATCTGTCATACGTCATCTGTCATACGTCAACTGTCATCTGTCACCTGTCATCTGTCATCTATCATCTGTCATACGTCATCTGTCAACTGTCATCTGCCAACTGTCATCTGTCATACGTCATCTGTCAACAGTCATCTGTCATACGTCATCTGTCAACTGTCATATGTCAACTGTCAAACGTCAACTGTCATACGTCATCTGTCAACTGTCACACTCTTGGGCGTTAACTACTTTGGGCTTTAACTACTTGGGGCTTTAACTACTTGGGGGCTTCAACTACTTGGGCATCAACTACTTGGGCACTATCTATTTGGGGCCTAACCGCGTCGGACTTTAGTACTATTCCTTAAAATATTATTATTTCACAAATATGACGTCAAAAACTTTTTCTTTATTTTTGCACATGCTAGGATTCGAACCCGGGACATGGACGTTGGAATATCAGCGCTCTAACCAACCTGGCTATCGGCTTCACATAAAATATTGTGCTGATGGGATATAGACTTGCAGCTAGAAGAGACATCGTTTGCAATTAGAAATTTAATATACGAAACGTGTTCAAAATGGTCTCATAAACCACGTATAAAAGTATGGTAACAATCACCCGTCATTTAAGATATGTCAACTGCCAAAAGGCCCTTGTTAAACACCAAAATATAAATTTAGCATACATCACTTGTTCAAAATGACCCTATAAGGCATGCGTAAAAACATGGCAAAGAGACTTACAGCTAGAAGAGACATCGTTTTCAAATAGAAATTTAATAGACGTAACGTGTTCAAAAGGATCTTATAAGCAATGTATAAAGGTATGTTAGCTGTCACCGGTCATTTAAGATATGCCAACTACCACCAGGCACTTGTTAAACGCCAAAATAAAAATTTAGCATACGGCACATGTTCAAAAATAGCCTTATAAGGCATGTGTAAAAGCAAGGCAGCTGTCACCTGTCATTTAAGATATATATCAACTGGCACTTGCCACTTATCAAACATCAAAATTAATATTTGACATACATCACGTGTTCAACATGACGCAACAAATCGTGTGGAAAAACCCGAAGTCAATCAATCAACTCGTTTGTGAGCTATCGCTTATATGAAAATTTTTGGTGCTAGATGGAAGGCATGAAGACCATTAGATATATAGGCTTAAAAACCCACAAAAGAACAAGGTCCTTAAGACAATTACTCCGGCGCTGACCAAAAGGGCCTTAAAATTTGTTTGTTTCGATAGGGGCTAAGCGTAGGAGTAATAAAATACATACTCCAAATTTCATCGAAATCCGTTTAGCCGTTTAGGCGCTAGAGGGTTACAAAGGTGTTTAAGGTATCAGGAGCATAGAAATGTGAGAAGTTGAATAAAACTAAATTACGGCTGGAGCTTAAACGACAAGTGTTGAAGAACTAAAATTTTGGTGGTAGATAGAAGTCAGAAAGACCATGAGATATACAGGCTCAAAAACCTCAAAAATATTAAAGCCATTTCGACGATTTCTCTGGCGCTGGCCAAAAAGGCCTTAAAATTTGTTTGCTTCGCTAGGGACTAAGGGTAGGAGTAATAAAAGACATACTCCAAATCTCACCGAAACCCGTTAAGCCGTTTAGACGCCAGCCGCTACTGGACAGATTTTTGGATAAAGATAGAAGTATTAGTAAGCGTAGTAGTAGGTGCTCAGAGTTTCGGACAGCCGTTAATGGGTTAGACGCGTTTTCGAGGTACGAATATATATTTACTGCTAAAGCCTCACAATTCTGCAATGCAATGGTCGATGCCAATGATATTTGTGTAGTAAGATATACATCACCCCGGATATTCTAATTTTATAATTCGTATACCACAATATTGGTAATATGTCAGAAAGATTGTATCATCGTTGGAAAAATAACTAGCGGGCTAAATACAGACACGAAGCAAGACCAGCGCAACAATCGTGTTAGACGAGTTTCGATGTATAAATATATAATAAAACTAGCAAGTAGAAAAATTATTTAACCACAATATATAACGATATACAACAACTCTATATACGAAATTAGTTAAGAATATTAAACAGACTACTGCTAGGAATACAAGGAGACTAGAAATACTGTTCATATTTTCGGATAAAGATGGGGTTAGTGTAGAATTAGTACTAGTTCAGAGTTTCGGCTAAAGATGGGGTTAGGGCAGAATTAGTACTAGGAAAAGATGTTTCGACTGATGTAAAACTTTTCAAAAATCTCGACTAATTCTAATCTCGACATATTAGTAACGGTAAGAAGGGAAGGGTTCCGAATGTTGGAGAGAGAGACAAACTCGTTTGAGTAGGTAAGAAAACTAGTAATTAGAAAAACTATTTAGTTAGCCACAATATATCGATATGTACCAAACGTATATATATAAAATTAGTGAATAATGTTAAACAGGGTACAGCTAGGAATACAAGCAAACTAGAAATACTGTTCAGAGTTTCGGATAAAGATCGGGCAGAATTAGTGCTAGGAAAAGATGTTTCGACTGACGTAAAAACTTGTCGAAAATCTCGACTAAGATCATCGATAGAGGTCTTTAGGGCTAAAATACGACTTTCAGATTAGTAACAGCAAGAAGGGAAGGATTCCGAATGTTGGAGAGAGATAGACTCGTTTAAATCGTATGGAAAGAAACCGAAAACTATTAAATATATACTGTTTAAGTACGAAAATTCCTATTTATGTATAGTCGGGCTATTCAAAACGTAGAAAGAGATAGAAAAATACAGACAAAAATATTAGGGAATACGTACAAGATATAAGAATATAGCGCAATGTTTCCAAAGACAAGTAGTTGCCACGAAAATATAGCGAGCACAGGAAAAATAGATAGGGGGATGATGCAAGTAGTTAAGATTCCATATATCACAATATATCAATATTTAGCAAACTTATATACGAAATTAGTTAATAATATTAAACAGCTTACTGCCAGGAATACAAGTAGCCTAGAAATACTGTTCAGAGTTTCGGATAAAGATGGGGTAGAATTAGTACTAGGAAAAGATGGTTCGGCTGATGTAAAAACTTTTCGAAAATCTCGACTAAGATCATCGCTAGAGGTCTTAATGGCTAAATGATAGTCGGGCTATTCAAAACGTAGAAAGAGATAGAAAATACAGACAAAAAAATATTAGGGAATACGTACAAGATATAAGAATATAGCGCAATGTTTTCAAAGAGAAGTAGTTACCACGAAAATATATGCTAGCTAGCACAGGAAAACAGACAGGAGGATGATGTAAGTAGTTAATAGTCCATATAGATCTGTCGGAGCATGATATCAAGTTAAAAGAGACTAAAGAAGTGGTTAGCAAATTTATATCCTACAATAATTAAATATAACAACTGCATGGGGTTTAGAAATATTATAATGTGGACAAAGACCTCTGGAAAACAGTCCCAAAACCGCTATAAAACAACTAAGAAACAAACTCCTGTTTCTGGAAACAACTTCTAAACAGCTAAAAACAACTAATAAACAGGCCCGGTTTCAGGAAACCACTAAACGCCCAACTGCCCAGCCACTCAACAGCTAAAAACAGACCCTGTTTCTGGGAACAACTAGGAAACAGCTAAAAACAACTAATAAACAGGCCCGGTTCAGGAAACCACTAAACGTCTAACTGCCCAACCACTCAACAGCTAAAAAACAGACCCTGTTTCTGGAAACAACTAGGAAACAGCTAAAAACAACTAATAAACAGGCCCGGTTTCAGGAAACCACTTAAACGGCTAACTGTCCAACCACTTAACAGCTAACAACCCTGTTTCTGAAAACAACTCCCGAACAGCTATGAATAGAGAGAGAAATAAGTCCTGTTTCTGGAAACAGTAATTCATATTCGTACTTGCTAATATGTAAACAACATACAAACTAGTTTCTTCAAAAATATAAGGGTACTAATGTTGCTACTAATAATCAGACATATGTCTGTGAAGAAAAAAATAAGCATCCAGTCCATCCTCCATTTCGAGCTGAATTTAAAATAAAAATTTCGTTCAAAGATCTTTAAGAACTGTATACGTAGATACACACTATTTTCTTTTGACATACAGCCGCCAATAGGACTGGAAAGAATTAGGCACACAACAAGTTTGATGCTCATATCATACCCCAAACCCTCGAGATTCAGTGCGTCTTAGAAGCAAGATGTGTTAAGTCTCTAGAAACAGAGTCTATTAGTAGCTGGTTCATAGCTGCTTCCTGAAACTGCTGTTTTTTCTTCAAAACAAGGTGTTTTCCACGAAACAAGCTGTTTTGCTATTTATACGAGTCTATTATTACTGTTCTGTGTTGTTATTATGACTTCACAATTTAGTAAGCTTGATAGAGATGTTAAGCGCTGAATAATTCAAGCATCTAAGACAATAAGAAAAAAATACTTGGCTTGAAAGTTGGAGCGGGGTGAAGGAGATGGAGCACGGGACACGCTCTGGAAACCTACCACAAACCCTCTAAAGAAACTTGTAGAAAATTCATTACAGACATCGCGGAAAACGAAAAGCGAAAGATTAAAGCCGAAGAATCAGAAATTTGAGAAAATGAGTCCAAAGTGAACCTCCTTATCATGTGAAATTCTAATCAAAAGAGGCCGAAATCGAATATGGGGATTTGTTCAATAACGGCTGTGATGATGATGATGATGTTTTTGTAGAAGAAAAACCCATACCGCAATTAAAAGAGGATCTAGAAACCACTTATAGAGAAAATGTTTCTGCATTTCCCAACTTTATCAATCAATATCATAAAATTGCTCGAGAATACATATCAAAATATTGGAGAGAGATTCAGATGATATTGATCTAACGCAGGGTCTTAAGCACGATATCGAAACTGACGCATGGAAACTGGGAGATTTACGGGTTGATTGTTTGAAAAATGGCGATATTCAAGTAGGCGATATTGAATACCGAGGAACTCAAGGGCTCTACGATCTTCTGTTTTTCAAAAATCTATTTATCATAAAAAGGAAGATGAGGAACAATACAAAGATATTCTTTTACGAACAAACCTTTACCGAAAGGATAGTGGGCAGTTAAAAGGAAATAAATCTGACAAATATAAAAATATTGTTAAACCATTACTCTCAGTATCAGCAGAAGTTTCGAAACTTAGAACGAAATCAGCAAAAACACCACCAAGTACAACAAGAATCTCAACAAGGTCGAAGCCCTCATCGTCAAAATTAGGTCTAGCGTTAATGGAGTACAACGAAAAACCCAAAGAATTTGTGTACTATGATGACGTAAACGAGTTGGCTGAAAGGCTGAAAAAGCTAGACGCTTTCAATCAGGCTGGCAACAATAATAACATGAACGAGATTTGGAGCATTTTACATGAATTGGAACAACTTGGAGTAATTGAATTCTATAAATAAGAATGTATATTTGATTCGTAAATCTTATTACATACTGTAATCTACGAGGACGACGAAGGGAGCGATGTAGGCGAAATTTGTAATCTGAATAGAAGAGCTTATAAGAAATGGTTAGTATACCGCTGGCAGGCAGACAATTAACATGGCAGAAATATTAAAAATTATTCTTGCCAACATTGAAGAAGTATTTAGTAGAAACCAGTATTATGGATCCTGTTTACCTGCAACTTTAATGGTTTGGGAACTTGCTAAAAAATATAATGTGCATGCAGAGCCAAAATGTGGGAAGATTTTCTATGAGGAAATAGGAGGCAACATTCATTTTTGGAACGTGTTTGAAGGAGAAATTTACGATCCCACCGTTAAAGTTATAAAACATATGATACCATCCGTAGACCTTACGAAGTTTGTGTACAAAGAAGAGCCTAGTATAGACACAGATATGGAGACAGCAGTCATGTTGGATATTTTTAATCAGTTCCAGAGAACAAACACAACACACCAATACTTTTCCAACGCTCCAGATAAAGTTAAAACTCTTAGAAAAATTATCCATAGAAATGTATCTACATGTATGAAATAAAAAGTTTGTATTCTTTGTATTTATGTGTGATTTTATTAACCTGCTTGTGGAGAACCAGATCACCAATAAGCAAAGCTGCTAGAAACAGGGTTTATTGGCTATCTGAAAGATGGCAGTAGCGTTCTATTGGGGTTCGGATAGTGACCGACCGATATCAATCTACGAGGATGTTGGTCTTATACGTAAACGCATGTAAGGGCATGAAGAGGAGAATGGCACAGGCGAAATTTGTAACTTAAGTAGAGACCATTCTCGACAACGTTGTGTTACGTTTGTGTTATGGTTGTGTGACGTTAGTCTTATTGTTGTGTAGATCTTTTGCACCGTGTTGGCGTTGTGTAGGCGTAGTGTAGACGCTGTGTCGGCGTTGTGTGGGTGTAGTGTGGTCGTTGTGTACAACTAAAGGCATTAACATCATAGCGATAAAGATGGCAAGTCGTAAAATTAAATTAAAACTAGCAGCAATGACCGGCGAAAACGTGTTTGGTTTTCGTACAGATGGGTCAAAGTGGTTTATTGGAAACACACCGGGGGAATTTGACGACAACATTTTATTGGATGAGAATGAAAAATATCCTCTATCAGATGGTCTGTTAAAGTTATTAACCGAAAAGAAACCAGAAGAATATATGGAGAACGAGTTGGCGGATTACAAGGAACTACTCTTACTAACCAGTGCCCATCGGCGGGGATTCTATCGAAACGCACACACCAGTTCAAGCGGTAGTTTGAAATATAAACACATTGTATCAAAACTATTTCCACCTCAGAGAAGCCGGGCATTCAATTTGAAGAATTTGCCAACAATCTCTAAAATGCCAAAAGAGAAGGCTCTACTTGGAGAGCTTTGCAATAAAGAAGAAGAATATCCATGGAAGGAAGAAATATTAAAGTACGAGGATGTGAATGAGTTAGTTGATAAGCTAAAATATTTAGAAGAAAATAATGAAAACAATAATAATCATAGAAAAATAATGGATGTACTTAGAGAACTTGAAACGCTTGGCGTAATAGAATTTTATTAAAATATTTCTGTGTTTTATTTCTTATAAATATGCGACACTTGCTCTAAAATAATCAGTTCTAGAGACACCGTTCAACAAGACGGACTTATAGTTTAGCCTTTTTGCAGGCCGGGCTAGGCGTGGCTGCATCGAAAAGATCTTCCAATTGAATACAACTGCCTTGGAGCTATCATGATTAACTTATTTCCTTTTTAATAATTGACCTAAAGAGTATTCGTCGTTTGTTATAACGAGTAGTCTACTCCCATTCCACTGAGTTCAGCCAGTCTTTAACGACCTAGAGCGATTTAAATACCGAAGCTCCGAATTTCCCACCACCACCATGTCGTCATCGCCGTTGTCGTCGTCAACACCACATGTTAGAGTAGTACACACTTCCAGAGAAAGAGAACCATACGAAAATGTAGGAGATAACAACAAGTGTTATTTGTGTTATGGAAAAGTCAATACCAATGGTGTGTGGCTCTCAAAAAACTGTATTCTTTCTCATAGCAAGTGTCAACAGGAAAAGCGAGCTCATCTGAAACAATACATTCAAATGGGGTACCACATGGCGTGACAACCGTACGATATCTAAAATATAGTTCAGGAAAGATGGATCTTAATTTCTTTGGTATTAAATGTCCTAATCTAGGACTTTTAGAACAACTTAAATATTTACTAAGTAATATTATAACAAATAATGTAAAATTATAGATCGAAATAAATAACTATTTATACCTCATGACTTTTTCTACTAGCGTAAGAACCCTCAATAGTCTACTCCCTTATCAAGAAAACCTACAGGGCCTAAAGAGATTCTTATAAGTCTTTTGCTATCAAATTAAGAAATGAGCTATAGAGACCCGTATAAGTTTTGGCTTCATTTTACGTCTAAGTGTTTAAATAAACATATGGGAGACCAACGCAATTAGTGGTTGGCTGTTTTTCGCTGCTAACGTTTCAAATGAACAATATTTGTTACAAGATAATTGTCTTTGCTCAGGTTTGCTCAGGTTTGTTCAGGTTTGTTTGATTGGGTTTGCTCAGCTTTGGTCAGGTCTGTTTGCTTGGGTTTGATTGGGTTTCATTGGGTTTGATTGGGTTTGATTGGGTTTGCTCAGGTTTGCCCCAGTTTGCTTGGGTTTGCTTGGGTTTATGCGTTTTAAGGTTAGCTCAGGTCGCGCGCGCGACCTGAGCTAACCTTAAAACGCATAAACCCAAGCAAACCCAAGCAAACTGGGGCAAACCTGAGCAAACCCAATCAAACCCAATGAAACCCAATCAAACCCAAGCAAACAGACCTGACCAAAGCTGAGCAAACCCAATCAAACAAACCTGAACAAACCTGAGCAAACCTGAGCAAAGACAATTATCTTGTAACAAATATTGTTCATTTGAAACGTTAGCAGCGAAAAACAGCCAACCACTAATTGCGTTGGTCTCCCATATGTTTATTTAAACACTTAGACGTAAAATGAGGCCAAAACTTATACGGGTCTCTATAGCTCATTTCTTAATTTGATAGCAAAAGACTTATAAGAATCTCTTTAGGCCCTGTAGGTTTTCTTGATAAGGGAGTAGACTATTGAGGGTTCTTACGCTAGTAGAAAAAGTCATGAGGTATAAATAGTTATTTATTTCGATCTATAATTTTACATTATTTGTTATAATATTACTTAGTAAATATTTAAGTTGTTCTAAAAGTCCTAGATTAGGACATTTAATACCAAAGAAATTAAAATCCATCTTTCCTGAACTATATTTTAGATATCGTACGGTTGTCACGCCATGTGGTACCCCATTTGAATGTATTGTTTCAGATGAGCTCGCTTTTCCTGTTGACACTTGCTATGAGAAAGAATACAGTTTTTTGAGAGCCACACACCATTGGTATTGACTTTTCCATAACACAAATAACACTTGTTGTTATCTCCTACATTTTCGTATGGTTCTCTTTCTCTGGAAGTGTGTACTACTCTAACATGTGGTGTTGACGACGACAACGGCGATGACGACATGGTGGTAGTGGGAAATTCGGAGCTTCGGTATTTAAATCGCTCTAGGTCGTTAAAGACTGGCTGAACTCAGTGGAATGGGAGTAGACTACTCGTTATAACAAACGACGAATACTCTTTAGGTCAATTATTAAAAAGGAAATAAGTTAATCATGATAGCTCCAAGGCAGTTGTATTCAATTGGAAGATCTTTTCGATGCAGCCACGCCTAGCCCGGCCTGCAAAAAGGCTAAACTATAAGTCCGTCTTGTTGAACGGTGTCTCTAGAACTGATTATTTTAGAGCAAGTGTCGCATATTTATAAGAAATAAAACACAGAAATATTTTAATAAAATTCTATTACGCCAAGCGTTTCAAGTTCTCTAAGTACATCCATTATTTTTCTATGATTATTATTGTTTTCATTATTTTCTTCTAAATATTTTAGCTTATCAACTAACTCATTCACATCCTCGTACTTTAATATTTCTTCCTTCCATGGATATTCTTCTTCTTTATTGCAAAGCTCTCCAAGTAGAGCCTTCTCTTTTGGCATTTTAGAGATTGTTGGCAAATTCTTCAAATTGAATGCCCGGCTTCTCTGAGGTGGAAATAGTTTTGATACAATGTGTTTATATTTCAAACTACCGCTTGAACTGGTGTGTGCGTTTCGATAGAATCCCCGCCGATGGGCACTGGTTAGTAAGAGTAGTTCCTTGTAATCCGCCAACTCGTTCTCCATATATTCTTCTGGTTTCTTTTCGGTTAATAACTTTAACAGACCATCTGATAGAGGATATTTTTCATTCTCATCCAATAAAATGTTGTCGTCAAATTCCCCCGGTGTGTTTCCAATAAACCACTTTGACCCATCTGTACGAAAACCAAACACGTTTTCGCCGGTCATTGCTGCTAGTTTTAATTTAATTTTACGACTTGCCATCTTTATCGCTATGATGTTAATGCCTTTAGTTGTACACAACGACCACACTACACCCACACAACGCCGACACAGCGTCTACACTACGCCTACACAACGCCAACACGGTGCAAAAGATCTACACAACAATAAGACTAACGTCACACAACCATAACACAAACGTAACACAACGTTGTCGAGAATGGTCTCTACTTAAGTTACAAATTTCGCCTGTGCCATTCTCCTCTTCATGCCCTTACATGCGTTTACGTATAAGACCAACATCCTCGTAGATTGATATCGGTCGGTCACTATCCGAACCCCAATAGAACGCTACTGCCATCTTTCAGATAGCCAATAAACCCTGTTTCTAGCAGCTTTGCTTATTGGTGATCTGGTTCTCCACAAGCAGGTTAATAAAATCACACATAAATACAAAGAATACAAACTTTTTATTTCATACATGTAGATACATTTCTATGGATAATTTTTCTAAGAGTTTTAACTTTATCTGGAGCGTTGGAAAAGTATTGGTGTGTTGTGTTTGTTCTCTGGAACTGATTAAAAATATCCAACATGACTGCTGTCTCCATATCTGTGTCTATACTAGGCTCTTCTTTGTACACAAACTTCGTAAGGTCTACGGATGGTATCATATGTTTTATAACTTTAACGGTGGGATCGTAAATTTCTCCTTCAAACACGTTCCAAAAATGAATGTTGCCTCCTATTTCCTCATAGAAAATCTTCCCACATTTTGGCTCTGCATGCACATTATATTTTTTAGCAAGTTCCCAAACCATTAAAGTTGCAGGTAAACAGGATCCATAATACTGGTTTCTACTAAATACTTCTTCAATGTTGGCAAGAATAATTTTTAATATTTCTGCCATGTTAATTGTCTGCCTGCCAGCGGTATACTAACCATTTCTTATAAGCTCTTCTATTCAGATTACAAATTTCGCCTACATCGCTCCCTTCGTCGTCCTCGTAGATTACAGTATGTAATAAGATTTACGAATCAAATATACATTCTTATTTATAGAATTCAATTACTCCAAGTTGTTCCAATTCATGTAAAATGCTCCAAATCTCGTTCATGTTATTATTGTTGCCAGCCTGATTGAAAGCGTCTAGCTTTTTCAGCCTTTCAGCCAACTCGTTTACGTCATCATAGTACACAAATTCTTTGGGTTTTTCGTTGTACTCCATTAACGCTAGACCTAATTTTGACGATGAGGGCTTCGACCTTGTTGAGATTCTTGTTGTACTTGGTGGTGTTTTTGCTGATTTCGTTCTAAGTTTCGAAACTTCTGCTGATACTGAGAGTAATGGTTTAACAATATTTTTATATTTGTCAGATTTATTTCCTTTTAACTGCCCACTATCCTTTCGGTAAAGGTTTGTTCGTAAAAGAATATCTTTGTATTGTTCCTCATCTTCCTTTTTATGATAAATAGATTTTTGAAAAACAGAAGATCGTAGAGCCCTTGAGTTCCTCGGTATTCAATATCGCCTACTTGAATATCGCCATTTTTCAAACAATCAACCCGTAAATCTCCCAGTTTCCATGCGTCAGTTTCGATATCGTGCTTAAGACCCTGCGTTAGATCAATATCATCTGAATCTCTCTCCAATATTTTGATATGTATTCTCGAGCAATTTTATGATATTGATTGATAAAGTTGGGAAATGCAGAAACATTTTCTCTATAAGTGGTTTCTAGATCCTCTTTTAATTGCGGTATGGGTTTTTCTTCTACAAAAACATCATCATCATCATCATCATCATCACAGCCGTTATTGAACAAATCCCCATATTCGATTTCGGCCTCTTTTGATGGGAATTTCACATGATAAGGAGGTTCACTTTGGACTCATTTTCTCAAATTTCTGATTCTTCGGCTTTAATCTTTCGCTTTTCGTTTTCCGCGATGTCTGTAATGAATTTTCTACAAGTTTCTTTAGAGGGTTTGTGGTAGGTTTCCAGAGCGTGTCCCGTGTTCCATCTCCTTCACCCCGCTCCAACTTTCAAGCCAAGTATTTTTTTCTTATTGTCTTAGATGCTTGAATTATTCAGCGCTTAACATCTCTATCAAGCTTACTAAATTGTGAAGTCATAATAACAACACAGAACAGTAATAATAGACTCGTATAAATAGCAAAACAGCTTGTTTCGTGGAAAACACCTTGTTTTTGAAGAAAAAACAGCAGTTTCAGGAAGCAGCTATGAACCAGCTACTAACAGACTCTGTTTCTAGAGACTTAACACATCTTGCTTCTAAGACGCACTGAATCTCGAGGGTTTGGGGTATGATATGAGCATCAAACTTGTTGTGTGCCTAATTCTTTCCAGTCCTATTGGCGGCTGTATGTCAAAAGAAAATAGTGTGTATCTACGTATACAGTTCTTAAAGATCTTTGAACGAAATTTTTATTTTAAATTCAGCTCGAAATGGAGGATGGACTGGATGCTTATTTTTTTCTTCACAGACATATGTCTGATTATTAGTAGCAACATTAGTACCCTTATATTTTTGAAGAAACTAGTTTGTATGTTGTTTACATATTAGCAAGTACGAATATGAATTACTGTTTCCAGAAACAGGACTTATTTCTCTCTCTATTCATAGCTGTTCGGGAGTTGTTTTCAGAAACAGGGTTGTTAGCTGTTAAGTGGTTGGACAGTTAGCCGTTTAAGTGGTTTCCTGAAACCGGGCCTGTTTATTAGTTGTTTTTAGCTGTTTCCTAGTTGTTTCCAGAAACAGGGTCTGTTTTTTAGCTGTTGAGTGGTTGGGCAGTTGGACGTTTAGTGGTTTCCTGAACCGGGCCTGTTTATTAGTTGTTTTTAGCTGTTTCCTAGTTGTTCCCAGAAACAGGGTCTGTTTTTAGCTGTTGAGTGGCTGGGCAGTTGGGCGTTTAGTGGTTTCCTGAAACCGGGCCTGTTTATTAGTTGTTTTTAGCTGTTTAGAAGTTGTTTCCAGAAACAGGAGTTTGTTTCTTAGTTGTTTTATAGCGGTTTTGGGACTGTTTTCCAGAGGTCTTTGTCCACATTATAATATTTCTAAACCCCATGCAGTTGTTATATTTAATTATTGTAGGATATAAATTTGCTAACCACTTCTTTAGTCTCTTTTAACTTGATATCATGCTCCGACAGATCTATATGGACTATTAACTACTTACATCATCCTCCTGTCTGTTTTCCTGTGCTAGCTAGCATATATTTTCGTGGTAACTACTTCTCTTTGAAAACATTGCGCTATATTCTTATATCTTGTACGTATTCCCTAATATTTTTTTGTCTGTATTTTCTATCTCTTTCTACGTTTTGAATAGCCCGACTATCATTTAGCCATTAAGACCTCTAGCGATGATCTTAGTCGAGATTTTCGAAAAGTTTTTACATCAGCCGAACCATCTTTTCCTAGTACTAATTCTACCCCATCTTTATCCGAAACTCTGAACAGTATTTCTAGGCTACTTGTATTCCTGGCAGTAAGCTGTTTAATATTATTAACTAATTTCGTGTATAAGTTTGCTAAATATTGATATATTGTGATATATGGAATCTTAACTACTTGCATCATCCCCCTATCTATTTTTCCTGTGCTCGCTATATTTTCGTGGCAACTACTTGTCTTTGGAAACATTGCGCTATATTCTTATATCTTGTACGTATTCCCTAATATTTTTGTCTGTATTTTTCTATCTCTTTCTACGTTTTGAATAGCCCGACTATACATAAATAGGAATTTTCGTACTTAAACAGTATATATTTAATAGTTTTCGGTTTCTTTCCATACGATTTAAACGAGTCTATCTCTCTCCAACATTCGGAATCCTTCCCTTCTTGCTGTTACTAATCTGAAAGTCGTATTTTAGCCCTAAAGACCTCTATCGATGATCTTAGTCGAGATTTTCGACAAGTTTTTACGTCAGTCGAAACATCTTTTCCTAGCACTAATTCTGCCCCATCTTTATCCGAAACTCTGAACAGTATTTCTAGTTTGCTTGTATTCCTAACTGTACCCTGTTTAACATTATTCACTAATTTTATATATATACGTTTGGTACATATCGATATATTGTGGCTAACTAAATAGTTTTTCTAATTACTAGTTTTCTTACCTACTCAAACGAGTTTGTCTCTCTCTCCAACATTCGGAACCCTTCCCTTCTTACCGTTACTAATATGTCGAGATTAGAATTAGTCGAGATTTTTGAAAAGTTTTACATCAGTCGAAACATCTTTTCCTAGTACTAATTCTGCCCTAACCCCATCTTTAGCCGAAACTCTGAACTAGTACTAATTCTACACTAACCCCATCTTTATCCGAAAATATGAACAGTATTTCTAGTCTCCTTGTATTCCTAGCAGTAGTCTGTTTAATATTCTTAACTAATTTCGTATATAGAGTTGTTGTATATCGTTATATATTGTGGTTAAATAATTTTTCTACTTGCTAGTTTTATTATATATTTATACATCGAAACTCGTCTAACACGATTGTTGCGCTGGTCTTGCTTCGTGTCTGTATTTAGCCCGCTAGTTATTTTTCCAACGATGATACAATCTTTCTGACATATTACCAATATTGTGGTATACGAATTATAAAATTAGAATATCCGGGGTGATGTATATCTTACTACACAAATATCATTGGCATCGACCATTGCATTGCAGAATTGTGGGGCTTTAGCAGTAAATATATATTCGTACCTCGAAAACGCGTCTAACCCATTAACGGCTGTCCGAAACTCTGAGCACCTACTACTACGTTTACTAATACTTCTATCTTTATCCAAAAATCTGTCCAGTAGCGGCTGGCGTCTAAACGGATTAACGGGTTTCGGTGAGATTTGGAGTATGTCTTTTATTACTCCTACCCTTAGTCCCTAGCGAAGCAAACAAATTTTAAGGCCTTTTTGGCCAGCGCCAGAGAAATCGTCGAAATGGCTTTAATATTTTTGAGGTTTTTGAGCCTGTATATCTCATGGTCTTTCTGACTTCTATCTACCACCAAAATTTTAGTTCTTCAACACTTGTCGTTTAAGCTCCAGCCGTAATTTAGTTTTATTCAACTTCTCATATTTCTATGCTCCTGATACCTTAAACACCTTTGTAACCCTCTAGCGCCTAAACGGCTAAACGGATTTCGATGAAATTTGGAGTATGTATTTTATTACTCCTACGCTTAGCCCCTATCGAAACAAACAAATTTTAAGGCCCTTTTGGTCAGCGCCGGAGTAATTGTCTAAAGGACCTTGTTCTTTTGTGGGTTTTAAGCCTATATATCTAATGGTCTTCATGCCTTCCATCTAGCACCAAAAATTTTCATATAAGCGATAGCTCACAAACGAGTTGATTGATTGACTTCGGGTTTTTCCACACGATTTGTTGCGTCATGTTGAACACGTGATGTATGTCAAATATTAATTTTGATGTTTGATAAGTGGCAAGTGCCAGTTGATATATATCTTAAATGACAGGTGACAGCTGCCTTGCTTTTACACATGCCTTATAAGGCTATTTTTGAACATGTGCCGTATGCTAAATTTTTATTTTGGCGTTTAACAAGTGCCTGGTGGTAGTTGGCATATCTTAAATGACCGGTGACAGCTAACATACCTTTATACATTGCTTATAAGATCCTTTTGAACACGTTACGTCTATTAAATTTCTATTTGAAAACGATGGCTCTTCTAGCTGTAAGTCTCTTTGCCATGTTTTTACGCATGCCTTATAGGGTCATTTTGAACAAGTGATGTATGCTAAATTTATATTTTGGTGTTTAACAAGGGCCTTTTGGCAGTTGACATATCTTAAATGACGGGTGATTGTTACCATACTTTTATACGTGGTTTATGAGACCATTTTGAACACGTTTCGTATATTAAATTTCTAATTGCAAACGATGTCTCTTCTAGCTGCAAGTCTATATCCCATCAGCACAATATTTTATGTGAAGCCGATAGCCAGGTTGGTTAGAGCGCTGATATTCCAACGTCCATGTCCCGGGTTCGAATCCTAGCATGTGCAAAAATAAAGAAAAAGTTTTTGACGTCATATTTGTGAAATAATAATATTTTAAGGAATAGTACTAAAGTCCGACGCGGTTAGGCCCCAAATAGATAGTGCCCAAGTAGTTGATGCCCAAGTAGTTGAAGCCCCCAAGTAGTTAAAGCCCCAAGTAGTTAAAGCCCAAAGTAGTTAACGCCCAAGAGTGTGACAGTTGACAGATGACGTATGACAGTTGACGTTTGACAGTTGACATATGACAGTTGACAGATGACGTATGACAGATGACTGTTGACAGATGACGTATGACAGATGACAGTTGGCAGATGACAGTTGACAGATGACGTATGACAGATGATAGATGACAGATGACAGGTGACAGATGACAGTTGACGTATGACAGATGACGTATGACAGATGACAGATGACGTATGACAGATGACAGGTGACAGATGACGTATGACAGGTGACGTATGCGCGCGCAGGTTGGGTTTGATGCTTACGCATGCGGTATGGTTGGGTTTGATGTTGACGCTTGCGCTATTGCGTGTTGGGTTTGATACCGACGCATGCGCTATTGATTTGGGAGTGGGAGGATGGTGAACGCGCTAACTATACCTACTTCCAAGCCCTCCGAACCATAGCTTTTGTCGTGTGACATTATAGGGTGTAAATTCATTTTAGGGTTCACCGTCGGGATAGTTCACCGTCGGGATAGTTCACCGTCGGGATAGTTCACCGTCGGGATAGTTCACCGTCGGGGTAGATCACCTTCGGGATAGATCACCGTCGGGATAGACCTCCCTAGGGATAGATCACCACCTGTAGTATTAACTCCCCTTAAAACGCCGTTAAGATTCACCCTAGGGATAAACCCCTTTTAGACCATTTTAAGAAGAGGCAGTATGGTGGGGCTTTGATGCCAAGATCGAGAAAAAACAACAATTAAGGCCAGTTTGTTCCAGTTTTATTTATAATTAGTTAAACATTTACTCTCACAATTTTATATGGTAATTTAAACAAAATTTCTTTCATTAATTAAGTATGTAATGACAAATTGGTTGCGGTCATAAGTTACTATTTTAGCTAAAATAATGTGCGCCCTATTCGAATTCATGAATCTCGACTAGCGGTTAGTATTTATTACGATTTACCTAAGTTTCTATCAAATAGTACAGACCAATTTACCATGAATCATTTTTGGAAATCATAAACTGTAAATATGTTACAAATACAAATGTAAGTAATGTACAAAATTTGTAAAAAGATGGGTCTGTTATTATTAATGAAATAAAAGTTTATTTGTGTGGGACCCAGATCTTTTTGTTTGCGATATTCAGGTGCATTAGAGGTGATATTTTCGAAAGGGCTTCTGTTTTTACCCCGAATCAACAACAACAAAAAAAGCAGTGGCGCTCATAATTAAAACATCATATTTTAACACCGAACAAGAAAGTAGCCATGGCCGTACCAACGGATCTCAAATCTCACCGAATGCTAGCTAGGGCTTATAATATTACCCAGGTAATATTGTAATAAACTCAGCGAAACAGAACACGAGCTGTACCAACTCCATCTCACGCTAAGCAACCAAATCCACCACCTACTCTGGAGCCGCTTAGAAACCCTATCTTACTGGCGCACCGAAACAAACAGATCCATCAAATCAGAAAAGCACACCAAAAAGTTTCAAAACCGACAAGGACAATTCGTAAAACAGTCAGGGAACCCAGCACCAAGCAGCAGAAAGACCGTCTACAACATATCCAACTACCAGCTATCAGAAACCGAAAAAGCAGTTCTAAGCAAAGGTTTTAACTATGCAATAGCCCCAAAAAAGGTGTCAAAAGAAGAAATAATTGCAAACGTCGAATCCGCTTTATCCGAAGTAAACAACCAAACAGCAGAAATTATTCGACAAGATGTATCGAGGATCTTAAGGACATCAAAACCACCGAAACCAAACTTGAGCCCATCTGAACTACAATCGTTACAGAACATCAACAAAAATAAGGATATCATAATTCTACCTGCAGATAAAGGCAATGCGACCGTAGTTATGAACACAAAAGACTACGCAACAAAAATTAAAAGACTCTTCGAAGATCCGGCATACAAACCAATCGCCAGAGAGCCAACAACATACTTAGAAAAGACAACAAAAATAAACGAGTCTCCTATAGATCCGGAAACAAAACAAAAACTCATCCCCAGAGAAAAATCAAGCAGATGCCCAAAACTGTATGGACTTCCGAAAATACACAAGGAAAATATCCCACTAAGACCAATCGTCAGTGCCTTCAACTCCCCGCTACAAAAATTGGAAAAATATCTAGCCAGCATCTTGCAACCATCAATTGAAAAAGCTAATTCCTACGTCAAAAACTCCGAGCACTTTACACAGATCCTAAAAACTGTCAAGCTTGAGGAGAATGACATCATAGCCAGTTTTGACGTCAAATCCTTATACCCCAGTATACCGGTTGATGAAGCTCTGGAACAGATATCAAGAAACGAGACCTTCCCAAAACACGTGGTGGACTTAGCCAAACACTGTCTAAAAAACGCATACTTCCTATTCGATGACCAAATCTACAGACAGGGCAGGCGCAGCAATGGGTTCTTCACTATCACCAGCCATAGCAAACCTCTTCATGACCTACTTCGAAAACAATGCTCTTGAAGAAGCCCATCTCAAACCAAAAATATGGATTAGATATGTCGACGATGTTTTCGTAATATGGTCTTTCGGCAAGGACAAACTCCACCAATTCTTGGATCATCTAAATTCCCGCCATCCAAAAATCCAGTTCACCATAGAACTCGAAGAAAATAACAGTCTTCCATTCTTAGACGTGCTAGTAACAAAAACAAAAGAAGGAACTCTGCGAAACACTGTATATAGAGAACCAACACACACAACACACGCGAATACCTCAACGCTGAGTCTCATCACCACCCGACTCAAATACAAGGAGTAGCCACCACACTGATTACACGATCCATCTGGCTGACAGACTCCCAAGGGAAACAGCAGGAACTAGACAACATAAAAACAGCTCTGAAACAAAACGGCTACAAAACACATACAATAAAAAAAGCCATAGACCAGGAACAAAATCGCCAAAAAAAGAAACCAGAAGAATCCACCAAAGACAGGCCCATATCTATACTACCATATATCAAGGAAACAACAGACAGAATCGGGAGAATCCTACGCAAGCACAACATCGCGACAGCCTACAAGCCACACCAAACAATAGGATCATCTCTAAGAAATCCAAAAGATAAAATAAAACTTGAAAACCACGATGTCTACAGCATCTCATGTGGGACCTGCAGCAAAACATATGTAGGACAGACCAATAGACGAATATCAGCGAGATTAGAAGAACACAAGCTCTGCATCAAGAACAAACAAACATCGTCAGCCCTTTTCCGTCACCAGCTTGAAACAGGACACAAAATCAACTTCGACAGCTGCAAACAGATAGCCAACATAGACCACTACAAAACCAGGCTTATCCGCGAAGAAATCGAAATAGAAAAAAGTGGCAACCTAAACAAACGCGACGATGCCTTGAACCTTCCAGCAACATGGAAATCCATCATCAAGCCCTCTAACATGAACACCACGATGGCCGAGAACCAAGTGAAGCCGAACACAGCTCCCAAGCAGACCACTCAGGGGGCGGAGCCAACGCCGGCCAATAGATACGACCTAAGACCGAGGCGATCCACTATAAAACCACGCACTGCGGCTGCCACCCTCAGTTTACTTTCTACGACCAGCGAGTAAGCACAGAAGATGCCAAATGCGATTGTGGCGAAACGTCTGCAAGTTTCAACTAGAAACAAATCAAACGAACGGATGAATTCCCGGATTAACCACGACACATATTTCTCCATCCCTGAAACCCTACGTACTTCCATATATATATATATATATATATATATATATATATATATATATATATATATATATATATATATATATATATATATATATATATATATATATACATCAATTTAATTCTTGGATAGACAAATCAGATATTATATATATATATATATATACAGGGTGACTCGGATCTAAATGTACATACGATACCATAAGACAGAGACCACCTTGGGGGTTCTAAATCACCCGCATTTAGTAGTCCAATCTCTAACCTTTACCGAGATACAGGGTGTTTTATAAGTTTTGCCTAAAATTTATTTTTGTAATATTTCTGTAAGCACTTGAAATAAAAAATTCATAATGGGTAAGAATATTTTGTACAATTTGTGGGTTTAAAATGCCATATGCAAAAGTTCTAAAATCCAGGTCCGTACTTAAAATAAAATTAGTTTTTAGGTTTTTTTAAATTCAACACCCTGTATATCGGATTTTTGAAACTTGTAATTTCTACTCCAAACAAGCATAAACATATGATTCTATTGACATGGTTTTCAAAGTTGCCGCACTTACCACGAAGTCATAAAAAATAGGCGTTTTTAAGAAATCAATGAGAAAGTACATTTCAAATAAACAAAATCTGCTAAAAAATAGTTGGTAGCCTTAGAAAAGTGTCCATATTGACTAGAAATATTATGCACTACTTGTCGGATTAAAATGACATACGAAAGTGATAGAATCCAGGTCCTCACTTAAATAATAGGCCCATTTGTAATTTTCGAAATTTGACACCCTGTACATCAAATTTTGAAAAACAAATGCATTTGGAACGAGCATAAAAACTGAAATTATTGACATCATATACAAAGTTGCCACACTTATTACTTTATCGTAGAAAATAGTACTTTTGAAAATCTACATTTAGGTAAGTTGTTTTATTAACAGTATTAATGGTTAAAAACAATAAGGATTGAATTCAAAAAATTGGGAATAAATATTAATACCTAGAAGTGTGAATAAGTCAATGGCGGTCATTTTGAAAATCTTCAAAAATAATTTATTTTATTGTTAAATTATGTGTTTTTGAGGAACAGTATGCCTTGTACTATGTATGATTATCTTTGTGTTATTTAATTAATTGTTGTTGATTTAGGTTTATTTTAAGTTGTTCTAGGTATTAATATTTATTCCCAATTTTTCGAATTCAATCCTTATTGTTTTTAACCATTAATACTGTTAATAAAACAATTTACCTAAATGTAGATTTGCAAAAGTCCTATTTTCTACGATAAAGTAATAAGTGTGGCAACTTCGAACATCATGTCAATAATTTCAGTTATTATGCTCGTTCCAAATGCATTTTTTTTCAAAATTTGATGTACAGGGTGTCAAATTTCGAAAATTACAAATGGGCCTATTATTTAAGTGAAGACCTGGATTCTATCACTTTCGTATGCCATTTTAATCCGACAAGTAGTGCATAATATTTCTAGTCAATATGGACACTTTTCTAAGGCTACCAACTATTTTTTAGCAGATTTTGTTTATTTGAAATGTACTTTCTCATTGATTTCTTAAAAACGCCTATTTTTTATGACTTCGTGGTAAGTGTGGCAACTTTGAAAATCATGTCAATAGAATCATATGTTTATGCTTGTTTGGAGTAGAAATTACAAGTTTCAAAAATCCGATATACAGGGTGTTGAATTTAAAAAAAATTAAAAACTAATTTTATTTTAAGTACGGACCTGGATTTTAGAACTTTTGCATATGACATTTTAAACCCACAAATTGTACAAAATATTCTTACCCATTATGAATTTTTTATTTCAAGTGCTTACAGAAATATTACAAAAATAAATTTTAGGCAAAACTGATAAAACACCCTGTATCTCGGTAAAGGTTAGAGATTGGACTACTAAATGCGGGTGATTTAGAACCCCCAAGGTGGTCTCTATCTTATGGTATCGTGTGTACATTTAGATCCGCGTCACCCTGTATATATATATATATATATATATATATATATATATATATATATATATATATATATATATATATATATATATATATATGTATATATATATATATATATATATATATATATATATATATATATATATATATATATATATATATATATATATATAATATCTGATTTGTCTATCCAAGAATTAAATTGATCTGGAAAACCTAACCATTTTACAAACAATTGATCGTTTTATTTTTGGGTTTTATAAGAATTTTCTCAACTAAATAACCTGGGCTAGCTGTCTTTTGCAGTTTTGCTTCGTAAAAACATCCTTTAATAGGTTGAACTTCTAATGATTGCAGCAAGTATGTAGGTGGATTTGTAATATTAACGTTTGCTATTTCAAACAGTTCTGTTGACCATGAAGGTGTATATCCTTTGTCCAATACACCTTTGTACTTGCTAATGCGAACAGTGTCACCCAAATAATTTTTTTTCTTCGGAACAATTTTCAAATAGTCATATTATGCTTTAATTGTGGTATCCTCTTTCACACTGTTGGGCTTCATTCCAATGGTGCCGTGTTTAGTGTTATTATAGGTCTTCGCTAGAGCCGGCAATATTTGTAACCATCTGTATGAACCTCTAGCCGAGAATTGTTTATATAAATTATTTTTCGAAGTTCTTATAACACGCTCAACAACTGCCACTTTTTTCGTGCTCTATGTGGAATAATAGTTTATATTATATTTTTACATAAGTGCTTGAATGGTGCTGGTGTGCTGGATTTTAATCTTAAAGCAGACCTTACTAATAAAGAATGGCCCAGTAAATATACTTCGGGATTTGCTTTTTAAATAAAACCAACAATTGTTAGAAAAATAACATGCTTTTTTATTTTGTTAAAAAGTAGAGGCATTGCAGTTATGTTTTAAAAATAATATTTTCCAGTACTTGTTTATTTACAGATGAAAACAAGACAGAGAGAATAACATCTCCTACTGATTTCATTCATAAATACGATTTGCTTTCGATGACCCCCAAACCGGCGTCGAAATAATCTGCCACGGGCGTGCGCCGCAGATTTTGGGTTATTATAAAAAAATGCTGAAAAATAAAAAATACAATATGAGTAATACTACAGTAGCATAAAAACGTATTATTAAATATTTAATAACTGATCTAGGAAGAATTAAATAGGTACCTTATTTACAGCAATTTTACTTCTACAAGAAAACCTATAAAAAATGTAGAGCCTTCCTTTCCTTGATCACTCTGCAAATTGTTTGGCGCATATGATGCTTTTCATCGCATTCATAACTTCAACACCAGTCTTATTCTTAACTGCTTTGGTGTACGCGACTGTGGAGTAACAGTTTATACATACAATAATGTACCGATAACCCTCATTATCAGTAACATATTGCTACATTTTCGCCAGATCAATCTGCCACAAATCCTTTTATGACTGTACGTCTTCTAACAAAATTTTTTCTTGCTGTCCTATGTAATTCATTTACGACTTTAATTTTTGCTTGATTCGGATCGGTTATAAGGTTGATGATAACAACTAATTGCAAAACTTAATATATTATTCCTGCCTCTCGAAGCTCTTCCATAATTGACATAATCTCATTAACATATCCAGTATGCCCAGCTACTTTTGACTCCCACAATGATCGTAATCTATCCACTAATTCCTTAGGCTTATTCCAATAAACATGTTCAGATGATTTCGAAGATAGATGCTTTTTTACAGGTACTTGGATTTTGTTGGCGACTTGCTTTCTTTCTCCACCCCCACCACCTAAGTAGTTTAGTCCCCATAATTAGCGGTTTTATGATTTGTAATTATTTTTTCCATCGGGTTTCCCTTAAACCGCGTTTCTTGTCATAACCGTCGTATGCCGCATCTGTCAATTTCAAAATGGTTTTGTAACTTTGAAGTAAACCTAGACTTGTTTGATCTTTTTTATTTAGGATTGGTGGATTTTTTAGAAACAGCAAATCGTAAAGTTCAGCTGTTCCATCGAATTCAGCAATGCTTCTCTTGTTCTTGTATAATACCATCTTTCCGTTTGTTAGAAAACGAACTACCAAGTTGGCAATATATTTTGTTGATTTATTTTTCTCTTACCAAAACGTGCACCATACACGGTATCAAATGGGATGGCGTCAATTTTAATCCACTTAAATAATCTTGAATATTTTTTGCGGTTAAACTACTACCACTTGATGTGTGTGATGATGTGTGCGATGATGTTAGCGTTGATGGGGAAGGGGTTTCGAACAGTGACTGACGATTTCCATGTTGTGGTGAAGGAGTTTGTGTTTTTTGCGATATCGGTGTAGATGTTTCAAAATACGCTTCTGTTGGATACGTTGATTCTTCAAACATTTTCGCTTTTCCCACGGAGCTGCTGCTACTCCGACTTTGAGGTTTAGTCGTAGTACTGGATTTTTTAGTTACGTACTGCTGCTGCTGCTACTTTACGGCATCAGATATAGATGCTAATAGTTTAGAAACTGGTTCATAAAACTTTTCCAAATCATGTTCATTCTGTACTTTAGCTGCTTTAATTTGCTTAAATTATTTTCTAACCGCATTTGTGGTTTCTAGTAGCTTTCGTTTTAATTCGATTTCTTCGTTCATGATCCTTTCAAACTACCGTTCAACGATGAAATAATTAAGTTATTATTGTAGGAATATATAGCTATTGAACCCCTGGCGATATCTGCCTCAATTTACATCACTATCCTTGTCAATAACCAAAAACCCATATTTATAAACCAACATTTAGCAGACATCTCTTGAAATTGTGTAAAAGTCAGGTCGGGTGAAACGTGATCAGAAAATATATGTTTCATATTAATCTCATCTTCTTTAAACATAGTAATGAAGTTGTCATTATCCCGGACAAGCTGCTTGGGAACACGAGAATTCGTTTGAGCCAAGTAAAAGGCATCCAGATTTTTGTGACGTCCCAGGCTAAAATACGATCTTATAAGGTCCTGTTTCTCACACATGTAACATCATCAAAAATAAATATAGAATTTGGTTTATCATCTAACGGTTCCACAATGTTATTTGCGTCGATAAAAGCGTATTAGCCAAGATCTTTGATTGGTGATAAAATCTTCTTTAAATATTCATATTGTGGTTGATAGAGTGACTTTGCGTAGATATAAACACTTTCGAAACCGATGGGTGAATAAGCAGCGAAATCATAACATTTGTTTTTCCACAGTTCGAAGGTCCTATTAATAATCCACGAACAGATGATGGTAGCAAGGGGCCATGTCTCTTAAGTAATTTCTGTTCCTGTCCAGATCCAACCTTTACATCGAGATTATCAACGTGAAGTTTTTATTTAAGGTTGACGATATATTTTATACTCAACGAAGTTTTTGTTTAAGATTGACCATACGCATCAACAAAATATGTATTTTATACCCAACTCTCACTTAAACTATCATTCAGATGTCGCTCGTCAATCGAAGTAGACGGCGTCGTTCATCAATTAAGACTGGAAGCGGTATTGTTAATTCAGTAATTAATAGGCTACCGTTCGAGTTACACATTCCAGGCTATCAGTAGTGTGGACCTGGGACGAAAGTAATAAACTGTGTGGCAAGAGGTGATCAAGGAATTAATTTTTTGGATATCGCATGCAAAAACACGATTTAGCTTATTTACGTAATGGTGGAAATTTAAGTGCTCGCCACCAAGCAGATCACGAACTTGAGCAAAGCACGTGGAAAAAAATAAAATCTAAAGACTAGCGCTAGTGAGAAAGCAGCAGCTTGGTTGGTAACCAACATTATGAAAGCGAAACAGCGTTTTGGTATGGGTGTATCATCATCATCAAAATCGATAAAAGCATCCATTAGAAGCAAACGTCGCATCCACCGCCGCCGCCGCCACATTAAACTTTCCAAAGGTAGAAGCGTCGGTAAACAGAAACGATAACACAAAGTAGCTTTTGGATCATCTATTAGATGACCTGTTCGAGCAGAATTGTTAAAAGCTGGTGGGAAAAAACTTATCGAGAAAAATATCATGAAAGCATCAAAAATAGCTGCACATAAATCCCTAAAAATTTGCACGCCTAGAATCATTCCAATTCCAAAGACTGGGGGAATATTACCGTTAATACCAATATTTGCAGGACTATCGGCTTTAGGTTCATTAGCTGATGGTGCAGCTGACATTATGCGTGCCGTAAAAGCAGGACAAAAGTCAACTGCACAAAAAATAGGTACTGGCTTGCATCTAAGTTCGAGAGGAAATGGATTACATTTAAAACCATATCGCACAGGTTTGGGATTATTTATAAACAATGGCAAAAATAAGAAATCAAAAAAACTGAAGAATCCCTACCTAAAAGACCACTATCCAATATTGATATAGAAAAGTATGCCTTAAAAATGAAAATATCACACTATCCAGGCGTATATATGAGAGATTCATTACCTGTACGCGGTCCCAAACGTTATGAGGCCGCTATTTGGATAGTATGTCGGGTGTAGGGACTCATGGGGTAGCAAATAGAAAAAGCAATTCTGATGTAACATACTATACTGTTTTAATAATCTCTTTTTCAATCATAAAAAGTATGTATTGGACACCCCAAATGGAACGAGAGAACTACGCTAAAATGTTGTTATCACTTAAAGCCTTTGCTTTAACCGCCAACTGCATATGCTGTCAACCATTCACTGTTCTGTTAAACGACATAAAAGTATACAGACAACACAGTCAAGGTTCATTCCGAGGTTCATTCATAAGCCAGGCGGACGATCGAAAACACATCCGCACAGCAATCAACTGCTCTCTGTGAAATACTGCAAATTTCTAAAATCGATTGGTTTGAAAGTGAGAAGAAAAATAAAAATGATGGCCGCCAGAAAACGAAGTTTTTGCCGAAGCCATTTTTGATAACTCCATTATTAGCATTCAAGGACACACATAATATAAACCTTATGGTTTTCCAACATTCCGCAACTCTGATGTAATTCGTATACCTGTACACTTTCAAGATACCATTTTGGATATATCAGATAGTTACATTAAATTTGAAGGAACATTTAAACCCAAAGATGGTACTAAAAATGTTATCCATCAAATAATACCATCGCCTTTCTATTCGATGAATGTCGTTATGAAATGGGAATGGAGCAAGCTGCTGTTCTTCGAAAACCCGGAATTACCACAACACTGAAAACTATGGTGTCATTGGGTGCTGCACAAAATAGATCTCACATGGCATGTGGATGGGGTCTAGATGAAGCAAATCAAGGTATATTAGATTCCACAGGTAACGTGTTCTCCGGAAAACTTCCTCTAAAATATCTCATGGGTTTTGCTGAGGATTATTCAAAGGGTATTTTTAATGTCAAGCAAGAGTTGATTTTAATTATTGCCCGCACTTTCAACAATTGCTATATTGGTGAAGTAGATGCGGACATTTCTATTGAAAAAATTGAATGGAAAATGCGTGACATTATTCGAGATGACGGACAGAAGTTAAAGATATTGTCACACATGAATAAAGGTGGAAGTAATGCAAACGTTCTAATGGCTTACCGTAAATGGGACCTTTACGAGCTACCTGCTTTGAGACAAACATCATCAGACGTATGGGCCTTAAGAACTAGCACGAGTCTTGTTTCGTCCCTACTTCCTTAATTTACTTTTTTAAGTTTTAATTATAACATAAATCAGTAGCTTAGAGAATAATTTAGTTTAAATTTCATGCTATTTATATATTTAAGTCAACGTTTAATCAATGTAATCTACATTTTACTTGCCTACAAAACGATTATCAATAGCTAAGTTTCGTACTGCCCTGGTATTTCATTTTTCTTAACATTTAATAATTTACATTTTACATATATAATGTCTTGGCAACCCAAAATACACTTCCTTAAAATTCCTTTCAACCTATATTCCTAGTCTCGTTTTACCATTTTTTGCTGTACGAGAAAAAGTGGACCCAAAAAAAGGTGAAAAAGAAAACGAAGAAATCAGACACGACAAGATACTACTACAGAGTGCGTGGCTCATGCTAAATTTTCGACCTGCTATACTTATGCCTTTTCTACTTATTAACTGTGCCGTACATACTAAATAAGCCCCTGGGGTGACTATGAACTTACTATAGTGCTTGAGATACCCCGATCAAACCTTCCTGCAGACCTGCTTTTACTGATTTTGGTAAGTACCAAGACATTGCCAAGTTTTCCCAATAAATTTTACGTTACTATTTTCCATAACGAGACAAGAGCCAGAATGGGCATTCTGAAATAGTTCAGACGCGGAGAAATTTCCACACCAGCGTTCCAAAATATACAGCCCACTTAAAATTCCGAGCCGCGTGTTTTTTCCAAAAAATATAAAGCTCAGAAATCATTTATTGGTCCTTCGAGCCGGATAGTTTAAATTTAAAAACTGAATTTTCTTATGATTGCGTCTGGACTAGGCGTTTGGGAGGCTAGTTTTGACTCTTGTACGCGTTTCCAGGCGGTATTGAAATTTTTAATATTTCTGTAATATGATTTCGAACTTTCTATGTATATTCATAATGACCTTGTTACCAGTACTACTGGTACTTTTAGTAGTTTGTTATTTTATGCTATTACTTGTCATAATTTATGTGAATTCTTTCTGCTAATTAAAGCCTAAAGTACAGTAAAGGTTTATCTAATTTCAATTTAATTAGCAGAAATATATATGGATAAGTTTTTGAAGCCGGAGCGATTTGAAGCAGATCCACATGAGGTCTCATCAGCAAAGGAATGGAAACACTGGCTTAAAACTTTCAAGAATTTCTTAGAAATAAGTGATAAAGATAATAAACTCGAGGATAGTGCTAAACTAAAGCTCCTCACTAACTTTGTATCGCATAGTGTCTACGAATATATCAGCGAATGTGACAAATTCGAACAAGCTACCAAAATTTTAGAAGATTTGTATGTTAAACCAGTTAATGAGGTTTTTGCGAGATATATGTTAGCCACAAGAAAACAGCGGCCCACAGAAAGTATAGATCAATATGTCCAAGGTTTAAAGGTATTAAGCAAAAATTGCAATTTTAAATCGGCCACTGCAGATCAAAATAAAAATGATTTTATTCGCGATGCTTTTATAGGTGGATTATTAAAAATTGAAATCCGTCAAGCGCCTTTTGGAAAATAATACTCTTAATTTAGAAGATGCTATTACTCAGTCTAGAGCCCTTGAAGAAGCGACAAAGCAGTCAGACGTCTACTTTAGCCACAACTACTTAAATGCCGCTTGTCCCGGTGAAATAGTCAATGAATCTCACACAAACCCAACTACATCTGCAGATGCCTCATTACAGCGTTGTTATTTTTGTGGAAACTCCAGGCATCCCCGCATTAAATGTCCAGCTCGAAACGTAACCTGCACCAACTGTCAGAAACTTGGACATTTCGCAAAGGTATGCATGAAGTCAAAATACTCTAAATCAACATCAGCCTCAACACATCTCATCGCTTCTGCATCACGACCAATACCCTACTGTTTATCACAAGCACTGGTTAAAGCAGAAGTAAATGGTACACCTGCAAATGCTCTCGTAGATACCGGAAGCTCAGACAGTTTTTTAGACTACGATTTCGTCTTGTCTAACAAAATAAAAATGTATCCAACTCATGGTCAAGTTTCTATTGCAACCACCTCTTGTTCTTCACCTCTAAAAGGGTACTGCATAATAAATTTAATATTACCTACTGCAGAATATAAAAATTTTAAAATATCTGTTCTCTCCAAACTATGCACCGATATAATTATTGGTCATGACATAATGAAGCAACATATTAGAGTTGATATGACTTTTGGTGGCTCAAAACCGCCATTATCAATTTGTTGTCTTGCTGAAGCAAAAATAGAACCACCCCTTTTGTTTTCAAATATAACAAAAAAACTGTGAACCTATAGCAACTAAGTGACGCCGGCACTCAAACGAAGATGAAAAATTTATTCAGCAAGAAGTTAAAAAGCTTTTAGAAGAAAATATTATTGAAGAAAGTACCTCACCATGGCGAGCACAGGTGTTAGTTGCGCTAAGTGAACATCACAAACGTCGAATGGTTATCGACTACTCACAAACAATAAACAAATTCACTCAATTAGATGCATATCCTATACCCAACATAGAAAATATTGTATCAAAAGTAGCAAAGTATAAGGTGTTTAGCACTATAGATCTTAAAAGTGCCTATCATCAGATACCAATTAGGGACCATGATAAACCATTTACGGCTTTCGAAGCAGGAGGAAGTCTTTATCAGTTTCGCAGAATACCTTTTGGTGTAACGAATGGTGTGTCCTGTTTCCAAAGAACAATTGATTCTATTATTTCAAAAGAAAATTTGATCGGCGTTTTTGCTTACCTAGACGATGTAACTGTTTGTGGAGAAAACCAAGAAAATCACGACATCAACCTAGAAAAATTTCGAAATACCATACAAAAATTTGGATTAACCCTAAATCAAAACAAGTGCCAGTATAACAAAAATTCTATCAATCTGCTGGGATATACTATTGAAAACGGGACATTAAAACCAGATCCAGACAGACTTCAACCTCTCCTACATTTACCAGTACCATGTAATGCTGCTGAACTCCGCAGAATAGTTGGAATGCTGTCTCACTATTCAAAATGGATCCATAAATTCTCAGATAAAATCAGAAGCCTTGTAAATTGTAAAAAATTTCCTTTAACACAAAGCCAAGTTCAAGATTTCGAAATTTTAAAAAAAGATGTTGCCAATTCCTTACTTAGGACTATTGACGATAATGCTTCATTGATTGTAGAAACAGACGCCTCAGACTATTGTATAGCTGCTACTTTAAGTCAGTCTGGAAGGCCTGTAGCTTTTTTTTCGAGAACTTTATCCGAAACTGAGCGACGACACTCTTCTGTCGAAAAAGAAGCATACGCCTGTGTAGAGGCACTTCGAAAATGGAGACATTTCCTCATGGGACGCCATTTTAAATTAGTAACTGACCAAGAAGCAGTATTCTTTATGTTTCATGCTAAACAATCAAGCAAAATTAAAAATGAAAAAATTATGAGATGGCGTTTGGAATTATCTTGTTTCAACTATGATATCGTTTATCGGCCTGGAAGAGAAAACATAGTTGCTGACGCTTTATCAAGGATATGTGGAGCAAGTACCACTAACAAATTATATGAACTTCATAAGTCTCTATGTCACCCGGGCATTACAAGAATGTATCATTTTGTTCGTGTCCGCAACTTACCATTTTCTTTCGAAGATGTCAAGAAAACGACAGCAGCATGCCCCATATGTGCGGAAGTGAAGCCAAAATTTTACAAAAATCATAGTGGTCACTTAATAAAAGCCACATCCGCATTTGAACGTTTAAATATTGATTTTAAAGGACCTTTGCCGAGTGCTACAAATCATAAATATTTATTAACAATTGTGGACGAATATTCTAGGTTTCCTTTTGCATTTCCTTGTTCAGATATGACTAGTTCTACTGTCATAGAATGCCTAGACCAGCTGTTCACTGCTTTTGGTATGCCAGCTTATATTCATTCAGACCGAGGATCTTCTTTTATGTCCCATGAAATAGTGGCCTATCTTCAGTCTCGTGGGATAGCCCATAGCCGGACTACACCATACAACCCAGAAGGAAACGGACAAGTAGAAAGATATAATGGAATAATTTGGAATGCTGTAAATTTAGCACTTAAAACTCGAAATTTAAAAGTGACACAGTGGGAACTAGTTTTACCTGATGCTTTACACTCTATACGTTCCCTGCTGTGTACATCAACTAACTGTACGCCACATGAAAGGTTATTTTGTTACCAAAGAAGATCGACTAGTGGTACTTCCATACCTTCTTGGTTAACTCCTAAACAAAAAGTACTCCTTAAGAAACATGTCAGGCACAGCAAATATGACCCCCTAGTTGAAGAAGTGGAACTGGTGGAGGCAAATCCAGAGTATGCAGTGATTCGTTATGAAAATGGGAAAGAATCTACAGTTTCCATAAAGCATTTGGCACCAAGGGGAGATTTAAGTTTAATCAACCCCGACAATTCTGATCCTGTTACTGATACGAATCCCATTATTCCATTAATCGAGGCTGATACTATTGAGTCTAGAAATGATGAACAAGGCCATCCAGATCCTGTTGGGCAAGATGTAAGCACTTTTGATGACCCGAGACCTAGCACTTCGGAGATAATTATTCTGCCGCAAGAAGAAGATCCCTCCGCTGTTCACGAAGCTACTATTGAGAATTTTGCAAATAAAGTTCGTCAATCCTCAAGAAAACGCAATCCCCCAGCATACTTAAAAGATTATAATTGAAATTAACCCAAGGGAGAATGTTATATGATTTCGAACTTTCTATGTATATTAATAATTACCTTGTTACCAGTACTACTGGTACTTTTAGTAGTTTGTCATTTTATGCTATTACTTGTCATAATTAATGTGAATGCTTTCTGCTAATTAAAGCCTAAAGTACAGTAAAGGTTTGTCTCATTTCAATTTCCCTTTTACGAATAAAATTTAAAAGTTTGTCATGGTCGAAAAAAGACAAAAGTGTTGCTAATATTTTTCTGGATAATTTGCTTCCAGTAATAATTACATTCATAAATAAAAGTAAATTATTTTCTTTGATACACCTACACAATAAAATGCATTGGTAAATTTGCCATTAACATTGGTAAATACCTGTGAAGGTCAAGTTCCTATAACTGCTAACCTGTATAAAAAAGGCGTTAACTGGTTTTTTGTGCGATAGGCGATTTTGCTTTTGTTAATTTTATCGATAAAGATCTTCCTTTAAAAACGGTTAATTTTACACGATTAATTTAAATTGCGACGAATAAAATATATACCGTACTACCCGTTTTATTAAAGAGCATATTTTTTTCTGAATTTTACAGTTTTTAGAAGTCACTTTGTTGTAACGAAAAAAAATATAATTTTAAAAAAATGGTGCTTACTACTGAAGAAAAAATTTCTCGAGCGGATGCTCTGAGACAAGTTGCTATTGATCAGTTGAAGTTAATTGAAACTTGCGCTGCAACTGCAAAAGCTGATCCAACAAACATAAAAAAAATTTAAAATGTCTTATAAAAATCTGAAAAAGCTTCAAAGAGACTTCGAAAAACATCATAACGCCATTGTAATTGCTCTAGCTGGAGCACAGGATAAATTAAAAGTGGAAGCAGAAATATTGGATAATTTTAGTTTGCGCTATTTAGAGATTGAAACTCTTTATCATGAACTTGTTACGGAAAAAGAAAAATTACAAAGAACAAGCTCTAGTTTCACCGCTGCATCTTTTAATCAGACTGCGAATACCTCAACCTCTAACAATGCATTTTCTTGCTTGCCAAAAATTGACTTGATTTCCTTTACAGGGGATGTTCAAAATTTTCCTACTTTCATATAAATGTTTGATGCGTTGGTGCACAACAGTCGAGTGTTATCAAATATCGAAAAATTTAATTATTTGCTTTCAAAACTTTCCGGACAACCCCGTGCCTTAATAAAAAATATTCCCTTAATTTCTGATAACTATTTAATTGCATATAATACTTCAAAAAATAGATACGATAATAAAAGACTTAGAGCAGTCAATTATTGGAAGGCAATAGAAACCTGTCCATCTGTCACTAAAGACAATTTTCATTCTCTAAGAAATTTACTTGATAATTTTGCGGAGAATTTGGAAGCTCTTAAAATGATGAATTATGCCGTTGACAGTTGGGATTTTATAATTGCTAATATGTTGCTAGATCGCTTGGATACAAATACAAGGAAGGCTTTTGAACAAAGTCATGCCTCGAATGCAATGCCCAGTTATAAAAAAGTGAAAGAATTTTTACTAAAACAATGCAATGCCTTGGAAACGGTTGCTCTTTGCACAAAATCGAACGAAATTAAAAATCATGCTTCGAAATCTCAACAAAAATTCAATTCTTATAATCATAATAATAATCAGTGGCGTAGTAACAACTTATCAAACACCCCTCGTAATTCAAATACTTTACTTGTACAGGCTGAAGGCCAAAATGAAAAAACTGAATGTGGTCTTTTGTGTAGGGGCACACATATAATTTACAGCTGTCCTACATTTTTAAGCAAAAGCATTTCAGAAAGGTTTCAATTTATTAAAAGTAAGAAAGCTTGTGTAAATTGTTTGGCTGATCAGCATACTACTTCTCAATCTATCTCTCAAAGGCGTTGCCGTTATTGCAAAAAAAACGCATCATTCCTTATTACACTTTTCTGCAAATACTGATAATGTTGGAAACACTTCAACTAATAATTTACAAAATACGCCCTTAAACGCTTCAAATTCTACTAATACTGAGGGTAGTGACCGGGTAGTTAATGTTGGGAAGTTAACAAAAAATGACCACGAGGTGTTACTATCCACTGTTTTATTAAACGTGCGTGATGCTTTTGGAAATCTGCATAAAGCTAGAGCGGTTATTGACCCCGGAGATCAATCTTGCTTTATTATGAAAAAATTTGCAGATAAATTAGGTTTACCTAAAGATAATATAGCAATCGCTTTACAAGGCTTAGAAAAAATGTGCATGCCCGCAAAATCGGGTGTCCATTGTAGTTTTTCCGCCTTACAAAATAATGCACAAAATTTTGAAGCGGATTTTATTATCATAGAAAAAATATGCGACAATATGCCATCCGCTGATTTTTCTATTGACAAATTTGCATACTTAAAGGATCTTAAACTTGCTGACCCCTTATTTAATAAAAGAGATGAAATCCATATATTACTTGGGGCTGAAATTTTTCCGTTTATCCTTGAAGACGGACGTATTCTTGCAGGGCCTGATCAACCCGCGTGTATGAATACAGTTTTCGGCTGGATAATAACGGGAAAATTACCTTTGCTAGAAACTCAATACAAGGCCCAATGTGTAAAAACATTTTTTACTACATACACTACAGATGACCGGTTAGATAACACTCTAAAACTTTTTGGCAATCTGAAGAAGTTCCTGAGTGTAAACCCGTATCACCTGAAGACACCTTTTGTGAAAACTATTTTCTGCAAACTACAAAACACAATGATGATAAAAGTTTTACTGTTTCTTTACGGTTTAAAATAAATGCACCGGATTTCGGCGATACGCGTTCTTTGGCTTTGCGTCGATTTCTGTCTTTAGAAAAACGTCTTTTGAATGACGAAAATATGTATATTGCGTACAGTGACGTCATAAAAGAATATTTAGAAAGTGGACACATGGAGCAAGTGCTGCCTCCGAGTTCACAAAATTTGCATGACTACTTTTACATTGCACACCATGCGGTTATTCGTAGAGAATCTATCTCAACTCCGGTGCGGGTTGTATTTGATGCGAGCAGCCTCGCTTATGATCGGATTTCCTTAAACCAAGCCATATACACAGGGCCTAAGCTTCAACGCGATCTAGTTGCAATTTTACTTCATTTTCGAATACATAAATATGTAATGATTTGCGATATTCGGCAGATGTTTCGTATGATTTGGGTAGAACCTGAGCAAAGAAAATATCAATGTATTTTATGGCGTTTTTCGCCGGAAAGCCCAATTTTAGATTTTCAGTTGAATGTTGTTGTATTCGGGGTTGCTTGCTCGCCCTATTTAGCGATTCGTACACTTTTGCACTTAGCAAATAGTAATTCTGATTTGCCTTTAGCATCAGAAATTATTACTACTCAAAGTTTTGTAGATGATTGCTCTTTCGGACACAATGATCTGGAAACGGCAGTTTTAATGCGAAATCAGCTTATAGAATTGCTGAGTAGGGGTAAATTTGAACTTAGAAAGTGGGCATCTAATGCAAAAATTTTACTTGAAGGACTACCTGAGTCTCATGTACAAAACATCGATTTCTCTTTTGATCGGGAACAAGAAATTACCTTAAAAATATTAGGTTTAAAATGGAATCCTACAAAAGATATATTTTACTATCCTTTTAATTACACGGAGTCAATATGTACTAAAAGAACAATGCTGTCTGAACTTGCCAGAACTTTCGATCCGTTAGGAATTTTAACGCCTGTTGCTTTTTTTATGAAATTATTAATACAAAATTTGTGGACTTTGGGCCTAAGATGGGATGAAATTCCTCCACCAGAAGTTGTCGACAAATGGGTCAGTTTTAAAAAGGACCTTTCTGCTCTTTCCAGCTTTGCTATACCACGGCAAGTAGACTTGTGTAATGTAGAATCGTGTCAGTTGATTGGGTTTTGCGATGCTTCAATTAAAGGTAGCTGCGCAGTTACATATTTACGGATTATTTACAAGGATTCCTCAATAAGAGTGTTCTTTGTTTACTCGAAATCAAAAGTCGCGCCACTACAAACTGTATCTTCACCTAGGCTAGAGTTAACAGCTGCAGTATTACTTGCAAAAGTAATTAATTTTGTTCGCGAAGTTTATAAAAATAAAATAAAATTTCAGGATATATATGCATTTAGCGATAGTACAGTTGCTCTTTCATGGATTAAAAGTTCTCCACACAGGTGGAAAACTTACGTTGCAAATAGAGTTGCTTTTATTCAAGAAAGGCTACCACCAAACAAATGGTATCACGTTTCTTCTAAAGATAATAGGTACAGCCGATTGCGGTTCGCGAGGGCTTTTTCCATCCGAGCTTATAAATTTTACTTTGTGGTGGAACGGTCCAAAATTTCTCCTGAATACACAAAAATCGTGGCCTTTAAAATCATTTTCAAATGCCGCAACTGCTGAAGCTGAGATCGAAAGACGAGTAACTACTTTAAATACAAAGATTACACAGACAAATATATTTGATACATTGCTACAAAAATAATCCTCTCTTAATAAAATTAAAAGAATACTTGCTTACGTCATACGTTTTACTAACAAATTAAAATATAAACTGCAAAACTCCAAATGTAATACTAATTTACAATTTGACTGTCTTACAAGTGATGAATTAAATAATTCTCTCTTATTGCTAGTAAAACATGTTCAGTATGCTCATTTTGAACAAGAGATGTTGTTAATAAAAAATAATGAAGTGTTACCTAAGAAATTTCAAAGTTTAAATCCATTTTTGGATGATGCTGCCATGCTCCGCGTTGGCGGTCGATTGTGTAATTCTGAATTAAATTTCGACCAGAAATTTCCTTTACTCTTACCAAATAATTCCACACTTACTACATTACTTATAACTGATATCCATACCTCTAATATGCATGCAGGTATACAAACGACATGTTTTTTGCTCACCCAAAAATTTTGGGCATTCTCTGCTAAAAAATTAATACGAAAAATAATTTCTAAATGCTTCTCTTGCTGGAAAACTCTCCCTACGAATTTTCAACCATCTATGGGTAATCTACCGGATTTTCGAGTGAAGGAGGCACGCCCTTTTTTAAATGTCGGTGTTGATCTAGCGGGACCGTACACTATAAAGATGGGAAGATTACGTACTGCGAAAACTATAAAGGCTTGGATCTGTTTATTCGTATGCTGTGCTACTAAAGCTTTGCATATTGAACTACTATCAGAACTATCTACCGAATCTTTCCTAGCCGGGTTTCGACGTCTAATTAGTAGACGCGGAATTTGCAAAAATGTCTATTCGGACTGCGGAACCAACTCCGTTGGGGCCAGTAACTATTTAAATAAAATATTTTTCGAAGTGGCGGAAAAAGAAGCCATTAAGTGGCATTTTAATCCCCCAGCTGCTCCACATATGGGTGGACTCTGGGAAGCGAACGTAAAGTCCGTTAAAACACATTTGAAAAGAGTAATCGGGCTTCAGGTCCTTACTTATGAGGAACTGTATACTGTCCTGGTGCAGATTGAGGCAGTGTTAAACTCGCGACCTCTAAGTCCTCTTAGTTTCTGATCCCGGCAATGTAGCAGCATTAACGCCAGCTCACTTTCTGGTTTCGGAACCGTTAACTGCAATCCCCGATCCAGATACGTCGGATTTACCTATAAATAGATTGTCCCGATGGCAACTTTTAATGCGCATGCGTACCGATTTCCGGAAAAGGTGGGAAAATGAATATCTTCATACACTAACTCAGAGAGCCAAATGGCATTTACCTAATACACCTGAACCATCTATTGGTTCTATGATACTTATTAGAAATGAAAATACTCCACCTCTCGAGTGGACACTAGGTAGAATTACGGAACTAATACCTGGTGCCGACAAGGTTTTCAGGGTAGCAGTTGTAAAAACAACTAGGGGTCTACTTAAGACGCCCTTAGTGAAATTATGTCTTTTACCATTAAATTAACTTCAGAAAATACCCTAGGTATTTTCAGGGGGTGGGAATGTTTCGTCCCTACTTCCTTAATTTACTGTTTTTCTTTAAATTTTAATTATAACATAAATCAGTAGCTTAGAGAATAATTTAGTTTAAATTTCATGCTATTTATATATTTAAGTCAACGTTTAATCAATGTAATCTATATTTTACTTGCCTACAAAACGATTATCAGTAGCTAAGTTTCGTACTGCCCTGGTATTTCATTTTTCTTAACATTTCATAATTTACATTTTACATATATAATGTCTTGGCAACCCAAAATACACTTCCTTAAAATTCTTGTCAACCAATATTCCTAGTCTCGTTTTACCATTTTTTGCTGTACGAGAAAAAGTGGACCCAAAAAAAGGTGAAAAAGAAAACGAAGAAATCAGACACGACAAGATACTACTACAGAGTGCGTGGCTCATGCTAAATTTTCGACCTGCTATACTTATGCCTTTTCTACTTATTAACTGTGCCGTACATACTAAATAAACCCCGGGGGTGACTATGAACTTACTATAGTGCTTGAGATACCCCGAACAAACCTTCCTGCAGACCTGCTTTTACTGATTTTGGTAAGTACCAAGACATTGCCAAGTTTTCCCAATAAATTTTACGTTACTATTTTGCATAACGAGACAAGAGCCAGAATGGGCATTCTGAAATAGTTCAGACGCGGAGAAATTTCCACACCAGCGTTCCAAAATATACAGTCCACTTAAAATTCCGAGCCGCGTGTTTTTTCCAAAAAATATAAAGCTCAGAAATCATTTAAGTCTCGAAAAACCGAGATATTTGATTATTGGTTTCCAGACAAGTACCTTTTCAACAACAGAGAAAAAGATAGCACACAATTTACAACGGCCGATATAAGTGACATTAGGCTCTATCTTAACTCTACCGCATTTCTCTATGAAGATGGAATTTGGATTTTTCAAAGAAACTCTATACCGCAGCCTATTATAATAATGAGAATTTTCAAGCTAGCTACTACCAGCGGGAAGTTAGTTATCCAATGATGAGTTTTGCCGACTATCTCAAAAATTCGATATTTGTAATCGATTGTAGTCATCAGCCAAAAGCCGTTAGATCATCCACGGTTGACGTGAAATTGGAGTTTGAAACACGCAAGAGTAAATTTCGTAAATACCTTAAAGTGTACGCGTTAGTAATTCAAGATCCATTTTCTAGCTATAATATATTTAATGGTTCTGTTACTAACAAATCAATGCATTAGTTTTAAGTTATGTACTTCTCCAAATTATGTATTTTCCACATTGAAAATAAACTTATTAACGACATATTTGCGTTTTATTTTTACTATTTGCTTATTTCTTGTTCTCAAAAGGATACATTGGTCTTCTTGTCATTTCACATAGAACGTTGGCTAATATTAAACCAGCTCTAACGTATGACAAGAACGCGCATATCCTTTCAGAGTAACAAAATATTTCGAACAAGACAGGTATTCTTGTGGAAATATTTTGTTACTCTAAAGAGAAATGTTAGAACTGATTACCCCCACTCTCATCCCCACTACCATAAAATTCTTTTAAAACCGCGAGCACCCATCACATTTTTCATTTCTCATCCAACCATGAAGTGGGATCGACGGATGCTAAGGTGTACCAGGGAGGAGAAAATAAAGATGTATCAGAAAGCTTGACGTTCGTGAGGCCCGAGCTGAGCGACGGGCAGCACAGGTGGAACCGACGGACTCTACCACGTAAACCACTACCAGCCCAGATATGCTGTCACTTTGTGTTTGACACTGTATTAGTGAAAAAATGCAAAGATGTTCAAGGATGACATTTTCTGGACGTGGAAAAATGGATTTTCCGATCAACATATTTCTATAACTTTTTTCGATAATTTCCCTAGAAGTGTCCAAAACATATTTTAAGTTGAAGATTAAAAACCCATGAAAATTGTTATTTTCTAACTTAAAAAATTGTACCCATTTAGTTATTTCCGAGACGAATATTCTTGGTTCTAAAAAATCGATATTTGTCGACCCACTAATATTTTAATTTTTGCATAAGTTTAACTAAAAATTGTATTGAGGTTATTTGCTAGGCAGATATTTGTAAAAAAAATATATGTAAGGCAGTGAGATGTAGAATTGTCATAATGTTAAAAATATGTAAAAATTATCGCTGCTGGTTTTCGTCCCCCACCACTACTTCGAACGCATAAAAAGCGAGGACCGGACGTAAGTTCTTCATTGTGTTCGAAATCATGGAAGGACAACAACAACAACAACCCGACTTCTCATCAGACGGTCAGTATCCTGGGCTGAGATATAACGGCTTTCATGGACGGCGAATTCCACAAGTTCGAAATATCACGTCATTGAAGGCGACAACTTGGACGTCCAAATCGATGCCGAAGAATCGGACCCAGTGGACCCAACGACAGTTGAAATCACGCTGTCAGATATCGACAGCGGGGATTCCGATTCTTCATCGGAAAGCGACTCGGAAAGCGACAACGCAGAGAGGTTATGGCTCAGGTGGGAGCACGCAATGTTCCGTATAGAGCTCGAGCGACAGATAAAACGTAGCCTGCGAGAACACCAAGATCCCAACAGTAACACTGCCGCCGACCCAACCATCCCCTGACAAAATCAGCCCTTTTCAGGGCTACAGAATACTTGATCGTAGTTAGATATTCCATGTCACTTTGTGTTTGACACTGTATTAGTGAAAAATGCAAAGATGACCAAGAATAACATTTTCTGGACATGGGAAAATGGACGTTCCGATCAACAGTTTTCCATAACTTTTTTCGGTAATATCCCTAGAAGTGTCCAAAACACATTTTAAGTTTAAGATCCTTTAAAATTGTTATTTTTCTAATCTTAAAAATTGTATTCATTTAGTTATTTCCGAGACGAATATTCTTGGTTCTAAAAAATCGATATTTGTCGACCCACTAATATTTTAATTTTTGCATAAGTTTAACTAAAAATTGTATTGAGGTTATTTGCTAGGCAGATATTTGTAAAAAAAATATATGTAAGGCAGTGAGATGTAGAATTGTCATAATGTTAAAAATATGTAAAAATTATCGCTGCTGGTTTTCGTCCCCCACCACTACTTCGAACGCATAAAAAGCGAGGACCGGACGTAAGTTCTTCATTGTGTTCGAAATCATGGAAGGACAACAACAACAACAACCCGACTTCTCATCAGACGGTCAGTATCCTGGGCTGAGATATAACGGCTTTCATGGACGGCGAATTCCACAAGTTCGAAATATCACGTCATTGAAGGCGACAACTTGGACGTCCAAATCGATGCCGAAGAATCGGACCCAGTGGACCCAACGACAGTTGAAATCACGCTGTCAGATATCGACAGCGGGGATTCCGATTCTTCATCGGAAAGCGACTCGGAAAGCGACAACGCAGAGAGGTTATGGCTCAGGTGGGAGCACGCAATGTTCCGTATAGAGCTCGAGCGACAGATAAAACGTAGCCTGCGAGAACACCAAGATCCCAACAGTAACACTGCCGCCGACCCAACCATCCCCTGACAAAATCAGCCCTTTTCAGGGCTACAGAATACTTGATCGTAGTTAGATATTCCATGTCACTTTGTGTTTGACACTGTATTAGTGAAAAATGCAAAGATGACCAAGAATAACATTTTCTGGACATGGGAAAATGGACGTTCCGATCAACAGTTTTCCATAACTTTTTTCGGTAATATCCCTAGAAGTGTCCAAAACACATTTTAAGTTTAAGATCCTTTAAAATTGTTATTTTTCTAATCTTAAAAATTGTATTCATTTAGTTATTTCCGAGACGAATATTTTTGATTCTGTAAACTTTTTATGAAAAAATTGATATTTGTCCCGAGGTATGCTCGGTGAAATACAGACGGCCCGGAAAGCCATTGTGGCTCGCGAACTTAAATATTTTCGAGATGGATATTTTTGGTTCTATAAACTTTTTATGAAGTTAGAAAAAATCGATTTTAATGTCCCGACGTTTGCTCGGTGAAATACAAACGGCCCGGAAAGTCATTGCGCTGTCGCGTGAACCTAGATATTTTCGATATGGATATTTTTGGTTCTATAAACGTTTTATGAAGACGGTCCGGAAAGCCATTGCGGTGGCGCGCGGAACTCTTTTTTTTTGGCAAAGTAAAGACATGGGTATCATAGTTGTACCATTTCGTAGCCCAGGAGTTTAAAAAAAAAGTTGTTGTTAAGGATAAAACCAATGTTACAATGTTTTTAGACCCTTCTAGTGAAATTGGCAAAAAAGTAATTAGAAACTGTTGTTTGAAATGACCATTTTTATGGAAATCCACTTTTAAGAAGTGAACAATGATAGGTCCGAGGTTTGCTCGGTGAAATAAGACACTTCCAGTGAAATAATCAAAAAAAGTAATAAGAAAAACAGACCATTTCTATCGAAATTAAAAAGTGAAAAAGAGTTATGAAAATTTTTTAAGGAAATTTCACATTTCAGTCGACCATCGCTCACTTATTATTAATCGGACAGAAAAACCATGGGCACCAAATCATTGGAAAATTTTACGTAGAACTCAAATTTTTTACAAATGCACCTTTGTGCTGACTGGATCACAAACTCACCCTCCCAGTAGCGCCAAAATCGATTCCTCATGGACCCGTTGACCTCCGATACCGCTTTCCATGAATTATTGCATTTTTTTCGTACAGAACTTTTTTACCTTTGGGAAACAATTAAAACAGAAAAAAAATTTTAATCGATTCTACGGAAAATTTCCCTAAGATTTGATATCAGCGTTTTTTCTGTCCGATTAATAATAGGTTAGCTAAGAGCGTTCCCTAACTTTTTTCAAAACTTTTTTTTCATTTTTCATTTTAAAAATTTTTAAAAGTGGATTTCAATAAAAATGGTCGTTCCGAACGACATTTTCTAATTACTTTTTTTGCTAATTTCACTAGAAGTGTCTAAAAACTTTACAACATTGGTTTTACCCTGAACAACTTTTTTTAACTCGTTGGCTACGAAATGGTAAAACTATGATGCCTATGTCATTACTTGGTCCACAAAAAAATAGTTCCGCTCACCATAGCAATGGCTTTCCTGGCCATCTATATTTCACCGAGCAAACCTTGGGCCTTCTATCATTTTGTTCATATAAAATTTTATATGAGGTTTCCTTTTTTTTTTTCATTGATTACCAGGGGGGAGGGGGAAGCTATGGTCTTTAAAGGCAGCTCGAATTTTAGCATTACTTCATTACATTCGTTCACCTCAAAATGGCAAGTTCAGATGATGGATATTCAAGCGACAAAGGACGCAATGTTCCGATGCATATAGGGGTGTAGTAATTTGACGGAAAAATGTTTTTACCGTCAGATCTAACAGGGTGTGGGATTTTAAACCTGGTACGTGTGACTGATGATGACTTGTGCATTGGGTGCTATGCAGACAGAAAATAAGTCGATTGGTGACCAATTCACTAGTTACCATGTCACTCAAAATTTCGGTAGCAACATGCATATACCGAAATGTAAAGCGTGTGGAGTCCAGCTTGGTACTGTTAAACACATGAGTGCATGCCTTATTTCTAATTGAATCTGATTACAAATAAGATATAAGACCCTGATAAAAATCCGTCCTTTTCGAGGCGAAAGAATATTTTGATCGAAGTTGTAGTTACCTAATGCCACGGCATCTGTGACATTCGATAGAAATTATATACGCCCTGACGGATCGAGTATAATTTTCTTTGTCGGTCACATTTCCAGAACACATTTACACCATTTTTGAGAACTAAAAGCAGTTTTCATCAGTGAAGTCCGCCGGTATCATTTTAGATGGAGTGAATTTGTATAATAAACTCTAGTTTGTTAGAGATAAAAAGATGGGAATGAAGTGGTGGGGGGGGGGGGTAGATTATCCCTATTTAAACGGATGGTAGCGAGTCATAGTAACATTTCATTTTTAAATCTGATGGTAACCAGAACTAATAATGGATCCTGAAAAACCATTAACTCGAGGTTCGTCGGTTTGGAGCGATATGATGGTCGACATGGACGAAGTCAATGAACAAGTGTTTGATGACTTTGACAACCTACTGGAGATCATACTTAATGCTATCGAGTGGGACGAGAATGATCTGCGACCATTCGAAGAACCCTAGTTCGATTGGAGAGTCAAACTACCCAACGATGATGCTGATTTGCCTGTTGAAGAGGTGGAATCGGAGCATTGATTGGGTGGGTGCGCCATTGCCGAAAGATCCTGACGGTCTGGCTGATTCGTCCACTTGGTGGATCGATGGCTATCAGGACAAAGATGATCCGGCGGACTCCACCACAACGTAAACCACCAACATATGTCCTCCCTATCCTACCCTGGCAAAATCAGACCTTGTCAGGGCTACAAAATATTTACTCGTAGATTGTAGTTGATTAATGTCACATCCCAAATAACATGAAATTTCTCGAGAATTAGTTTCTTGTTGAAAATATTGTGTTACTGTGTAAAGACATGTACCTCCTTACCATACGTGAGAACTAGCTAAATTTCTAGCAAAATGCAGGGAACTCAGACGTCTCATACAGAGTAACGCAATTTCTCATTCAAGAAATAAATATTGATAATAGGCCGATTTTGTACCAGAGTATTTAGTCTATAACCTTACTTGTAAAATTTACATTTTATTACAAATAAGGTGCACATTCTCAGGCATTGTAACCAATAGCCTCTCTCTTCACAGACAAAACAGTTGTACATACTTAAGTTTGCGTATTTCTTACGCGTTTTTCTATTTTGCACTTTAACATTTTTTTTGTGTACTCCCGCGTACTTATTTTAGAAATAAAAAAATATTGTTTCATTTACCTTTTTTTACTATCATATATATATATATATATATATATATATATATATATATATATATATATATATATATACAGTGACCGGCAAAAAGTTGGACACATATGGGAAAAATTTTTATTATTGGAATATTGAAAAAACTTTTTATGCCGATTGTCTCTGCATGATGGGTAACCTAAAAATTCATTTTGACATTTGTTACGTGATTACTCGTTTGCCGGCAAAATTGAAAAAAATATATATTGTCATGGAAAACTGGTATTAGGTGTCAAGATATTGAAAAAAGTTATTAGAAAAAAGTGTTTAGATTTTAATTTTATACTCCTTGGCAAAGTCTGGAGCCAAAATTAAAAAAAAATATTTTACATTTTTTGAAAAAAAATGTACAATATTAGTTTCATATTCCCATGAATTTAATAAAAATGTGTTAAATGATCGAAAACCAAGGTAATAACCTATTATCTCAACATTTTTGTTATTACTTAAAAGTTTTATTTGATAAAATTTAAAATTTAGCTTTTTCCATGTACTTGGGTGTGGCCAGGCCCTGTATCTGGCAACCATATTTACCATTTATAGTTACTTCTGGAACAATATGCTTACGAAAGACCGTTTGCTCTAATTTTGAAGAAATTTTAACGTGTCTACCAAAATCATTCTAACAAAATAAAAAATTGAAAAAAAATTCTTGCATTAATTTAATTTATTTTAAATCAAATATTAGACCACCCTGCAGAGGTACGAAAAATTTTCATAAACAAAATTTGTTTATTTTAAACTACTAAATAACATATTTTCATTTCAGGCAAATCGTAACATTTTTATTTGTAGCCTTAATTTTGTCCTTTATAATTTCAACTTTTCACACCTTGCATCGCAAAACCAAAAACTTTACAATAAGTATATTCTCCTGGACCATGGTAACTGAATGTGAAGTTTACTATGGTCCAGTAGGACCAGTAAAGTCTTGAAAGGCCGTCGATACCCTATTTTTTTTAATAAGTACCATGTCCTTTCATAAGAAAGTTTTCATGTCTTTTACAAATTACCAAAGTGGGCTTTGAAAACAGCCGAAGTATTATTTAGCAATATCAATATGCACCATTTATTAATTGTCATTGTGCTTTTATTTAATGTTAAGCTACTTTATTTTAAAATGCCTCAAAGTCGTTCTCTTCAAGAAAAAATAGAAATAATCCTTATTCATGGTGAAAATTATAAAAGCTGTAGAGAAACTGCTGAAATTTTTAACGGACGGCATCCTGATAAAAATTTAAGCTATTCGACAGTAGCAAAAATATTTAAAAGGTTTAAGGAAATAGGTACTGTTGACAACCAGTATAAAGTTTCTCATGAAAAACCGGTAACTGGTGAAGAAGCAACACTGAATGTGCTGTTAACAGTTACAGAAACACCTCAAATAGCCGTTAAAGATATTTCTGACGCTGCTAACATGGAAGAAAAATCAGTAAGAAGAATTTTGAAAAGAAATAAGTTCTACCCTTATAAACCCAAATTTGTACAAGTTTTAAAACAAAGGGATTATGATGCTCGTTTTTATTTTTGTGCATGGTTCCAAGGAGTCCTAGAAGATGATGGAAATTTCCCCCAACAAATACATTTTACAGACGAAGCAACTTTTACGTCAAATGGAATTGTTTCTTCCCAAAATTGTAGGTGGTGGGCAACAGAGAATCCACATTTTGTCATTGAAAGTAAGGACCAGTATAGTTTTAAAACGAATGTATGGTGTGGAATATTAAATACTCGAATTGTTGGCGCTTTTTTCTTCAGAGAAAATTTAAATGCTAGAACATACTTAAACTTTTTGGAGACAGAGGTGTCAGAATTTTTAGATAATTTATCCTTGAGAGAAAGAAGGGACCTATATTTTCAGCAGGATGGGGCTAGTATTCATTGTACTGAAGATGTAAGGTTTTGGCTGGATGAAAACTTTGGTAACAAGTGGATTGGGCGTTTTTCAGAAAATCCTTGGTCGGCTAGATCACCCGATTTGACCCCCTTAGATTTCTTTTTATGGGGCTATTTAAAAAATAAAGTATATATATATATAGGCCATTTAGAAACATTGAACATTTGGAAGGGGTAATTAGAAATTGCGTTGCCCAGATATCTCCTGAAATATTAAGAAATGTTTCAAGAGAAATGCGAAGTAGAACTGTTAAATGTATGGAACGTGACGGTGGACAGGTCGAGTTTTAGTGTGTTTTTTAAATAATATATTTTCTAAATAAAATTTTCACTAAACACGCTTAATTGTTTAATAAAAATCCTACACAAACCAGTAAGTGCCTTTTTATTAAAGTATCTTTTAAAATCGAATTGCTATAAAAAGCCAAAGAACACCCATATTGAAGCAATCAAATTGCGCGAGAGATCGCAAACGAATTGCATAGGCAATCGCTCTCTCTAAAATTGCTCGGGTCATTTATTTAGATAGTGGCCTGCTGGCTCAGCTGGCTGGTAGATATTTGGGTAATTTGATTGAAAGTGATGCGATCCTTCGACTCATAATATGCTTCTTTGGGTATTCAAATTTCATTAGGACTAAAAGAGTTTTCGTTTTTATGTAGGTACACTATTACCACAAAATCTTTAAAATTTTTAATGTACCCGAAATATTACTCGACTACTTTCACATAATTTGTAAAATTATTTTTACATTTCCTAACATTAAATAAAGAAATATGAAAATTATTAGTGTCTTCGACTGTTTTCAAAGCCCATTTTGGTGATTTGTAAAAGATATGAAAATTTTCTTATGAAAGGACATGGAACATTTTTAAGAAATTAGAGTATCAACGGCCTTTCAAAAGACTTGACTGGTCCTACTGGACCATAGTAAACTTCACATTCAGTTACCATGGTCCAGGAGAATATACTTATTGTAAAGTTTTTGGTTTTGCGATGCAAGGTGTGAAAAGTTGAAATTATAAAGAGCAAAATTAAGGCTAAAAATAAAAATGTTACGATTTGCCTGAAATGAAAATATGTTATTTAGTAGTTTAAAATAAACAAATTTTGTTTATGAAAATTTTTCGTACCTCTACAGGGTGGTCTAATATTTGATTTAAAATAAATTAAATTAATGCAAGAATTTTTTTTCAATTTTTTATTTTGTTAGAATGATTTTGGTAGACACGTTAAAATTTCTTCAAAATTAGAGCAAACGGTCTTTCGTAAGCATATTGTTCCAGAAGTAACTATAAATGGTAAATATGGTTGCCAGATACAGGGCCTGGCCACACCCAAGTACATGGAAAAAAGCTAAATTTAAAATTTTATCAAATAAAACTTTTAAGTAAGAACAAAAATGTTGAGATAATAGGTTATTACCTTGGTTTTCGATCATTTAACACATTTTTATTAAATTCATGGGAATATGAAACTAATATTGTACATTTTTTCAAAAAATGTAAAATATTTTTATTTTAATTTTGGCTCCACACATTGCCAAGGAGTATAAAATTAAAATCTAAACACTTTTTCTAATAACTTTTTTCAATATCTTGTCACCTAATACCAGTTTTCCATGACAATATATATTTTTTTCAATTTTGCCGGCAAACGAGTAATCACGTAACAAATAATATCAAAATGAATTTTTAGGTTACCCATCATGCAGAGACAATCGGCATAAAAAGTTTTTTCAATATTCCAATAATAAAAATTTTTCCCATATGTGTCCAACTTTTTGCCGGTCACTGTATACATATATATATATATATATATATATATATATATATATATATATATATATATATATATATATATATATATATATATATATATATATAAATATATATATATATATATATACTTCGATATATTCTCGACCGTACTAACCGTTTTTTGGGGTATTTTTTGGGTCAGCGGTCTGTAGGTCACTCAAATAAACTCATTGATTCATTAAATCCTCTATATTTCGTCATTCATTTATGACTTCATCAGGAGGCAACGCTACAACAAATTACAATTTCAATAAAAAAATGTCGATACAACAAGGCTAACATTGTAACTTACAAGTAGAGTCTTAACAGCCAACCAATATACATTTAAACTTATTACAAACAATTTTAAAACTTATTATCTACTGCATTCTGTGTAATTGCTACTTCGATTCTAAAGTATTAGTTTGTCAAGATATAAATTAAAACAAAAACAGCAAAAAAGGAACCATCAAAAAAATCATTTCCTATTTTGTAAAAAGGGCAACAAAAACATTTACGTACGAGATAATTCAACTTGCTACAGTGCTTGGGCAAATTTATTGACAGTAATGTACAGGATTGTGGTTAAGAAATGTAAAGGGTTTTTCTTTCTTGTTTAAATATTTTGAAGGATGTTACAATAAATGGTACTTAATTGATAAATATCAGACAACATTTGAATTTTGCAGGATAGGAGTTTTGTCTTTGGTTTTTGTGAAGATACTTCCAATAGTTAAAGTATTATATTTAACTATTTTGAGTCTGTGCCTCTGCTTGACCCATTTGAGATTACCTTTTTACTTTTCGTGCATGTCGGGTGTGTCAGTTCTCAATATCCCTCCTCTTAATCCCCTCCCAACCTCGTTCGTTCCTCGCTGAAGCGCGGCGAACAGCAACCAGGGCCGACAAGTGCAAGCATTGTTAGTACGCTTTTATTTTTTGAGCGGTTGGGTGTGCCAGAGGCATACCACACAGTCAGTGGTGCATTCGTGAAATCGGTGCATACGGGAATTCAATATCCAAAAGATAACGGTAGGTAGAAGTGTAGTCTAATTTTCTTTTCTTAGGTGACACCGGGCAGCAACTTCAATCCGTGGTTCTTGGGAAAATTTGGTCCCGGGGTAATCATAAATAAGGTTCAGTTCTGGCGCCGCAATGGCTCAGAATGCAGAAGAGTCCTACCCTTGAAATCTGACACCGCAATGGTTCAGAAATGCTGGAAAAGGTTACCAATTCGGGCCGAAATTTGAGCCGTACGGCTCACTATTCGAGCGATTGCCCCATAAGTTAAGCAGAACGGGCCAAAATTTGACCGGAAATGCTCAAATTCTGAGCAGAATGGCCCCAAAGTTGGAGCGGAGGACGCCCAAAATTCGGCAAGAATCGTTCATTTTCGGCGGATGTAAAGTTGCTGCCTGCATGTCTTACTGGTAATTTCGAATACAACTTATTAAAAAAGGGTATTCTCGGCTTTTAGATGGCGATAAGTGCTAATGTCATAACCATGGGTGAGCTCCATGCTCAAGCAACAGAAGACGAGACTCTTATAAAACTAAAAGAAGTGGCCGCAAACGCTCTACCGGAAGGATGGAAGCTATGGACCCTTAATCCGGATGAGGTTATGGTGGATTCCAAGTCCTTTAACAAACTGAGATTTGCTGTACCGACGATAGATATGGTAAGAGCCTTCTTTCCAGATGGTTGCACTCTTCATGAGAAACGGTACAAGGAAATGAAGATGAAAATGTTAGCTTGGCCCTTTTGCAGGGGATTAATTTTTAGTCCTTCCTCGATATCAATCAGAATAAGAGGTTACGTACAGCACCAGCTTTTCTTGGAAGCGATTGGCCCTATGAAGAGTTTATTTTTCCCGCGTATAGAGGCGGCTAAACAGCTATCAGCTCCAGAAACCGAGGACTCGTCAGAAGAGGCAGTTTCAGCAGGAGAGTCTTCTCGGGGCAGGCCTACTATTTCTGCTCGTATGGGTCTGCTAGAAAAGCAATTTCAACAGTCGCAGGGTGTCTTAGAAGCTATTCTTAGGCAAGTTTCACTGAGACCCGACGAAATAGAAGAAGAGGATCCGGGAATGACATCGGAGATGGCTGAAGAAAGTTTTGACGCAGATTTGACAGAGGAGATTGATCCTGATAATCAATCATGTGCTTGGCAGCCTCAGTCCTTGTTTCCTACAGGACATGCTATTGATTCTGCCTTTGATTTCTCCCCCCGCACGAAGGAACAGGAACCACCTGTTCCCCCAGCAGATCCGTCTGTAGCCAAACAAGGCTTGGACTGTCAACGCTTAGGCCAACTATCTTGGGATAGAGTTCGATATGTGGATGTACAGAAGAAGTACCAGGCTTCTCCTGTGTTTTCTCAGTTGTTGGTCAACAACGGCTTATATTCGGCTACAACTCCTTACAGTGAGTTTTTAGCTAAGTCAGATACGTCCTTCGGAACTCTTTGCCATATTATTCTTCAACAAAGACGCTAGTTTCAGGAAGCCATGTCTACCTTGATTTCTCAGCACCCGGAAGTAGCAGAAGATGCGGTGTCCTTGTTTGCTGGTAGCCAGTCCAAATTCCGGGAAATATCGGACGATTTGTTACAGTGGACTTGCGGTAAACGGACAGAGGTTATAGACCATCGGCGAAAATACCATGCCTCTTCGGTGGCTTCATCTCTTCGTCAGAAAATTCCCCCATCTGCGACCCATCTATTCGATGAAGAAAAGTTGGAGACTGCTCGGCGAGAAAATGGTTTTAGAGCTTCAACTTTCAAACGGAAATTACCTTTTCGTAGTAACTCCGATGATCATAAGAAAAGAAAGGTATCTCAACCGGCCTTTCACGGCTCACGCCTTTTTCAAGAGCGCCAGTCAGCTAGCAAAGCGAAACCTAAGGACGCTAGGGCTCAATACAGAGAGTCGTTTCGAAAAAATAACAGAGAGTCGTTTCGAAAAAATAGAAAGTCTTACACCCCTAGAGACCAGAAGCCAAGATATTGACTATCAAGCTCCGTTTTATGCGGGCCAACTAAAAAATTTTGCCACTCATTGGCGCGCTCTGGGAGCCCCGTTTCAGTTTTTAAAAATTTTAGTAGGTTATAGGATTCCGTTTGTTCAGGTTCCACCGAAAATTCTCTTCACCAAATCTATATGCCAGCAGTTCCAAACAAAGCAATCTTTGCAAATGGACGTGGCGGTAAACAATCTGCTAGAAACAGGGGTGTTGAAGAGATTAGTTCTCAAAACGGGATTCCTTTCTACAAGGTTTTTAGTCCCAAAAGGGGATGGTTCCAACCGGCCGGTTTTCAATCTGAGGCGATTAAATCAGTTTCTTCTTCCCAGAAAGTTTCATCTAATAAGCCATTACAAAATGCCTCAATTCTTTCAAAGAGGAGATTATTTGGTCAAGCTAGATTTATCTCAAGCCTATTTTCACGTGCCCATAGCAGAGTCGCATCACCGTTTCTTAGCCCTTTTTTACAGAGATCAAATTTATTGTATGACTTGCCTGCCGTTCGGCCTATCTTCGGCCCCAGAAGTTTTTTCCCGCTTAACAAATTGGGTGGCGAGTTACCTCAGAAAGCAAGGTCTCAAAGTTCTTATATACTTAGACGACTGCTTGATAGCGAATCAGAGCTCGGATCTTTTGCGCACCCAAATTCTCAAAGCTATAGAAATCTTTACGTTCCTAGGTTGGAAAATAAATATGAAAAAGTCACTTCTCCATCCGGTTTCGGAGTTAGAATATTTGGGAATTCTATGGAATCCCGAAGAGGATCGGAAGTCCCTATCCTTGACAAAACAGTGCAAGCTTCGACAGCAGCTGCAAAAGATATCGACACAAGGGTCAGTTACGTGGAAAGCAACGATGTCACTTTTAGGCAGCCTGAACTTTGCAGCATTTGTTATTCCATTAGGACGACTACATTGCCGAAGGTTGCAGAGGTTCGGCGCTCACCTTCCTATCAATGTTCTCAAAAAGCTGTATCCCATCAGCAAGCGACTAAAAGACGACATCCATTGGTGGATTCAGTCGCTTCATCTCACGTCGCCAAAATTCCAAAGAACCGTAGATTTTCACTTAGCCACCGACGCGTCGGATGTAGGATGGGGGGCTCCTTTTTAAACCTTGTCGTCACAAACGATCAGTACTAACAATGCTTGCACTTGTAGGCCCTGGTTGCTGTTCGCCGCGCTTCAGCGAGGAACGAACGAGGTTGGGAGGGGATTAAGAGGAGGGATATTGAGAACTGACACACCCGACATGCACGAAAAGTAACAAGGTAATCTCAAATGGGTCAAGCTTCGGCAAGATCAAAATAAGCATTTTTTACTCTTCAAGGGAAAATGCTCATATTTTTATGCTTTTCTAAGGTTTAAAATGGGCAATGACTTTGTTAGTTAATCCTTCGATGTGGGGTAACTTTTTGTACTTTATATGGGTAGGTGCCTGATCCTCGGTGAGACCGTCAAAAACGCCAGTGTTGTAAATAAGTTTATGAAGTGTCCCCCTTGGTAACCGTTATTAAGAAATAAGTCAAAAAGGCTCTTCAGATTCTTACTCAAAAAACGTTCATCGGAGATATGAGTGACCCTATTTTTCATAGCTATTACTGTATTGTATTTTTGATTCATTAGGTGGTTAGAAAAATAGTTTATGTATCTTCCCTATGAGGTTGGCTTTCGATGCCAATCCAACATCACCCTATTATTGTCACCGCTAACCAACAAAGTGTCCAAAAATGGAACACTGTTATTCGTTTCGGTTTTCAAAGGTCAACCATGTGCCTGTGTGTCTGTAGTAGGCCACCGACGCGTCGGATGTAGGATGGGGGGCTCAGCTAGGCGATATCTTCATTTCAGAAGTATGGACGCAGCCGCAGAAGAGTTGGCACATAAACAAAAAGGAACTCTACGCGGTATATATGAGTCTGAAGAGAAATCTACAAGTTCTAGAGAACAGGTCGATCCTAGTTCAAACAGACAACCGAACGGTGGTCGCGTACATCAGGAAGGAAGGAGGAACGAGATCATTAAATCTTCTACGCCAAACAGAGGATCTATTAGAAATGGCACAGAGAGCAAACATTCAGATCTCAGCTCAATTCCTACCCGGCATATACAATTCAGTTCCAGATTGCCTTTCTTGACAGAAGCAAATTCCAGATTGGCACCTGTCCAGTCAGGTGACGAAAATGATTTTTCAGGAATGGGGCCGTCCTCAAATAGATCTGTTTGCAACCGACCAATCAGCGGTAGTTCCCCAGTATTCCTCCCTTTCGGTAAACGACTCGAAGGCCCTATTCATAAATGCCTTCAGTCGAGAGTGGAACTACAACTTTGCATGGATATTTCCCCCACCAACGCTGATTCCGAGAATCCTTCAACACCTCAACCAAGCAACGGGAGTATTTATACTAATAGCCCCCAAGTGGGAAAAGGTATTCTGGAGGCCAGATCTGGAACTCCGGGCGCTAGCTCTTCCAATTCGGATCCCGGACCTTACTCAGAATTTAACAGATGCTCAGACCGGCAAACCACTTCCACACGCTCAACTTCTTTGTTTAGAAGCATGGAAGATTCGGGGTGGAACGATCAGATCGCAGGATGGACCGAAGATGATATAGATTTACTACAGTCGGCTTGGCGTAAGTCTACCTTAACTACGTACGCTGCTCCCTGGAAGAATTGGATTAAATGGGCCAACACAACCAACGTTTCTGTGAATAACCCTTCCCCTCCGGATTTAGCTCTGTATCTCAGTAATTTACATGGCATCAGGAAACTTTCATATAATAGCATTTTGGTTAATAAATCGGTAATTGTTACCTTTGCCAATCCTCTTAAGACTGATACCTTATCGGCTCATCCAATTATTAGGCAAATGCTTAAAGCTATAAGTTTAAAGTCCTCACCAAGGTCTTTTAAGTTAATTTGGGACATTGACATCTTAATACGTTGGATAAGTCTACATCCTCCCAACAATCAAAATCTATTTCAAGTGTCTAGACACTTAGCAATGCTTCTCTTATTATCCTCAGGACAGCGCGTGCATGACTTAACGCTTTTGTCTATTGATAAATCAAGTTTTCAAGAATTCTCAGATCATATAATTTTTTGGCCTGCTTTTGGGTCAAAAACTGATAGGGCTAATTTCTGCCAGTCTTGTTGGAAATTACGTAAAAATGATGACCATGCCTTGGATGTTGTCTTTTGGACCCAAAGACTTATTGACATCTCTAGCACCAGAAGGGAATCATCGAAAGGGTTATCATCGTTATTTATTTCCACGAGAGGTAGAGTGGCTCCAGCGTCTCGAACTATTATTGCGGGATGGATTAAGACGGCCTTTTCTGCAGCAGGGATTAATGCCTCCCCAGGCAGTATACGGTCAGCGGTTGGTTCTAAACGCGCGGCAATGAATTCATCAATCGATGAAATCTTAACAGCGGGAAATTGGAAAAGTTCCAAAAATTTCCTGAAATATTATTTTAAAGAGATTGAGAAAACACAGGTGGACCTGCAGGTGACTTCGAGTCATCAACCCTTTAATTGTTTTTCTCCTCTTTAGTAGTGTTGTTTATTTGATTTTTATTTTTAGTAAAATATTACTGAATTTTGCTAACATTACTTGTATAATATAATGTTCTCGAGTTTCATATATGTGTTGTAACAGTTACAACTGGTTTCTTCTCCTTAAGATAATAAATACTTCCTTCACAGTACGCCTTTCTTTGCGTGCCGACAGACAACAAACACTTCTCAAATGGGTCAAGCAGAGGCACAGACTCAAAATATGAGCATTTTTCCCTTGAAGAGTAAAAAATGCTTATTTTGATCTTGCCGAAGCTTGACCCATTCCTTTTTAAACCTTGTCGTCACAAACGATCAGTACTAACAATGCTTGCACTTGTAGGCCCTGGTTGCTGTTCGCCGCGCTTCAGCGAGGAACGAACGAGGTTGGGAGGGGATTAAGAGGAGGGATATTGAGAACTGACACACCCGACATGCACGAAAAGTAACAAGGTAATCTCAAATGGGTCAAGCTTCGGCAAGATCAAAATAAGCATTTTTTACTCTTCAAGGGAAAATGCTCATATTTTTATGCTTTTCTAAGGTTTAAAATGGGCAATGACTTTGTTAGTTAATCCTTCGATGTGGGGTAACTTTTTGTACTTTATATGGGTAGGTGCCTGATCCTCGGTGAGACCGTCAAAAACGCCAGTGTTGTAAATAAGTTTATGAAGTGTCCCCCTTGGTAACCGTTATTAAGAAATAAGTCAAAAAGGCTCTTCAGATTCTTACTCAAAAAACGTTCATCGGAGATATGAGTGACCCTATTTTTCATAGCTATTACTGTATTGTATTTTTGATTCATTAGGTGGTTAGAAAAATAGTTTATGTATCTTCCCTATGAGGTTGGCTTTCGATGCCAATCCAACATCACCCTATTATTGTCACCGCTAACCAACAAAGTGTCCAAAAATGGAACACTGTTATTCGTTTCGGTTTTCAAAGGTCAACCATGTGCCTGTGTGTCTGTAGTAGGCCACGTATGAGCTGAAAAGAAATATTAGTCAAGAGTGATGTTACATCCAGAGCAGTGGCGGTTGCTCTATAAGGCCTCGTGGGCGCGCGCCCTTCCTAGAAATTTTTAATATAACACACAAATTAAATGTTTATTTAAATATTTATTATTACTATTCATTTTATTATTAATATTATCATTCATATAAGTAGTTCAAATTTCTAAATTTCAAAAAACCATACCAACTCTGAACTCATCTCTAAATATCCATTTCCGTTGACCAACGTTAACACACGTCGTGAGAATATTGCATCATAATATTCAGTCGCTTGAAAGCCGCGACCACAGGCCGCTGTATAAATTCTTGCCAAATGTCACCCGATAATATCCGATTCCATAAGAACCATTAGGCCGCGAATTTTCTGCGACGAGCATTTTCTCAGTTCGGGTTTTGCCATAAGCCGTGGTGCATACGTAGAGTTCTGACTGCGTGTCTATCGGATAATAAAATTTGGGTGTGAAAAATGAATTCCGTAAATAATATTATTCAAATAAAGTTTGGTAGGCTGCCATTAGCCGATAAACTTAAAATTAAAGAACTGGAGGGGCCGTTGCCAGATTTAAAGTTGTCACAAACTTGTGAACGAAAGGCCGAAACCGGTCTTTTACTCGTCGGTTTTCAAAAGACATTTATAAAAAAACAACTGGATATGTGGGTGTGAAATAACAAATTTGTTGTACTGTTTTCCGTGCTTGCTTTTTTATAAAGCCGACTCTAGAATGGACTCCAACTGGACAAGAAAAGGAATCAATGATTTACACCATCTTCCTGAAAAAATGAGGAAACATGAATCGTCTCCTGACCACATTAATTCTTGTACTGCCTTTGCTGTGCTCGGTAAGGTTAATATTATGTCTCAGTTAAGCTCTGCGTACAGGGAAAGTATTATTTCGCATAACAATAAGGTCGAGAAAAATCGCCATATTTTAAAAAGGATAATCAGTTGTGTAAAATTTTGTAGTGCTTTTGATTTAGCACTTAGAGGTCATGATGAAAGTGTATCCTCTAAGAACCAAGGAATATTTAAAGAACTAATTAATTTCACTGCAGAGCTGGACAATATACTAAAAGAACATTTGCTTTCGACAACCGTTTTTAAAGGGACCTCAAATATTATCCAAAATGAAATTCTAGACAGTATGTTACGAGTGTGTAGGGAAGAAATTTGTAAGCAAATTGAAAAGGCAGACTATTTATCAATTCAATGCGATGAAACCACTGATATTTCCAATTATTGTCAAATGGTTTTAATATTAAAATATTTTTATGAAGGCTCTCCGTGAATATTTTTGGGGTTTTATAAGGGTGAAATATAAAACAGCCGATGGGTTGAAAACATGCATTGAAAATGAAACTGACCCCCTAGTTTTAAAAACTTCCCAAAAATTAATAGCTCAAACGTATGACGGCGCAAATGTTGTGAGCGGTGCGAACAGAGGCGTTCAAGCTCTAATTAAAACAAAATATCCCAATGCTCATTTTATTCATTGTTATACCCATCAATTAAACCTCATGCAGAAATCGGCATCGCAAAATGCAAAGGTACGCGTGTTTTTTAATAATCTGTCCGCCATACCTGTTTTTTTTTTCAAATTCATCTCATCGTTGTGATGTTTTGCAAGAGACAATAAATAAAAGATTACCAAGGGCGGTGATAACTAGATGGAATTATAATATTCGCACCGTTAATTTTGTTCACGAAAATCTTGAAAAGCTTGTAGAAGTGTTCGAAGAAATTGAAACCAGATGTGAGAAAAGTGTTACTTCAAATGAAGCATCCGGTCTAAGGAGGGCATTGGAAGGTCCAGAATTTATATTTTGGTTAAAATTCTTCCATAAAATTTTGCCACATATTGACATACTGTATAATCAATTGCAATCAAAAAATAAGGACAGCGTACAGTTGCAAAGAGACTTACGAATTTTCGAGAAAAGTGTTTCCGACATTAGAAATCAAACTGATTTTCTTAAAAACATTGTTGAATCAGAATATCCAACATCTAAAAGATGGCGAATGGATGATAATTTTCGAAGTGTTATTGCCAAAGAAGTTTGTGATACAATTACAGTACAAATGAAGGAACGCTTTTCTTACCGGGGTCATTCACAAGCGGCTGATCTTTTTAACAAAGATAAATATTCACACTTTTCAAAAAATTTCCCTCTGACTGTTTTAAACGATGTATGTTCATTTTATCCGATGTTGAGCAAATCAAGATTAAGAACTGAGTTGGAGGTAATTTACTCGAGAGAAGATTTAAAAGAAATTGTTGGAGCAATTAATCTTCTTTTATTTATTATGGAAAATATCCTTAGTGAAACATTTATCGAAACATCGAAAATATTAAAAATTATCGTGACGACTCCAATGGCAACAGCCGAAACAAAACGCACATTTTCGACGCTTAAACACATAAAAACATTTTTGTGAAATACCATGCTTAATGACAGACTAAATGCTTTAGCTATGATGTCCATAAATCGAAATTTAGTCCACGAAATAAACAATTTTGATGATAAAGTCGTGGAAAAATTCATTTCCATGAAGGACCGCAGAGCGGATTTCACTTTTAACAAATGACTTACCTACCCATTTTGGTTAGTTTAATCTGTGTAAATATGTTGTTCTTTCTTTTTCCTACTTATAAACAAATAAACAGTGACTACCTACTTAGTGAAGTGATATTTAATGATTACAAAAACTATTCCGCTGTTCCAGCTCTTTGTTTTTGCAAACTTCAATTTTAAGGTAGGTGGATTTTTGTTTAAAACGATCCTTTTTTGGACTTTTACCGTTTTGATTTACAATTATTATTGTTTTTGTCGTTATTGTAGGTATTAATATTTTTTAATACCTATGTTTTAAATTAAAAAAAAAATGTTATAAATGGATACTTTTTCGAGCAATTTGCGTATATGTCATTTGGTATTTAATTTCTGGTGCGCCCTCCAAACTCAAACCTCACGACACGCCACTGATCCAGAGACACCAACACATAGTGTGTTACCCCAAAACTATGTGTTGGTGTCTCTGGATGTAATATCACTCTTCATTAATATTTCTTTTCAGCTCATACTTGAACTACTGCAGACACAGTGGCACATGATTGAACCTTGCACAGCCTTGACAAGTGAAAGATTCTTTAAATTGTTATCTTTTGTTTGCGAGAATTGTTATTTTTCCTTTGGCAATAACTTTTATCAACAAATATTTGGTACGCCCATGGGATCGCCCATCAGTCCCATTTTAGCACAAATAGTTATGGATTACATGTTAGACAGTATTACATTACGGACACTGTTACACAGTATTACCCTTTTTATACAAATATGTAGATGACAATGTGAATGCTGTTCCTAGTAATCAGATTGACACCACACTCCAAATATTTAATTCAATAAATGATCATTTACAATTTACTATTGAAACCGAAACGAATAACAGTGTTCCTTTTTGGGACACTTTGTTGGTTAGAGGTGACAATAATAGGGTGATGTTGGATTGGCATCGAAAGCCAACCTCATCGGGAAGATACATAAACTATTTTTCTAACCACCCAATGAATCAAAAATACAATACAGTAATAGCTATGAAAACTAGGGTCACTCATATCTCCGATGAACGTTTTTTGAGTAAGAATCTGAAGAGCCTTTTTGACTTGTTTCTTAATAACGGTTACCCAAGGGGGAGACTTCATAAACTTATTTACAACACTGGCTTTTTTTACGGTCCCACCGAGGATCAGGCACCTACCCATATAAAGTACAAAAAGTTACCCTACATCGACGGATTAACTAACAATGTCATTGCCCATTTTAAACCTTTGCAAAGAATAAAAATAGCTAAATACAATACTTTAACTATTGGAAGTATCTTCACAAAAACCAAAGACAAAACTCCTATCTTGCAAAATTCAAATGTTGTTTACAAAATACCCTGTCAAAAATGCGATAAATGTTATATAAGTCAGACAATACAAAGCTTCAAACAACGTATTACTCAACACAAGAGTGACAGTAGAATAGGGAAAAAGTCTTGTGCACTGTCGGTTCATTTTCAGAATATGGACCACAGTTTCGATTATGAAAATACAACCATTCTAGAACGGGAAAACAATTATAAGAAGCGTTTATTCTTGGAAATGGTACATATAAACAATACAACTGACAGTATAAACTCAAGATCTGATATTTATCAATTAAGTACCATTTATTGCAACATCCTTCAAAATATTTAAACAAGGAAGAAAAACCCTTTACATTTCTTAACCACAGTCCTGTACATTACTATCAATAAATTTGCCCAAACACTGTAGCAAGTTGAATTATCTCCTACGCAAATGTTTTTGTTTCCCTTTTTACAAAATTGAAAATGATTTTTTTAAATGGTTCCTTTTTTGCTGATTTTTTTTTTAAATTTATATCTTGACAAACTAATACTTTAGAATCGAAATAGCAATTACACAGAATGCAGTAGATAATAAGTTTTAAAATTGTTTGTAATAAGTTTAAATGTATGTTAGTTGGCTGTTATGACTCTACTTGTAAGTTATAATGTTAGACTTGTTGTATTGACATTTTTTTTTATTGAAATTGTAATTTTTTGTAGCGTTGCCTCCTGATGAAGTCATAAATAAATGACGAAATATAGAGGATTTAATGAATAAGTGAGTTTATTTGAGTGACCTACAGACCGCTGACCCTACAAATACCCCAAAAACTATATATATATATATATATATATATATATATATATATATATATATATATATATATATATATATATATATATAGGTATATATACATCACCCTATCATTTTTGCTTCCGAAAGGGGTCTAATCCCTATCATTTCTGCTACCGCTGCAAAGTTGCTGCCGTATATCGGACGCAAGATTAACGTAGGCGTTTTTCTCGAACATGGCTATAAATTTTAAGTCCCACATTGTCGCAATGGCTGGTCCACAGTACCATATCTTACGTAAAGAAATAGTTCTTTGACAGTTTAAAGCATAAACTATTGGCGGGGAATAATAGCGGGACGAAATGGAAGTAAAAATGATCGAAAAATAAATGAAGACGTATAAATTTTGGTTGTAAAAATTTCCGATAGAGGCGCAAAATTATACATGCGTATATTAAAAGTTTTACTGGTCGGTGGATTTTGCTACCAGAAACTTGGCAACGCTAAAGTATGGTAAAATTGTATTTAAATATTAGTTCTATAATTATGAAGTATGCGTGACGCAGTGAACAGCATTTTCGCTAAGTGGTGTGCTTTTTAACCGTCTTCTCAAAAGGAGGTTATCAATTATTCGGCCCGCATGTGAGATTCTTTATATGTTCACGCATAATTCTTCAACGGACTTCTTCAACTTGGTTTGTCGATGAGTTTTTCCGAATGGTCTCGTTTTAAGTTTTTTTTTGCTGAAGTTATGTGTTTTTTTTTTCATTAAAAAAATATACAGCATGTCTTCGAAATGGAGAAAAATTTATTATTGATTTTACGAAAAAAGTGTCTGTTTATAAAAAGTTCCGCATCGTGAGAAAATAGCACTGCTATTCAAAAATTTGATCTAGTACATACAGGGTGGCTCAAAAATAAAAAAGTCCTGATCGACGTGAAGCTAAGAAGACAAAATCGTTATTTAAAGGTAAACTGCCACTGCAAATGTACAATTCAATAATATGTTTTTTTCATTAAAAAAATATACAGTATGTCTTCAAAATGGAAAACATTTTATTATTGATTTTACGAAAAAAGCGTCTGATTATAAAAAGTTCTGCATCGTAAAAAATTCAAAAATTTGATACGTACAGGGTGGCTCAAAAATGACATAGTCATAATCCACGTGAAGCTAAAAAGACAAAATCGTTATTTAAAGGAAAACTGCCACTACAAATGTACAATTCAATAATGTGTTTTTTTTTATTAAAAAATATACAGCATGTCTTCGAAATGGGAAAAATTATCATTGATTTTACGAAAAAAGTGTCTGTTTATAAAAGGTTCTGCATCGTGAGAAAATACCATTGCCATTCAAAAATTTGATCTAGTACATACAGGGTGGCTCAAAAATAAAAAAGTCCTGATCCACATGAAGCTAAGAAGACAAAATCGTTATTTAAAGGTAAACTGCCACTGCAAATGTATAATTCGACAATGTTTTTTTTCATTAGAAAATATACAGCATGTCGCCGAAATGGAAAAATTCTTATTATTGATTTTACGAAAAAAGTGTCTGTTTATAAAAAGTTCTGCATCGTAAAAAAATAGCATTGCCATTCAAAAATTTGATCTAGTCCGTACAGGGTGGTTCAAAAATGAAAAAGTCATAATCCAAGTGAAGCTAAAAAGACAAAATCGTTATTTAAAGGAAAACTTCCACTGCAAATGTACAATTCAATAATATTTTTTTTTCGTTAAAAAATATACAGCGTGTCTTCAAAATGGAAAAAAAATATTTATTTTACGACAGAATGGTCTGTTTATAAAAAGTTCTGCATCGTAAAAAAAACAGCATTGCCATTCAAAAATTTGATCTAGTATGTACAGGGTGGCTCAAAAATGACAGTCATAATCCACGTGAAGCTAAAAAGACAAAATCATTATTTAAAGGAAAACTGCCACTGCATATGTACAATTCAATAATATGTTTTTTTCCCTTAAAAAAATATACAGCATGTCTTCGAAATGGAAAAAAAATATTATTGATTTTACGAAAAAAGTGTCTCTTTATCAAAAATTCTGCATCGTTAGAAAATAGCATTGCTATTCAAAAATTTGATCTCGTATAAACAGGGTGACCCAAAAATAAAAAGTCCTAATTCATGTGAAGTTAAGAAGACAAAATCGTTATTTAAAGGTAAACTACCACTGCAAATGTACAATTCAATAATATGTATTTTTCATTAGAAAAATATACAGCATGTCGCCGAAATGGAAAAATTTTTATTATTGATTTTACGAAAAAAGTGTCCGATTATAAAAAGTTCTGCATCGTAAAAAAATAGCATTGCCATTCAAAAATCTGATCTAGTACGTACAGGGTGGCTCAACAATGAAATATTCATAATCCAAGTGAAGCTAAAAAGACAAAATCGTGATTTAAAGGAAAACTGCCACTGCAAATGTACAATTCAATAATATTTATTTTCATTAAAAAATATACAGCATGTCTTCGAAATGGAAAAAATGTATTATTGATTTTAAGAATAAAGTACCTATCTGTTTATAAAAAGTTCTGCATCGTAAAAAACTAGTATTGCCATTCAAAAATTTGATCTAGTACGTACAGGGTGGCTCAAAAATGAAATAGTCATAATCCAAGTAAAGCTAAAAAACAAAGTCGTTATTTAAAGGAAAACTGCCAATGCAAATGTACAATTCAATATGTTTTTTTTTCATTAAAAAATATACAGTATGTCTTCTGCATCGTGAGGAAATAGCATTACTATTCAAAAATTTGATCTTGTATAAACAGGGTGGCTCAAAAATAAAAAAGTCCTAATCCACGTGAAGCTAAGAAGACAAAATCGTTATTTAAAGGTAAACTGCCACTGCAAATGTACAATTCAATATTATGTTTTCTTCATTAAAAAATATACAACATATCTTCGAAATGGAAAATTTTTTATTATTGATTTAACGAAAAAAGTGTATCTTTATAAAAAGTTCTGCATCGTGAGAAAATAGTATTGCTATTCAAAAATTTGATGTTATACTTACCGGGTGGCTCAAAAATGAAAATGTCATAATCCACGTGAAACGATTTAGCTCTAAAAAATAATAAAGGGGAGGAGGTGAGAGGGGATAAAACCGGAGCGACTGAGAATTTTTTGAAAATGTTGACTAATATGTCATTTTCGGGGTTATTGAGGTCAGAATTTTTTTTTCTAGCAGGTGTTAAAAATTACCGTATGGAGGGGGGGGGGGGAATAAAAAGGGGCGGCTGGGAATTTGTCCAAAAATGTTAACTAATGGGCCATTTTCGGGATTACTGAGGTCAGAAAATCTGACTTTGTGTAACAGATGCTAAATAAAATTTACGGAGAAGGGAGGGGAGAGGGGATAAACGGGCGACTGAGAATTTCTCCAAAAATGTTAGCTTATTATTTTCAGAGTTATTGAGGTCAGAAAATCTAATCTTGTTCGAACTGATTTTTAAAAAATTAACGGGAGGGGGAGATATAAAGGAGCGAATGGGAATTTACCTAAAAATGTTAAGTAATAGGTAAGGCTGCCCACTTGAATGCCACACCAGTGGCGCCCTTGGAAAAAATATGCGTCCGGTGAGCGGGCGTCCTTGAGAAAAATACGCGCCTAGGGAGCGGAAGATCTTAGGAATAACACGCGTCGGGGGAGGGAACGACCTTGAGGGAAAGCTTCTTTAAAACGGACGACCTTAGAATAATACGCGTCTGGGGAGCGGACGACCTTGGGGAAATACGCATCTAGGGAAGCGGACAAGCTTGTAAAAATACGCTTCTGGGGAGCGGGCGATCTTGAGAAAAATACGCACCTGGGAAGTGGACGACCTTGATGAAAAGTCGCGTTTGAAGAACGGAGGACTCTGGGGAATAGACGCGTCTGGGGAACAAACGATCTTGGAAAAAAGTACGCGCATGGGGAGCGGACGACCTTGGGAAACGCGTCTGGAGAGCGGACGCCATTAAGGAAAATACGCATCTTGGGAGCGGATGACCATAGAAAGAATTACGCGTTTGGGAACCGGAGGACCTTAGAGAAATGTGCGCCTGGGAAACTGACGACCTTGGGAAAATACGCGTCTGGGAAGCGGACGCCCTTTAAGAAAATACGCATCTAGGTTCCGGACGACCTTGGAAAAAGTACGCGTCTGGGGAACGGACGACTTTGGGGAAAAGGAGCTGGTGGGAATTTCTTCGAAAATGTTAACTAATATGTTATTTTCGAGGTTATTGAGGTCAGAAAATCTAATTTTGTGTAATGGATGTTAAGAATAACGTCGGGGTGGGGTGATATTAGGGCGCAACTGGGAACTTCTCCAAAAATGTTAACTAATCTGTCATTTACGGGGATATTTAGGTCAGAAATCTAATTTTGTTGAAACCTATATTTAAAAAATTAACGGCGGGGGGGATAAAAAGGAGCGACTGGAAAAAATGTTAACTAATGTGTCATTTTCGGGGTAATTACTGTCAAAAAATGTACTTTGGTCTAACATATTTAAAAAAATATAACGAGGGAGAATAAAAACAGGCAACTGATCATTTTTCAAAAAAAGTTATCTGATATATCATTTTCAAGGTTATTGAGGTCAGCAAATCTAATTTTGTTTAACGAATGTAAACAAAATTAACGGCGGGACAGATGGAATAAAAAGGCGCGGGGTTTGGAATTTCTCCAAAAATTTTAACTAATTTTGGGGGTTACTGAGAACAGAAAATCTAATTTTGTTGAAACTTATTTTTAAAAAATTAACGCCGGGGGGGGGGGATAAAAAGGAGCAACTGGGAAATTATCTAAAAATGTTAATGTTGTTTTCGGGGTTATTGGGGTCAAACTATTTAATTTTGTCTAACATTTAAAAAAACTAACGGGGGGGGGGATAAAAACGAGCGAATGGCAATTTCCCAAAAAATGTTAACTAATAAGTATGTCAATTGAGGTCAGAAAATCTAATTTTGTCTAACGAATGTGAAGAAAATGAACGGCACGGAACGGAATATTTCATAAGTTTTTAACGAAGACTTATTAACTATGACAGGAAAAAAACCTGTCAAAACGTACCGGATCAACTAGAAGATCCTATTTTAAACCATGCAGTACTAAATCTTAAACCTTCTTAGTGTATCTGAGCGTTAATGTTTAAACACGTGTTTTTTTTCAGTTTTTAATAAATCAACCCCTAAGGGGGTATTACAATGGTATTTAAAGTTTGTAATGGAGAGTGGAAAGCTAGTTATTAAATAAAACAGCGATGCATGCCTGCATATCTTATTTGAATAGGTATACTGTAATTGCTGCAATACAAAATTACTGTTAAAGTGTCAAAAATCAATGGTGTTGTAAGTGGAGTGTAAAGTAGAAATAGAACCGTTTTACTGTACAGGGTGTAAGTTAGGAACAATGAAATTTTATTTTCTATTAGATACAACAGCCGCGTAAAATTTTCTTTTCTTGTTGGAGCTTTAAAAGTTTTAGTACTTTTAATTTTAAGGCTTTTTTATTACAAAAAAAAAACTATACCATTTTATATTTGTTTTTAAAATATAACAAGTAATCGATTTGGGATATAGTTTGTACTAGCCCAGTTTAAAGGTATAATATCAAGAAATAATCGCACTTTCTTATGGCAATTACCACTTCATTATAAATGGAGGTTATTAATTTTAATTTGACGTTTCTACACATCCTAAATTTATCTTTTCACGGAATATTTTTGCATTTTTAAAAATCATTTCTAATTTTAGTAATTTCAACTTTTTACTTCTCTCGCTAGAAAAAAATCACTTCCCGGGATTTTTTCAGATCTTTACGTGTTGAGGTCCCTATATCAGATGGTCTCCCATTTCCGTCGGTTTGTCTGTCCGTCTGTCTGTCGGATTGTCTGTTGGAGCGAACGCTTAAAACTGCTTGGCCAAAAAGAAAAGGAAAAATTTTGCATATGGACTACTTTTTAACCTGGCTTGGAACAGGCTGTATTTCCGGTGAAATATATACAGAGCACCTTCAAAATTAGTTTCTATTTTTTGTTGCTCAAACTCGAAAACGATTTATGTTACAGAAACTGTATTTTGTACATATAGTTGACATATAAATTGCAAAATTTTTTGAAGCTTCAGTTTAACAAAATGAATAAGTTTTATAGACGTTTTAGATACGTTTCCTGTGTAACATTTTCACCTATTTCGATTGATGCGGTTTTTCGAAAAAATAAAAACTTAAAAAATTATTTAACTAAAACTACATTTTGGAATTTATTTGTTAAATAAAAAAACTAACTCGCCAGTTACTGTGGTCGACATTTTACATTATCTTTGTAGAATGTTAAAAAGGTTTATTTCGGTTAGTAAATTTAACTGTACTTAACTGTTATTTAAATCGCTCTTTTCTTTATAAGTTGGCGAGAAAAATTAAAAATAAACTAACAGTATAAAATTTGGTTGTCTTATCTTAACACTTGCCAATTTAAACCCTTAATTATATAAACCTGAGCACTGAGCAACGAGCAAGACCTTAATTGCCAAATTATACCTGTCTTATCAATAGTGATTCCAGCCAAAAATCATTAAGAAGAAACTTGCTTGTGTCTGTCGACATTAAATATATCTGTTTGAGTTTTATTAGGTGGATAATTTTTGTTGGACGCCTTGTCATATTTTGAGCTAATCTGGTGACTTAACCCAAATAAAATAAACGAAAGTTATAATAAAAATAGGTTTTTATTATAATTCGCCATCTTATCTCCAGGTTCCAGCAAAATAAACTTAAATCATGGAATGAGGTAAGGAGAGTCCATGGCTCAAAACTCCTTTTTATAGCGATCTCATATGTAAAGAATGCGGAGAACTCTTGGTAAAAAAGCGCCATTCTGTGATAGCAATGTGTACATGTCAGTGCCATGTCAGAAAATTAAAATAAAAATTGTCAGCCTTGATCTATCACCTATATATTAATTATCACTTTTACCAAAAGGAGGGCAAATGTCTGACACCGTTACTGTTATGAATAATTGAAATTTGTCGACGGCTAAGCATTCCTAATTTCACATAAAAATAAACTAAAAATAATATTATATTATATAAGCATGGAAAATACTTACAATATTGTTATTCATATTACTATTCTTATCAATCTTTTTATTCTTCAATAAATTTTACAAATTAAGAAATAAGCAGTAAAAATGTTTATAATATTAATATTATTTTTTAACTTATATTTTCAACTTGCATTTTAGGTTAAAAAAATAAATTATAATTTAAAAAACTAAAAAACCCGCTTTTATGAGTAGCGCACTAAAAAGTTCAAAATAATTATTTTCCTTTGATAGTTACCTAACAGTAAACCGGGGTGCGTAGTGAGCATTTCGTGAGAAAAGTAAAGCAACTTACTTGTAGAGCTATAAAACATTTGGTATTAAAACAGGAAATTAAATTTTAAAGCGTGGAGCGCACTTACATAATACAGCGGTAGCCACACATAGGTACCTAAAAGCGTGTTTTTCAGTTTATAAACTATATTTTTAACTTTTTAGTGCTCTACTAATAAAAAAGTGTTTTTAGTTTTTTAAACTATACCTAATTTATTTTTAACTTTTTAGTGCGCTACTCATAAAAACGTGTTTTTAGTATTTTAAACTATAATTTATTTTTAACTTTGTAGTGCGCTACTCATAAAAGCGGGTTCTTTTAGTTTTTTAGTGAATTAGTTTTGGAACATACACGAGGTCTCACAAATAAAATTAATTTTTTTATTACCGATTTTACAAAAAAGTACCTATATCTTTATAAAAAGTTCTACATTGTAAAAGACGCATGGTTATTCAAAAACTTGATGAAGGACAATACAGGGTGGCTCATAAAGCTGAAAGTCCCAATTTTAATTTAAATTTTTAGCCACCCTCTATGCCCTATAAAAATATTTAAACCATGCTCTTTTTTCACAATGTAGAATGTTTTATGAAGATATACTTTTTTTGTAACGGCGATTTTAAAAAATTAATTTTACTTTTGGGACCTCCTGTATGTTCCAAACATATCATAAAAAGAACTCTTGTGTGTACATTTGCAGTGGCAGTCTACCTTTAAATAACGATTTTGCCTTTTTAGCTTCACGTGGATTATGACTTTTTCATTTTTGAACCACCCTGTACGTACTGGATCAAATTTCTGAATGGCAATGCTAGTTTTTCACGATGCAGAACTTTCTATAAAAATACGCTTTTGTCGTAAAATCAATAATACATTTTTTTCCATTTCGGAGACATGCTGTATATTTTTTTAATGAAAAAAACATATTATTAAATTGTACATTTGCAGTGGCAGTGTACCTTTCAATAAAGATTTTGTCTTTTTAGCTTCACATGGATTATGACTTTTTCATTTTTGAGCCACCCTGGACGTACTGGATAAAATTTCTGAATGGCAATGATATTTTTTCACGATGCAGAACTTTTTATAAAAATACACAATTTCGTAAAATCAATAATACATTTTTTTCCATTTCGAAGACATGCTGTATATTTTTTAATGAAAAAACGTATTATTAAATTGTACATTTGCAGTGGCAGTGTAATTTTAAATAAAGATTTTGTCTTTTTAGCTTCACGTGGATTATGACTTTTTCATTTTTGAGCCACCCTGTACGTACCTACTGGATCAAATTTCTGAATGGTAATGCTATTTTTTCACGATGCAGAACTTTTTATAAAAATACACTTTTTTCGTAAAATCAATAACAAAAATTTTTCCATTTCGAATACATACTGTATATTATATCTTTTAATGAAATGTCCCATTACAATGTTATAAGTGAAGCTAATAAAAGCATGTTAATAAAAGATCGTTGGTTTTGTAATAGACTCATAGCACCTTGGTTATCTCATCCTGCTCTTGGCGTAAAGATTTACATGTCGTCCTCATATTATGAGGAAACAATTAACTATACCTTTAAGTTATAAACAGCCCAGTCCCTCAAGCTGTTTCTGGTGACAGATTAGTCATACCTATCATTGGTTCAAAACCGCTGTGTAATCTTTCCCACCTTCGGACTTTTCAAAATTCTGGCAACACGGCAGTAGTAAAAATGATAGAGAAGTGTCCAAATATTATACGGCTCGGAAGCA